>JAHZTW010000002.1:17483696-17618927 GCA_020283515.1 Alliaria petiolata
ACCTTGAACGCCAGTGTTTGCATATATGAGAATTTACCAGTAGCATACTGTAATTTATGAGATTGTGTTGGAAAAAGTCTTAAAAGAGATCAATTTTGTTTCAAATATGTTTGCTAACCTCAGCTACCAGCCTTTTATTTGATGGTGATCTTGTCCCCGAGATCGAGATTAGTAATCCCTAGTGTCTTTCTCCGTATCCTGATGTACCCAATCAATGGTCCTTCAATTTGGTTCGAGATACTTATAATCGGCCGGAGTAATTCACCAAACACACCTTTTGCAGCTTTTCCTCAGTTTGGGCACACTGGCTTCACAAAGGAATGTTAAACATGAAGGCCTTAAAGTTTTATTTATGACGTTTGAAGTCTAGCTTTCAGGGTTCTTTTAGCCAGCTCTGTCTAAGGGCAATAAGATCTAGTCCCAAGATTATGAAACCTGCGAGAAGTTAAACGCATCAGAACTCTTTACATCCAATAAAACCTTTTTCTGTACTGAGCTGAAGATTGATATCAATGAGAAGCATGAACATTGAGATGTGACACACCATTTTGATGGAAAGTGCTGAGGTCTGTAACAACTGTGGTGAAGACAATTATCTTCAAGAAGCCCTTTCATCTTAGGACGCGAAGTGGGACATGTTGTATCAACGGATGACCACTGATCTCCGGTTGGTATCCATCAATCCTCTTCCAGCTTCCCTGCCAATTAAAAAAACGGAAGCAGATTGGACGATCAAAAATATGAGAGAATTTAAGAAGAGCAGCGAAAGGCATCAGTAGCAAGAAAAATAGCATATTGGTATATCTCCTCTTCCTCAAAATGTTAGGTACTTTCACAATTTGTTACTGCGGCAATGCATGGATACATTTAGAGTAACCAACCAAATGACCTTAAGATCTCACCTGGTAATAAATGTCGAAGTTGCAGTAAAATTAAATTGGTTAACACGTGGAGCCATACCATAATTTGTCATTGTAGGTTTCCATGTATCATGTATCACAAAAAAGTTATATCTGCTTAGCATCTGGAAGAATCAAGAGATCGAAAGCAGTAACTTAAAGAAAAGTTGAATGCAACCAAGAAGTCACTGGGAAATATGAAGAGAGTAATTGTGATCCCTTTAACTACAAACAAACCTTCGACATGCTTAAATAAGAGTAACTATAATCTTCAGGCTGTTACAGTAACATTAAGAAGGTAGAAAGTTAATCATATGAATATCATGTTTTTATATATGTAGTTTTTCAGCAATCTCAGCATAAGGAGCTAGGATCAAGGCGTGACTGGTCGATTCTGTCTGAAAAAAAAAACAAAGCAAATCAAGGAAGTTTTAAGAGACATTAACCTTGGTGAAAGTCATGGATGTTCTTGCTTCACTGCCCCCCAAATAGCCTTTTTTAAACCTCACAATTACACAAGTCAATAATAAAGCAAGAAGATTATGTACGAAACGAAAAAGTGAATCACCAATTTATTTTGATCCAAAGTATTCTCAATTTTGTGATTTTCATCAAATTTCCTTGGAATGGAAAAGGAATCGCCTAATTTTCAGAGATTATATTAACGACCAAGTGGATTTTAAGTTTTTTGGTTTACCTTTTACCTAAAGGCGACGGTCCTGCTTTACTCGGCCGTCTTATTCTTTTCGCTTCTGCGTTCCTTCCCGATCTTCTACTCCTCCCTTGACCGCTTCTCTTTGGTGCCTTCCATGCATCTCTTCTTAGTCTGTAGATCAGGTTTGTTTTGTCAAGACTAACCCCTTGCCGAGTTATGGTTCATCGATTGAACTTCTATGAGAGAGTTTGATTGCAGAGAGAGAGAGAGAAAAAGTGACGCTTGGAAGAACAATTGATTTGAGGGATAATGTGAATAATTGGGAGCGTCTCAGAAACCATTAGATTGCAAAGGGTAGAAAGTGACGATTGGGAGTTGGCCTGATTTTAGGGGTCAAGAGATGTATGAAGAAATTGAGGAAGATGAATCATCTTTTGCAAAAAGCGAATTAAAAGGGCGTCTTAGGAGGAAGAGAAAAGCGTCTCAGAGACCACAAAAAGATGGAAGGAGATTAAGCACTGCTTATGCCACGTGGCATTATTCAGGAGCCCCAAACAGTTTCTTTTATCAGTATAGATTCTTTTTAATATATATAAATATATAATTTATAACAGAATCAAAACAATCTAGTTTATTGATTTTAATTACCATTTATATTATTGACTAAAATTTTTGTCTCGACTAGGGCGACATATATATAGCAACGGCGACTTGAAGACCTGGATCTGCATGATTGGAATTTCTGCGGTATTATGGGGACCGTTTGGATTTTTGGATCTATGCCTTATCAATCTGTTTGATGAGCAGATAATATATGGTTTCTGAATTGGTTATTCTTGGGTTTTTTTTATATCGGATCTTATGGTCTTCAATGGTGGGATCTAACGGGATTCGAGGCGATGCGGCATAGGTGATGGAGTTTCATCGCAGATCTAGAATCACGGGATCGAATCCAGTCATCACTGGGGAAGGATCTTCTTGGAGAGACGGAGGATACGATTTTGGTAATTTGAGGAGGTCGCTCCAACAGTGGATACAGATCGGGTTATTGGAAGTCAGTATTGTCGATTTAAAGCTGAAAATTTTGGGATTTGGAATATTAGACGGGCAAGATAGAATAGAGGTTCGGATTCGGGAAACTAGCGGATCGGAAGCGATATCGGGAAAGGACTTCTACTCGGAAAATCAGAGGATATCGCAGAGATGATTTGATTTCGGAAACTGGTGAAACACTCTTGCCGAGGCTGAAGATCATTGTGCCACGATTCGATAAATCTGAACTCGTCGAAGGCTACTTACAGACACTTATCGACCGCTGTATGAATCTGGAGAAGGAGGATATCAAGTCGCTTTTATTCATTCTTCCACGCGTTTGGAAGGTGGAGGAGAGAGTTGCTGGAGCAGATTTGGGGCTTGATCGGTTTCAATTTGATTTCGATAATGAGGAGGACATCACGTAGCTGGGTGAGGATACTGGGTATCGCACTGCATTTTTAGACGGAGGCAAACCTTTCAGAGTATTGGTGCGGCGATTGTTGATGTACAAGAGGCCGACATTGATGGTGACAGGGTTAAGGTGTGCATTGATGATTTCAAACCTCTCACGTTTCACAGTGGTGAAGAAACTACAGTCTTTGTTCAGTACGAAAGGCTTTTTGGGTTCTGTCAGATCTGTTTTGAGCCTTTGTCATGAGCAGTGCAAGTGTCCGACGATACAGATGCTCATGATGAGAAGAGCATACGTGAACCCAAAGCAGAGACGGTATCCGCTAGCTATAAATGTGCGGTGTTAAATGGTTCTCATGACAATGGTGATGAAAGACATCAAAAGGGGAGTAAAGTACACAGATCAGCAAAAAGGAAAGTGGACAGTGGCAGAAGGGCGAGAGGACAGACGGCACCCAGATGGAGTTACCTGGAGTCAAAGGGAAAATTTTACAGTGAAGGCACTTCTTCAACAAGGATGCCATCGGGATATCTTCCACCAAGGGAGATGAGGCAACGCTTCGCCGGCCGAATGAGATCGGTGCCGTGCATCGAGCTCTTGAAGAGCAGGAGCCCCCACGGATCATATGGGCGATTTCAAATGGATTAACAATGAATAATGACAACACCAGTACCATGAGATCAAGTTCGAGCCATCATTCGGCAAAAAAGGTTCGAAAGGAATTGGTTTTTGAGAAGGAAGTGATGGGTATGGATGATATTGGGAATGCTATTGTTGTTATTGCTCTTAATGTCTCGGAACCTAAGACATCAGAAGAGACAGTGCTGGCAAAATCTGGTGAAAACCTGGGTGAGAATCTGGTGCAGGGGAAAAAATGTTCATGCAGAAACAGAGATGGACGTGGCGTGCATGACATAGGAAACAGAGAACGACTTAGGTGAGTCAGGTGGTGATAAAGAGGAGGGTGACCTGTTAGGACAAGATATGGATGAGATTATGGGAGTAAAGGGAGTGACGGATGTGAAATTTTACATTCTCTAAATTTCAATAGTGTCAAAATTGGATCGATAGATTTTAACATCTGTCACGTTAATTAACAAAATTTGGAACATCAAACTTTATATAAAGTTGGATGCGTCAAAGTTACTAATTAATATGATCGCAACACAAGTTAATTGATTTAGATTTTGACATTTATCGCGATTAAATATATTATAAATAAAGAAAATGTACTAAACCTAAAATAGGAAACCTACTACTATTTTAAAAAGTGAAACAAATTGTTGATGTTTGAATCGATTTTTCCTTAGATCTACTCGATTGATTTGCGGATTAAGGAAGAAGAATTGATAAACAATACACGCACAATTGTTCACCCAGAGTTCACCGTGTAGACTACGTCTCTGGGGAGAGAACGAGATCCCTCAACTGCATCCACTATCACACAAGAATACAATCACAACCTTCAGTGATTTCACGTTACAATCAGAGATCTCAGAGATAGAAACTAGAAGGCAGAAGGAGTTTGCTGGATGCGGCGAGACTTGCGGACGTTCCGATGGTAACTCCGGTGAGCTCTCGCGATCACTATCTCTACTTCTCTTCTCTTGCTTTCTTTCTCTCTATTTCTCTCTCTCTGTAACAACCTTTCTCGTGTTGCTCTCACAGGTTGAAGACGACGACGAGTCTTCATTTAACGGGACAAAACACGTGGGCCTGACTCGGCCCAACCAGAGAAACCAACTGCAGATGGGCCTGAAGCCCAAGCGTGTGTTTGGCTGAATCCAGTCTCTCACAAAACTCCACCTTTCAGACACAACACCGATTCCTCTGTCAAACCCTAACCTTTGAGCTCCCTGTGCGAAAGCGCTGCCAAAATGCGATTGAGTCACCAGCTCAAGCATTTCCCGATCTCACCGTCCGACGATGATCTCAGAGATCCCTCCAAGGTAATCCCGTCAAGCTCTTGAGTTATTTTTCTGCACAAAACCACTCAACTTCTCCTTTACCTTTGATCTCTTCCAATCGAAGATTGATAAAGTCTTCGACTTTACATGCAGTTCCTCCGGCGAACACTCCCTGCTCTTCCGCTGCATCGACGAACACTCTTAGGTGATGTACTTAACCCGATCTGTTCTTCCCCCTCTCCCTTTACCAAAACCTTCTCTGACTTTTCAGAATCTCGAAGATACCAGTTAACACCTTTCTTCTCATCTGTGCAGACACTCCACCTGGAACCGAAAACTCTACGCTCCAGCTCCTCTCGACTCCCGGGTAATCCACTCCTTCTTCACATGATTTTTAAATCTTCCTTTGTCAAAGTTTTCAGATTCAAAGTTACTGACTTTAGCTTTGTTTCTGACCTTTTGCGAGAGATACTTTGACAGTGAAGTTACCCGAGCCTCCAAGCAATCTCAGACGACATTCACCAAATCACAGCAGAGCTGAAACTTAAGGCCCAGATAAGGCTTTAGTTAAAAAATTTGCTGGATTCTTGCTGGTTTGAATTTTGAGTAGTGTAACATCGCCTTGTGCGACTATATCCCTGATGTGATGATACCTTGTTGCAATGTGCGTGGTCCGTTCGTGAAACACAGAGTTCTTTGCAAGAGCCAAAACACTCTGTGAATTACAATGGATCTTGACACTTCCTGTGTCAAATCTTAATTCGTTACAAATACCTTACAGCTAAATGGCTTCTTTCACAGCTGATGAAAGAGCCATATATTCTGCCTCTGTAGTAGATAACACAACAACTGATTGCAGATTAGACCTCCAACTCACTGTATTTCCCCAAACCTTGAAGACAAACCCTGTAACTGATCGTCTTCTGTCCAAATCTGTAGCGTAGTCTGAATCACAAAACCCCTCAACACTGAACTCTGACCCTTTCCTGAAAATAAGACATTCTTTAGATGCCCCTCGAAGATACCTCAAAACCCATTTAACCGGTGCCCAATGGTCCCTTCCTGGATTTGTCATGTACCGACTGATAACTCCAACATCATAGGCAAAATCTGGTCTTGAGCCTATCATGGCGTACATGAGGCTCCCCACTGCGCTAGCATAGGGTATTTTATCCATAAAAACCTCTTCTGTTTTCCTCTCTTCTTTAGTCAGACTCTTTAGCTTGAAATGTGATGCCAAAGGAGTTGTAACTGCCTTAGCTTCACTCTTCCCGAAACTCTTTAAGACTTTCTCAATATAGCTTTCATGTGATAGAATTAGGATTCCATTATGTCTGTCCCTTATGATATCCATTCCTAGGATGCGAGAAGCCTTTCCCAAATCTTTCATTTCGATCTCCCTGTTCAGACTTTGCTTCACCCCTATGATTTCTGAAATACTTCATGACGTTATGAGCATGTCATCAACATACAGAAGTAGATAGATGGCTTTATCTGTCTTTGTGTTTCTCATGTAGACACAAGGATCAAACTGCTTCTGATAAACCTCTCACCCTTCATGAAACTGTCAAACCTTAGATTCCACTGCCTTGGAGACTGCTTCAACCCGTAGAGTGATTTCCTTAGAAGACAAACCTTGTTTTCATCTCCTTTCTTTATGAACCATTCTGGCTGACTCATTAGGATTCTTTCATCAAGACTCCCGTGAAGAAATGCAGTTTTAACATCAAGCTGTTCCAACTGATAATCCATGTTAACCACCATGGACAACATCATTCTGATAGATACATGCTTCACCACTGGTGAAAATATCTCATTGTAATCTATCCCATCTTTCTGTGAAAACCCCTTTGCAACTAGCCTAGCCTTGTATCGTTGTTTCTCAACTCCTGGTATACCCGACTTGAGTTTGAAAATCCATTTGCATCCCACAACGAAGTTTGTGTCTCTGAACCTTGAAGGAAGCCTTCGATTTTCTCTCATGACCCTGTCCCTGGTGAGTAGATATTCATCAGTAGACTGATTCTGAGTCTGATCATCAGCTTCTCCAACAGCTAGCCCTTCTGAATCACTGTCTCCATCTGACCCATCTGACTCATCTGAACTTTATGATCCCTCTAACCCATCTGTACCCTCTGACTGATCCAAACCACCTTGATTAGCAGTAGCTCCACCTTGACCTGAAGTCTCACCGTGTTCATAATCTGAAGTACTTGGCCCGTGAATAAGTTTTTCATCAAATGAAACTTTCTTCCCTGACTTCTTATGTCTTTGATAATCTGTATCATCTGACGTGGTAGCTATCTTGCTTTTCAATGTATCCTTGTATATCTCATCTTCCCTGAACACCACATTTCTGCTTGTAGTACATTTCCCATCTTCTGGAATCCACACTCTGTAGCCTTTGACTCCAAACGGATAACCCAAGAAAATACCTTTTACGGCCTTAGGACTTGTCTTGTCTTGAATTGTATGTACATACGCTATGCAACCAAATCTTCTGAGATGTGACAAATCAGGCTTATGACCTTACCACTTCTCTTCTGGTAACTTGAATTCGATTATAGAATTAGGAGTTCTGTTGATTAGATACACTGCTGTAGATGTAGCTTCAGCCCAGAATTCTTGTCTCAATCCTGTCTTAGCCAACATACTTCTAACTTTATCCATGATGGTTCGATTCATTCTCTCAGATACACCATTCTGTTGTGGTGTATAAGTACATGTTCTGTGTCCTTGATCCCTGACCTTTGACACAGGTCATCAAACTGTGTCTTGCAAAACTCTAACCCATTGTCGGTCTTTAGGCATTTTTTTTTTATGTGTGTTGCTCAACAGCTTCTTTCCATTCTTTAAACTTCGAGAATGCTTCATCCTTCTTCTTTAGAAAATAAACCCAAACCTTCTTTGAGTAATCATCAATGAAACTTATGAAGTATTTGCAACCACCGAGACTCTCTGGAGTTGTAGGAGAACCCCATAGATCAGAATGTACATATTCCAGAATTCCTTTAGTCGTGTGCTTAGCCGTAGGGAAACTTTGTTTGTGAGATTTCCCGAGGACACAACTCTCACAAAACTCTAAAGCACCAACATATGCCTTTGGCAGAAAACCTTCTCTCACTAGAACCTCCATGTTCTTAGAACTCATATGACCGAGTCTGGAATGCCACAAATTCGTAGTCTTGTTCTTTGGTTCAGTGAGATTCACTTCTCCTTTAGTTACTTCTCCATGCATGTAATATAATCCATCATTGTACTTACCCGAGATGACTTTCTGTCCATCCTTGTAGAAAGTAACCATATAGTCTCCTCCTTCATACTTACATCCTGCCTTTTCTAGCATTCCATAGGATATAAGGTTTCTACTCATCTTAGGCATGTACCAGACATTTGTAAGTATCACTACGGATCCGTCTGGATTTGTGATTCTTATCTTTCCAATGCCTTTTACTTCACTATGAGTATTATTTGCCATCAAGACTTTCCCTCCATCCACCTCTTCCAATTCAAACAGTAGCTCCTTGTTTAGAGGTATGTGAAACGTACATCCGGAGTCCATGACCCATTCATTCTTTGAGTCTTGAACACTTGCTGTGAGAACAAGAGGTTGTCTATTCTCTATCGCCATATTGGCAGACGACTCGCCTTTCTTTTGGCCTTTACTTGGACATTCTCTTTTCCAGTGTCCTTCTTTCCCACAGTTGAAGCAGGTATTCTTATTTTGTTTGTTGAACCTGTGTTTTGATTTTGATCTGTTATTACGACTCTTTGATCTTGAATTTTTCTTGTAACTTTTACCATTGTCATTTTCAGGTCTTTTATCAGACCTTCCACGAGGTTCAGCAACATATAACCCTTGAGCTGATGACCTTGTCTTACCAAGAAGTCCTTTGCTCCTCAGCTCAGCCTCTTTTGAATACGCGGTTGTAACTACTTCTTCTACTGTAAGTGTTTCTTTTCCAGCACCATATTGAAGAGTGTGAACCAGTGGTTCATACAGAGGAGGTAGGCCTGATAGCAATTGAATAGCTTGATCTTCGTCTGATATTGTAACTTTTAGACTTTGCATATCAGCTACCAACTTCAAGAACACGTCAACATTTTTCTCTATTGACTTTCCTTCTTCCATTTTGCAACAAGAAAACTGCTTCTTCATTAGATCCTGTTTGGAAGAGACTTCTTCTGATAATGCTTTTCCAGAGCTTTCCACTGTCCCAGTGCAGTAGGCTCATGTATTATCTTTCTTAAGATTTGATCCGTCAAACATGTACCAAGTAAGCTTCGAACTCTTCGGTCTCTAGCTTCTTTTCTCGGATCCACCATCATTGCTGATGGAACTTCTCCACCTCCAGTGGCTGTCATGATAGTATAGTTATCTGACACCACGTTTAGAAGACCCTGAATATCCAGCTGACCAAGGAGTTTGTATTTCCACATACCAAAATCCCCTTTGCCATCGAACTTGTCCATTTCAAACTTTCCTTGTGTTGGCTCCATGACTAACTAATATCCCGACTGACTTTTGCAGATTGCAGACTCGCAGATACCACAGACACTACCTCACAGCCACGCAGAAAACCAAACAGAATAGCAAACCTCAGCCTCAGATGATACCAGCAAAACCACAACCTCATGAACCACACATGATAACCACGAAACCTCAGGATTTCACATCTAACCTTCTTCTCTATCGAATCAACAGATCTAAGCGTTTAGCATCTAACCTGGATGCTCTGATACTACTTGTTGATGTTTAAATCGACTTTTCCTTAGATCTACTCGATAGATGGAACTAAATATGGCAGCCCATTCACGGATCTGATCACATTGGGGCTTTTTAGCTGCTCGATATACTTCCAATTTATCAAAAAAATACACTTGTTTAGGCTCGAACCATAAATCACACTCATATCTTGTTCTTTCTCTTTTATTAGTAACATCAACAAACTCAAAGCGTCTACTACTATCGAAGGTTATCTTTTCGATTCCCCAATCCTTGCCTGGCGGCCAGTTACGACAATGAATAAAAGAGTAGTACTAGGACTGAGTTGGTTTGTAATTAATACACGATTTATCTTGCAAGCTTCATTCAATCCTAAACACATAGAAATAACCAACAAAAAAAACTATGAAAAGATTCATTTTTTGGCAATATGCTTTTCAGAATAACAAGGTTATCTTTTTTTTCTTTTTTTTTTTTGCTTTCAATAACAAGGTTATCAATGTGCAGTATTTATATAAAAATGTGTATAATTTGTTTTACTTTTTTTTTTTTATAGATAATCTATTAGTGGCGTTAGCTAAATTTAAAAACGAACATGAATCAAGTAAAATAATTAGTAAGAGAAGATTTTCCTCAGTTTAATGTCGAAAAGTATGGTTAACCAATCAAATAAAACCAAAAAAATTAACCCTTATAAATTATAAATCGCCACAAAAACTAAACAAATAAAAAAACTAAATGTTTAGATAAAACATTAATATCGAGCCATCCATTTTTTCATATTTCAAAAAATTACATTCAAATATATGAATAAATATATAGATAATCAATATACTATCTTTATTTTATATTAAAAGATATATAATCTCTTTAACATATATTAAAAAACATTGATTATTTTCTTTTATTTACGAAATAGTATCTATTATCTGTTGGTGTTTATTTGTAAATAAATAAACATATTGTCCTTATTATGTAAATATTGTTAAGAGTTTACATAGTTATATAGACACCTCATCAGTTACGTGTGTGTCGATTACGAAAAGTCATGTTCGGTTGTCAAAAGCAAGTACCGATTGATATATGAGAAGCATCGCTTGGATCATTATATATATATAAAGACATCATCACGACGAGGAGAACGAGAGAAGAGAGACGAAAGTCAGAGAGAAACATTACAAAAGAGAAACGAAGGAGAGAGAGATTGAAATTGATTATAATCTTCTTCTTCTTTGTACCAGTATCTGAGAATCTCAAAATAGAGTTTGGAAGGGTCTCTGTAAGGTGTCAATATTGGGATTAGTAGAGGTTAATGGGTCATAAAGCCTTAATCTCTAGCGAGTGTATGTAAGATTATTCCACATTGAAAGTTGCGAGGGATCTTGACTAATATAAGTAACTTGGGCCAATCCACCCATTGCCAATTGGTTTTGGGTTGGAAGCTCAGGAAACTTAACATGGTATCAGAACACGATCCACACACTCTCGTTGTCCGGTCCAGAAGTGACCTTTGCTCCTCGACCCGAAATTGATGGTCATGGCGAGATTAATGGCTAGAAGAACGGGGTATTGGGATTAGTAGAGGTTAATGGGTCATAAGGCCTTAATCTCTAGCGAGTGTATGTAAGATTATCCCACATTGAAAGTTGGGAGGGACCTTGACTAATATATAAGTAATTTGGCCTAATCCACCCATTGCCAATTGGTTTTGGGTTGGAAGCTCAGGAAACTTAACATGATATTCTACTACTAATCTTACACACACTCTCTAGAGATTAAGGCCTTATAGCCCATTAACCTCTACTAATCCCAATACCTCCCCTCGAGATAATGGCTCTTCTAGCCGTTAATCTCGCCATGACCATCAATTTCGGGTCGAGGGGCAAAGGCCACTTCTGGGCCGGACAACGAGAGTGTGTGGATCGGGCTCTGATACCATGTTAAATTTCCTGAGCTTCCAACCCAAAACCAATTAACAATGAGTGAATTGGCCCAAACTACTTATATATTAGTCAAGGTCCCTCCCAACTTTCAATGTGTGATAATCTTACACACTCTCTAGAGATTAAGACCTTATGGCCCATTAACCTCTACTAATCCCAATACCCCCCCTCGAGATAATGGCTCTTCTAGCCATTAATCTCGCCATGACCATCAATTTCGGGTCGAGGGGCAAAGGCCACTTTCCGGGCCGGACAACAAGAGTGTGTGGATCGGGCTCTGATACCATGTTAAGTTTCATGAGCTTCCAACCCAAAACCAATTGGCAATGAGTGGATTGGCCCAAACTACTTATATATTAGTCAAGGTCCCTCCCAACTTTCAATGTGGGATAATCTTACACACACTCTCTAGAGATTAAGGCCTTATGGCCCATTAACCTCTACTAATCCCAATACTCCCCTCGAGATAATGACTCTTCTAGCCATTAATCTCGCCATGACCATCAATTTCGGGTCGAGGGGCAAATGCCACTTTCCGGGCCGGACAACGAGAGTGTGTGGATCGGGCTCTGATACCATGTTAATTTTCCTATAAACCATGATTAATTGATGAGAGTAAGAACACAAAGGTGTTTAGGAAGAATTATTATTAGACTCTCATAAGAATAATGTTACAAGATGCATAGGTTTATATAGAGATGAAATCAATCTAATTTCCTAAACTAATATGTAAATAATACTTTTAAGATAAATGTAAATTTTCTATTCTAAATATTGGTAAATATCAATAATCTTCTAGATCTTCATGATTTTCATAATCTTGATACGGTCGATCTTCTCGATCTCCCAATACCCTCCCGCAAGCTCATACGTGGTAACACGGATGAGATTGGACAAATCTTCAGAATATCGACTTTATACTCGGCCGTCGAGTAATCGACGTTTATATCCGATCGTAGGGTTCTTCAAATCGGCTAAAAGCACCCAGCCGTTGGGCCATCAACGACGTTTATACCCGGTCGTAGGGTTCATCAAGTAGTAAGGGACAAAACTCGCGATTGCGATGTCCAGAAATAATTCGCGATTGTGAAATAGAAAAACAACTCATGATGGCGAGAAGTCAGATCAAAAAGATGTTACTCACGAGGGTGAGAAGAACATCAAACAAATTGAACGAACCCATCATAGATTCATGTTCATAAACCATTACAATCTTCGCTAGAAATCTTGTGATCCAAGAAAGAAACTAACAATTATGCTAGCCAATAAAAATCAATTTAGCCTGTACTAATCTCAATACCCATTAAGTTTCCTGAGCTTCCAATGTGTGATAATCTTACACACACTCGCTAGAGATTAAGACCTTATGGCCCATTAACCTCTACTAATCCCAATAGTCAATTCAGAGATCGATAGTTGTAACCTGCAAGATAGAAGCCCACTGAAGCTACATACACCACCGTAGGGGTGAAATTCTGTCTTAGGAGATTGCTTCTGCAAGCCTCTGTCAAACGTTTCTCTGTTTAAACAAGCAAGAAGGAGAAATCATCAAGTTAGTTTTTTGTTTGTAATCTATTGTTATACTATTATCTAATTATTAAAGTAAACGTATTGGGTTACGTTGTGATTGATCTGCATCTGCATTATTAAAAAAACAATCTAAGACAAAATTTTCTTTTGTTGTTTGAAATTGATAGATGGATCAATCTGCTGCGAGTGTGAAAAATCAGATCGAGAAGCCTTATGTTTTCCGAGGCGTGGATTTCAAAAGATGGCAGCAAAAGATGTTGTTCTATCTCACAACATTGAATCTGACACAATGCTTGACTTCGGACGGACCGGAATTACCTGTTGAAGGCGACATTCCTGATGCGGTCATCAAAGCATCAGAGGCATGGACACAAAACGAGTTTCTGTGTAAGAATTACATTCTGAATGCCTTGGACGGTTCCCTCTATGATGTTTATCAAATATTCATATCCCCGAAAGAGCTATGGGAATCGTTGGAGAAGAAGTACAAGTCCGAAGTCGCGAGCGTTAAGAAATTCATCGTGGGAAAGTTTCTGAATTTTAAGATGAACGACGCAATCTCTGTGGTGAACAAGTGGAAGAAATTCAAATTACTGCTCACGAACTGAAAGATGAAGGTATGGGGCTGAATGAAACTTTCCTAGTTGCATCCATTATTGAAAAATTGCCACCAACCTGGAAAGGTTTCAAGACCCATCTGAAGCATATCCATGAAGATATGAGTCTGGAGCAG
Source organism: Alliaria petiolata (assembly GCA_020283515.1). Taxonomy (NCBI): domain Eukaryota; kingdom Viridiplantae; phylum Streptophyta; class Magnoliopsida; order Brassicales; family Brassicaceae; genus Alliaria; species Alliaria petiolata. The sequence goes on from JAHZTW010000002.1 coordinate 17,497,537, forward strand.
TTAATTCTGAAGCTTCGGGTTGAAGAAGAAAATCGTAAGAATGAGAAATCTGAATTCTCTTCTATAGAAGCAAGGGCCAACGTAGTTGAGGGAAACAACGTCAAAGTTAAGGGCTGGAAGAATAATAAGAAGACTAAGAAATCTTTCATTTTTGGCAAAGGGTTCTATCTTCAAAAAGAAGCCACAAGGTGCTTGTTGGGTGTGTGGAAAGCCTGGACATAGGGCCATGGACTGCCGCCATAAAAAGGAAGGGAAATCGGGTGGAGACGCTAACAACGTCAACCTTGCCGAAAATCAGTTCGTTGAGGTTGTTCTGAGGCAAATATGGTGACAAACTTCAATGATTGGTAGATTGACACTGGTGCAACGAAACATGTATGCTCTGACTTGAGTATGTTTTCAACAGATGAGAAAGGGACTTGTGGAGAAAAGCTTTACATGGGAAACACCAGCACTGCGGCCATTGAAGGGAAAGGGAAAGTGGTTTTAAAACTCACTTCCGGGAAGGAACTTGCACTCACAAACGTGCTCCATGTCCCTGAGATTCGAAAGAATCTTATTTCGGGTTCACTTCTTAGCAACAAAGGCTTTAATATTGTATTTGAATCTGATAAGGTTGTCCTCACTAAGGGTGGGATGTATGTAGGAAAAGGTTATTTGTGTGATGGTCTGTTCAAACTGAATGTTGTACCAATCATTAATAAAATCGCAGGCAATAGCTCTGCTTCTAATTATTTGATTGACTCACTTGATTTATGTGAATTATGGCATGCAAGAATGGGACATGTCAATTATCATTCTTTATGTAGAATGATGAATATAGGATTTTTGCCTAAACACAATCTTTTTCACGCTAATATAAGCAAATGTGCAGTATGTGTGGAATCAAAATATTCACGGCACTCTTACAAATCTGTGGAAAAATCAAATGACTTACTTGGATTGATACATAGTGATTTATGTGATTTTCAATCAACTCCAAGTCGTGTAAGAAAGAATTATTATATTTCTTTCATTGATGATTATAGTAAGTTTTCCCATATCTATTTGATTGAATCTAAAGATGATGCTTTGAATATGTTTAATAAATTCAAAGCAGAAGTCGAAAATCAATTAGATAAGAAGATAAAGATTCTTAGAACAGATCGTGGTGGAGAATACAAATCAAATGAATTCTCAGATTTTTGTTCTACTCATGAAATCATTCATCAAACTACGGCTCCTTATACTCCAATGCAAAACGGAGTTTCTGAGAGAAAAAATAGAACTCTAAAAGAGATGATGAATTCCATGTTAAACGATTCAGGCGCACCATTAAGCTTATGGGGTGAAGTGATTCTCACGGCAAATTCTATATTGAACAAGATTCCTCTTAAGAAGAGTGAAAAAACTCCATACGAGATGTGGAAGAATAAAACCCCTTCATACAAAAATATGAAAGTGTGGGGTTGTCTCGCAAAGGTTCAAATACCGTTACCAAAAAGAACCGTTATCAGACCAAAAACAGTGGATTGCGTTTACATCGGTCATGCGGATAATAGTGCAGCTTATAGATTCTTAGTTCATAAATCTAATAATGCTGAGGTAAAGGTAAATACGATTATTGAATCCAATGAGGCTGAGTTCTTTGAGGATATATTTCCTTACAAAGACACAAGAAATACGAGTACTAAACGTATACGTGAGATTGATGAAACAACCTCAGAGGTTCAAGAAAAAGACATTGAACCAAGAAGAAGTAAAAGGGCGAGAATGCCTAAAGACTTTGGTACAGATTTCATGACGTATTTGAGTGAATGTGAACCTCAAACTTATAAAGCTGCTATGAAATCTTCGGAAGCACTATATTGGAAAGAAGCAATTCAAAGTGAAATTGAATCCATATTGAGTAATCATACACGGGAATTGGTTGATTTACCACCAGGAAATAAACCACTTGGATATAAATGGATATTCACAAAGAAGTTACGACCGGATGGAACGATTGAGAAATATAAAGCGAGACTAGTGGCGAAAAGGATTTCGTCAAAAGGAAGGTCTTGATTTCTTTGATACATACTCTCCTGTGACAAGAATCACTTCGATCACATTGCTAATAGCAATTGCTGCCATATATAATCTAGAAATTCATCAAATGGATGTTAAAACGGCATTCCTAAATGGTGAGTTAGATGAAGAAATATATATGGAACAACCTGACGGTTTTATAGTCAAAGGTAAAGAGCAGAAAGTTTGTAAGCTTATAAAGTCTTTGTATGGACTTTAGCAAGCGCCAAAATAATGGCATGAGAAGTTTGACGAAACAATGAAGTCGTATGGTTTTTCGATAAATGAATGTGACAAGTGTGTGTACATTAAGAAAACCAAAAAGGATACGATCATTGTATGTCTATATGTAGATGATATATTGATAATGGGAACTAGTAAAGACATTATTAGTGCCACAAAGAAGATTCAAGGGAAAATTTCGAAATGAAAGATATGGGAGTGGCTGATGTAATTATTGGTATTAGAATTAAATGAGAACCAAATGGGTATTCACTTACTCAATCCCATTACGTTGAGAAAGTTTTAAAGAAATTTGGTCATTTTGATGATAGACCAGTAGTTACTCCGTTTGATCCGACGTGTAAGCTTTCAAAGAATGAAGGTGAAAGTGTGTCTCAATTGAAATACACACAAATAGTCGGAAGTCTCATGTATATTACAAATTGTACAAGACCAGATTTGGCTTACTCCTTGAGTCGATTAAGTCGATATTCAAGTAATCCAAATAGAGAACATTGGAATGCTTTGATTAGAGTATTAAGATACTTAAAGCATACAATGAATTATGGTCTATATTTCTCGAGATTTCCTCCTGTTTAGAAGGATATAGTGATGCAAATTGGATATCTGGAAGTACGGATAGTAAATCCACAAGTGGTTACATGTTTACACTTGGTGGTGGTGCCGTGTCTTGGAAATCATCTAAACAAACATGTATTGCACGTTCTACAATAGAATCTTAATTTATCGCATTCGATAAGCTGCAGAAGAAGCCGAGTGGCTTAGAAATTTTATTGAAGATATTCCATTGTGGCCAAAGCCAGTAACTGCACTATGTATTCTTTGTGACAGTATGGCTGCGTTAAATAGAGGGAAAAATAAAATTTATAATGGCAAGTCAAGGCATATCCGCCGCAGACATGCCACAATACGACAATTGCTTTCCAATGGAGTGATAGCATTTGATTATATTAGATCAAAGGAAAACTTAGCTGATCCTTTGACTAAAGGCCTACCAAAAGAGCAAGTCATATTCACTTCGAGGGGAATGGGTTTAAAGCCAACACAGTGAGTCACCACTTGGTGGAAACCTTACCTAGCAACATTGGAGATCCCATGTTCAAGAGGAAAACTAGCTGAGGAAGACTCAACAGAGAAATACACATTTCTCATTCCTATGAAGTCAAATGTGTATCCATTGACGATTAAGGGATGAATATCTATTCTTAATATCATTAATATCTTTCTAAAGTGGGATAGAATGGACTATTCTTAATTAATGTTACCTATATGAGAGTGGTGTAGTGGTCGCACCTATGAGAATGATATGGCTAGATTCTCTAGAGCTCTCACAAAGATGGGATTATCTTCAGCACCAAAATGAACACAACCGTATAAACTTGAAATGAGCTGATGATATATGTGTTTCACTTATTGTCTCGATTTACTATCAAACGTGGTTAGTTCAAGACTATAGTTCACTACCCACAAGTAAATCCGATAAGTGATTACTAGGGAAGGTTCAAGTCCAAAAGACACCTTCACCGATGCATATTGATTCTAATTTATCAGAATTGTGGTTCTTATTTTCTATTCAAATGTTGGGTATTGTTAATTTGAATGGAAAATGTGGGGTATTGTTGGGGTTTATTTGTAAATAAATAAACAGATTGTCTTGATTATGTAAATATTTTTAGAGTTTACATAATTATATAGACACCTCATCAGTTACGTGTGTGTCGATTACGAAAAGTCATGTTCGGTTGTCAAAAGCACTGATTGATATATGAGAGGCATCGCTTGGATCATTATATATATATAAAGACATCATCACGACGAGGAGAACGCGAGAAGAGAAACGAAAGTCAGAGAGAAACATTACAAAAGAGAAACGAAGGAGAGAGAGATTGAAATTGATTCTAATCTTCTTCTTCTTTGTACCAGTATCTGAGAATCTCAAAATAGAGTTTGGAAGGGTCTCTGTAAGGTGTCAATTCAGAGATCGATAGTTGTATCTGCAAGATTGAAGCCCACTGAAGCTACATACACCACCGTAGGGGTGAAATTCTGTCTTAGGAGATTGCTTCTGCAAGCCTCTGTCAAACGTTTCTCTCTTTAAACAAGCAAGAAGGAGAAATCATCAAGTTAGTTTTTTGTTTGTAATCTATTGTACTTATACTATTATCTTATTAATAAAGTAAACATATTGGGTTACGTTGTGATTGATCTGCATCTGCATTATTAAAACAACATTATCTATCTAAACAAAGCTACATGTAGAATACAAAAGGTAAAAAAAAAAAACTGTTAAATATAAATCTTGTTGTTTTGAAATTTTATAATAGGAAAAATAAAATAATAGGATAAATTTCATTTTAGAAAATAATAAAAAGCAAATAAGATTACAAGAATAGGAAAAATAAAACGAAAGAAGATATTTCAATTAAGAAATAAAAATAAAAACGAGAAATAAATAAGATTATCTTTCATTTTGCAAATGATATTTTTGACATCTATCACTATAGAATAATATTAATAAATAAAATATTTGGTAAAATAATATTAAACCCGCGTATACGAAAATAATTCAACAAGTTTATCAGGAAGTTTTCGACGTGTTGCAAATAAAACTGTTCGTGGTGAGTTTACATGTCTATCATGAATCTTTATGCAACAGATAAAAGGTGAATAATTATTCTCATAATTTATAATAAAAATAATGTTTTAGACTACAAAAATATGTATTATATTTCTAAAATTACCACCAAAATCGATTTCAAATAGTTGAAAAACCACCCATTTTACATTTATGAAAATTCTTAATATGTGGATATTGTTTAAGTTTTCTACTTAATATGTGAAAAAATAATTCTTTTTATTTAGATAATTATATATCAAATTTAAAAAGATTTTTGATTCCCATACACATCCTTTATTTGATCTTTTTTTTAATAATCATACTTAACTATTTTTCTCTTTTAAATTTGGATATCAGTTTTCTTACCATGGAAACTAAATTAATTGTTTATACTATTTATTTGTGCAATTTATATAATAATATAAGCCGTTTAGGCCTAAGTTGTATATATTTACGATTGATTGATAAAATTGAGCTTTTGTCTCTTTGTTCCTTATTTTTTGTAGATCTATAGAGATTTTAACGAATCTAAGAAGGTTTGGCTTATTCGGGGATTCACAGACTAAACGAATAATTTTGCGATTATCCTAGTTTTTCGAAATTCTCAAAATCAACGGATCATTACTTTTATCCCTGTAAGTTTCTGCTACATCAGTTGGACAAGGGATTGAAAAGGCCAACAAGTGATATAAGAGCCAGGTTAAGAAAAATGTGGACATAGAGAAGTGGGTTGGGCTGCATGTTCATTGTGGAAGGTTGATGGAGGCGAGGGATGCTATCGATTTTTGATGCTCCTTCGGATCCTATCTAGGTTAAATTTATAACCCTAAGCGTACGTTGAGTACTCAGGGTTCGATCCACGAAGAAGACTTACCGCAAAGCAAAAGATGCGTTAGAGCAACCAAAGACGCAAAAGAAAAAAGGGTTGTTTTGTCACGGTTTTTGGGGTTTTATTTTATGAAAAGAACGAATACAATCCGCATTTATATAAACTTGCCTATCGCCTAAGCCTATAACAAACAGGAGAAAAGGAAAATTAACTTTTAAACGAAATGGAAATCGAGAGTAGCGATGAAAAAGAAATCAATAGAAAGTGTGATAATGAAAGTGCAATATTGAAAGTGCGGTATTGAAATTGCATAAACGAAATTGCGGTATTGAAAGTTCATAAACGAAAGTGCGAAATTGAAAGACGGTATTGAAGTGTGTTAAGTGCGGTAAATCAATTAGAGACAACTGTTGGGATCATCCGGGAATTTTTAGGGGGTTCTAACAAGAGATTAAACACTCTATCGAAAGGAAACGAGACTAAACAATTTCTCTAAACTTGAATCACTAAATTTCGGTCCAAATACTTTTGTAAGAGGATCGACTATGCGTGAATTACTCCTTAGGTATGCAGTCACATCCCACGACGCAATCAAGCAACCATTAACGGATCGAGACTCATTCTAACGCTCACGAACGCTCCGTAGGAGTGCAAGTGCAATTCTCACCCTACGACGCGTTGCTTGGTTAAGTTGGTTTCGTTGATCGGATTCAAAACGTTAGCGGCTCTAATCAATCCTTGGATCAGTCTCTAGTTTATGACTCTATATCCATGCATTAAAAACAAACTTAGGCGAAAAAATCCTTAGACTACGGTTTAAACGAATAGAAGCATAAAAACGGTTAATGAAATTCCTCCTAAAAACCTTTGGGATTAAACCCAACGAAAATAAACTACTCACATATAAGGAATCGAAGCAAGAACAAAAACGATAAAAAGCTAAAGTAATGAAAAGTGCATAAAAGATGAAGAACAAAGTATGAAATGATTGTTTGCAAGAGAACTCTTGTTAAGCACACGAAAATGAGAGGCTGTGGGCGAGTATTTATAAGTCTTGGGGGCTCTGTAGGCATCTTAGGGTTAACCCACGTCTTGACGGCTGCGGGAACGAGTTGGGCTTGACGGGATTAAAAATGGGCTCGGGAACTCTGACTTGGAGTGGCTGCGCGAGCGTGGACTTGTGGCGCGGCCAGACGTGGCTTCTCCGTGGCTTGGACTCCTGGTGGCACGAGGAGAGGCGGCTTAGTCGCGTGGTCGAGGCCCCATGGTGCGGTGAGGTCAAGTCTGATCAAACCGCCATTTCTTCTTTTGCCCCTTCCGCGAGACTACTTGACATGCCTTCAATAAAAGTTTCATAACTTCATATCCAACCGTTAGTTTGCCTTCGTTCTATTTGTGCTTGAAAGCTAACATTCCCCTCTATCCGGTGACCAAATTTGAGAAGGATCGTATGGTGGGAAGGTCTTGATCCAAAGTCGAACGTTTGGCAATCCGAAATAGTTCATAATGTCGTTTTGCTTCGCTTTGAACCCTTTTTGTTAAGTTTACCTGAAAAAAGTCTCGACAAAATGAAGAAGAGAAGTATTAACATAAAAGTATTTCTCTTCTCTTCTTCATTTCGAAAAAATGAAGAAGAGAAGTATTAACATAAAAGTATTTCTCTTCTCTTCTTCATTTTGTCCCTTTTTGCTAATTTTGCTTGATGATAACATAAAAGTATGGCTCCCTTGATGATATTATCTTGTTTTAAACTATTGACCCCTATTTTTATGTATCTTATTACATGTTAACTAATGCAAGAGCTCATCTCAAAATCAAGAATCAAAAGTATTAAGAAAGCAGCAAGAAAATTTAGACTCAAGAAATCAGAATAAGTAAATTCCACATTAACTTGAAGAATCATTCAATGTTTATTTGTACAAGAACCTCTCACATTCCTTTTGGAGGACGGAAATAACTATAAGCTGCAAACAAAACCCCCCCAAGACTACCTCCCAAATGACGACCTCCCGAAGACTACCTCCCAAGTGATGATCCACCGTCCCTAAACCTCCCAAGTGACGACCCCCCGTAGACTACCTCTCAAATGACGACCTCGCGGAGACTACCTCACAAGTGACGATCCCCTGGAGGCTACCTCCCAAGTGACGACCCCCGGAGACTACCTCCCAAATGACAATCTCCCGGAGACTACCTCCCAAGTGACGACCCCCCGGAAGCTACCTCCCAAGTGAAGACCTTCCTAGAGGCCTCTTTTATAGACGAACTCGCCTGACAAGTTCCTTGACGAGCTCCCAACCACCTCTCTCCAAACGATACGACGACCGGACAATCTCTCGCCAACAACAATCCCTCTCCGACGACATGACGAGCTGATGACCTGACAACCTCGATGATAGACCCCGATGATACCAAAGTCGATCCACCCTTTATTTTAATATGAAATACGAATGGCTTGATCCCTATTCCAAGGGTACGTAGGCAGCCTGTCTCAAGGTGCAGCTATAAAACTAATAAAACCTCAAGTATAATATTTCTCTATTTGATTTGCCAACCCGGTTGATTGACATGTTCGTGTAATCGTCGAATTGCTCTTTACTATTCAAAGGAAAATTTCCTAACTCCACATCTCAAATGACTATTTTATACTAAGTTGAATTCCACTTTCTAACAATTGGCGCCGTCTGTGGGGGCAAGAGATTCTTCTACACTCAAAGTAGGTCGACGATAGCAGGATCTTCACTGTTAGATCATCACCTTCAGGACGACCCCCTTCAGCTCGCTTTGCCTCAAACCGTCCTCTTTATCTCGTCCTCCTTGTGACGTACTTTTCAGACACTTTTGCTCGGTTTTCCTACCCATATTGTCCTCTTCAGCATTTTTAGCTTCAGTTCGTTCTCCAGAGTTCTTCTTAGCCTCTGCTCGAGGACCTTAAAAAAAGCTCTAACATATGTCTGATCAAAGCCTTCTCCAAAGTCTACCTTCGGGATGATGCCGACTCCCCGTCGGATAACGCCGATCTTGGTTTTAACCTCGTGGACGACCATAACATCATCTCCAACCAGCGAAAAACCGACAAATCCACCATTAAGACTAAACGCTGACCTCTAAAAAGCCAATCTTGACCTCTTGGCACCGTCGGGCGAAGCCGACAACCTAAAAAGGCCAACACTATTTCACATACTAGAGATGCTGATCCCATTTCGCTTAAGAGAAATGCCGATCCCATCTCATCCACAGAAGATGCCGATCATGCCTCGCCCAAGGGAGTCCGACCCCGTATTGCGCAAGAGTAAGACGCCGACCTTGTCTCGCCCAAAAGAGGCCAACCCCGTCTTGCGCGAGAGTGAGACGCAGACCTTGTCTCGCCTATAGGAGGCCGACCCCGTCTTGCGCGAGAGTGAGACGTCGACCCTGTCCCACCCAAAGGAGGGCGATCCCGTCTTACGCGAGAGTGAAACGCCGACCATGTCACGCCCAAAGGAAGATGCCAATCATGATGCACCCAAGAGAGATGTCCACCTCGTTTTGCCCAAAGGCAAGCCCGTCGATACAAGACTTGGTAACTAAGGTCATCCAAATCAACCCTCTCTCAAATTTTAATTCATCATCAAATACCATCGTGAGAAACCACAAATGACGAAATCAACAACTCAAGGAGACTCTGTGAAATAGCAACCAGAAGTATCGAGTCGCAAAATTGACGATCTCCAAGAACCACGACGACCAAATTGCTAATTCCAAGAACCCTGTCGGCAAAATCAACGACGACTATGACTGTGTCGGCGACCTCTCACCCGATTCTTTGATGACCTCTGCCATATACGAAATCCCCAAGATGAGCTAAAAGAAAACAAGGGAAAAACGAATCCTACACAATTTATGATGCCATTCAACATCACAAGAACGTCTATTACAAGCCGCGCCAGCACCTTGCTGCCGACAAAAAAAACCTTCCATGTTATTTTTCTAATGGAAATAATGATCGGTTTGATTCTCGCGTAAGGGTACGTATGTTCGCTTTTTTGATAAACATCCACCATATTTGTGCGACCGTCTGCACCAATTTCTACGTAAAAATGTAACAAAGTTTCCGAGCTAAATTTAAACCGGCTCGTCCGTACGAATGCCTACGCAGTCAGGCTGCCTGAATACATCGAAACCTGGTCAGTTGATCGATCTCAAAACGCGTTTTGCACGGATGATGTGTTGAAATAATCTACTTCTTCGATGTCTAAGCCTAAAAAGCCTAGCTCGTTGACTTAAAAGTCGAGCCCAGTCTCGCAAAATTAAACGGGGTAAGCCGAGCCAAGTCTCGCACCCAAGATCCTCAAAGCCGGTCCTCGCACCCAAGATCCTCAAAGCCGGTCTCCGGTCCGCACAAAAAAGTCGAATTGAACAATTAAAGCAAGCACCTCGTACGTTACGAGTTCGACCTCCGAAAATGGTAAACGGAGTAAGCCGAGCTGGAGCTCGCACCATAAAAAAAAAAAACCGAGCTCACTCTCGCACCTAAACAAAAATATAAGCCGAGCTCTGTTTTGCACACATACAACATGATAAGCCGACCTCGAGATCGCACATAAGAACTTTCATAAGTTGATCTCAGGATCGTACCCAAATACATTATAGGTCTCGCCAAGAGAAAATGGCCTAGCTTAGATCCGCAAGAATCGAGGAAGCCGACTTGGACAAAAACGCCAATCGAACTCGCTAACTTAAATTCAAGTTACATTAACCAGTTCAAACTTCGGAGTGACGACAAGCTCTAAATCAAACTCGCAACCTATAAGATTTGCAACTCGCCGATATCTAATAACGTCGAACTCCAAATCGACGATCAGACCACAAGGCCGATCTCGCAAGAACATCCCGCCAACCCATCTAGAAGGATCGACCACCTCGTAAACACCGTCCATCTCACAATGATTCGAAGAAAACGCCACGCCGGCCTCAAAAAAGCAAAGGACCCGCCGACCTCAAATCTACGAGGATCCGCCCGGTCTCAGAATGAAATGACCAGCCGACTAAACAATCTCGACAATTCAGCAACAAATTCCTACAAAAAAATCATGATTAGGCACCATCAACAGGCTCGAGATAGTGAATTTCAAAACGCAACCTCGCCGTCTTCGCAAAAAGATGTAGTTCGGGATGACGACGTTTTACCATTAGCACAACAACGCCATCTCGGCAAAGTTTTCCACCCCCATTAGACCCATCAAGACGGGCCGGTGTAAAAGATATAATGACGGCCCCGAACTGGACTACGCTAGGCCGGCCAAAAGTCTCACTCGCCATTCGTAAAGTCACAAATCTTGATCGAGAAGTCGCCCATAGAGCAACACGCTGGTTCGAAATCGAACCAAAAAATTTCATTCGTAAGCCCAGTAGCCAATTTCAGAACGCCGTCCCACAAAGCTCAATTTCAACCAGCCGAGCCTAGGTCGCCGACCGAGTACCACAAATGCCGTTCTAAGGGGATAACGCCGGTCGAAGGAAACAATATACAAACTTAAACTGTCACGACGACCTATCACGCTGACCCGGGATCCTCACGCCGGCTCGAGACACTCTCGCCTACCTAAAATACAATCTCGATGGTCGAAAGATTCCGCTGGCCCAAAACCCAGTCGCCGATCAAACATGTCGACCCGAGAAGATATATTCGACGATCTAAAACAAATTCTCTGACCCAAAAAGAACTATTTACTGGTCCAGAACAACTCACCGGCCCAACGAAGAGCTCGCCGGCCCAACAAAAATCTCGGCGAGCTGGGATCCATGTAACCAGAATCGACAACCTCATCGATAACGGCTCGCTGACCCAGTTCGTGATTTGCCGGCCTGAGAGAAGACGCGTGCTCGAGAAGGGAATCGCCGGCCCGAGAGACACTTCGCCGGTAAGGAAACGTATCACCTGCTAAACAAAAAAGGAGAGATCGCGCCATCTCAAGAGGCACCTCCCCGATGTTGATTGCCGCGATTCACTCGCCGATCCAGCAAAAGTCAGACTCGCCGATCCCACAAAAACCAGACTCCAAAATGTCGGGCCGTTTTTAAAAAATATAATAAGTTCGTCGTCATGAAACCGGCCACGAATCAACACGCCGACTCGAAACAAAGACGAATATCTGCCGATCAATAACACCGATCTCGCGCATCGCCGATCTCCCGCATCGCCGATCTCCCGCATCGCCGATCTCCCGCAGCACCACTCGACAAAGGCGTCAGGCCCAAAATTGCGGACCCACCAAATTCCCGATTTAACTCATACGCCGACCAAAATTTAACTCACAAACGCCTAGACGTCGTCCACCAAAATGCAGACCGAGGAATAAAGAAAACACCGACCGAGGGATTTGCTGATCCAACTAATGACGCCGACCCAAGAAACACAAAAAATGCCGGCGCAAGAGGGAGCCGCCCAACATCCCACTGCTACTCACCCGCCAAACCGAGATTCCACACCGACAAACTCGACGATCCGGCGCTCATTATTCCGAAATCAAATCCGTCAAAAACCACCGATCGAGACCCCGTAAGATATCTGGTTCGACCAACTATGCCGGATCCGAGAAAACGGCCGATCCGAAACAGCCCCCAAAATTCCTCGCCGACCAGAGACGTGAGCTCTCGCCGACTGAGATGCGAGCTCTCGCCGACCCGAGACACGATCTCTCGCCGACCAGCTCTCCCTGACCTGGGACACAAGCATGCCGACCAGGGACGCTGACCCTTTCACGCTGACCCGAGACGGAAGCACGCCGACCCGAGACGCGATCTCTCGCCGACCCGAGACTCAAGCTCTCGTTAACATGAGACGCGAGCTCTCGCTGATCTGAGATGTAAGCTCTCGCCGATCCGAGATGTGAGCTGTTGCCGACCAGAGACGCGAGCTCTCGCCGACCCGATGGCCAAATCCGAAGTTCCGTACTCGCCTGCATAAAACCCAATTCGCCCCCAAAGACTTTACGCCGGACCGCTGAGAGGTCGGATCCGAAATGTGTCGACCAATAATCTCCTCGGAGACCCGCGCAAATTTCCCCTCGCCGGTCCCGCTCATCCTTTCGACGGGCCCAAACGCGATTTCCCCTCCACGGGCAAGGATCCTCTCGGTCGAGACAAGCAACAAAAAAACAACAAGGAACAACAGTTTTTTTAGAAGGAACAACTTCAATTCTCGACGATCCCGTATTCGCCGACCAACAAGAATCGCCGGCTAAGCACTCGCCGACCTGAGGGTCCATGCTGACCCATGCCTCGCCGATCATGGCCGATACTTGCCGATTCTGTTTATAAAAGAAAATGCCGATCTTGATTCACCAAAACACGCCGTGAGCTCCAAGTGAAATTGTCGAACCCGTCGAAATGATGGCCCAACAACCCAAAGCCACTGGCCAAACAAATAGAAACGACAGCCCATCAAGACTCAAACTTAGCATGATCTCACAAAAACGCCGACCCTAGAGTAAAGGCTGTCCCCAAGCAAATTGTCGATCTTGTAAACCCCAACCACATCATAAAGGCCTTGCAACGCCAAAAGCATTTTCGCCTGTTTCATAATGTCGATCGAGAATGCCGTCCCTCGCCGAAACAACAACGCCGTCCTCCATGACCTCTAGGCCGACCTCCGAGTAGTCCAAGTACTCCGGGCCATCCTGCAAGCAGTCCAGGTCATCCAGGCCGACCCCCAGGTCATTCAGGTCATCCCCCAGGTCATCCATGTAATCTTCTATGTCATTCATGTCGTCTTTCAGATTGTTTAGATAGTCAGCAACGCCATCATCTGGCTCAACGGTAATGCCGTCCTCGAAATTGGTTGGGTCATATTTAACATCCTCCTTATCCTCATCCCGAAGTAAAAGGAAATTAAACATATTGCTGCAAAAGTGAGAACAAATACGCCTCACCAACTGGGTCGACCTTGATTTGCACCAAACCAACATTATCGAAGAATCCGCCGAACTCAAACAACACTCTTTCGACGGACTGGGGGGGGACTTGTACAAAATCAATTTCGAGGCCCAATAGAAGAAAGAAACCCACCAAGGCCCAACCAAAGAGAAGAAGCCCATAAAACCCATCAAAACACCACCTCTAATTTTCTATAAATAGAGTCTTCATTGTTCATTTAAGAGGGAATACGCCGACCTCAGTCCCTGCATATACCTCGTCGACCTCGCCGACTTCGGTCCCTTCGCCAACCTCGAAAACCTCGGTCCCTTCGCCGACCTCGCCGACCCCGGTACCTTTGTCGACCCCAGTGATAGATTCCGTGGCAAAGCACCAAGCGAGACATCCACAAATTGTTCGGAGAATGACGAGCAACATGTACTGGAGCAGGTCACGAACAGTACCGGTGAGGTTCATCGAGGAGAAACCAGCATTGGCCGCGAACGGGTTCAGACCGACACAGCCGTGTTCCGCTTTGGCCCAACACTGTCTGGAAATAACCTACGAAGAGAACTCCGTCCTAATGACCAAGTCTCTCGACCATCCCTTGTCCGCTCTCGAATCAAACATCATGAAGAAGCCGATGAACTTGCCAGAAACCAGATTGTCCGAACCAAGCATCCGATCACCGAGCCTAGTTCATACGATAAGTATTTTCCCGACCCATTCGACTTTTCCTCTAGTCAAAAGCTTTCTACTCGATCTAATGGATTAAAGGAAGAGATCGAACGTGAGATAACTCGGTTTGACCAAGCTGACTGCATTATGGCCGAGAACGCTTATGTTTGTTCCATCCGGTACGAGGCATGACCAAGCGGAACAAGGACGCGTACAGGTTCATGGCAGCCGAAGGGTTAACTTAAGCAAGCCGCATGAATTCAAGGNTTTCTACTCGATCTAATGGATTAAAGGAAGAGATCGAACGTGAGATAACTCGGTTTGACCAAGCTGACTGCATTATGGCCGAGAACGCTTATGTTTGTTCCATCCGGTACGAGGCATGACCAAGCGGAACAAGGACGCGTACAGGTTCATGGCAGCCGAAGGGTTAACTTAAGCAAGCCGCATGAATTCAAGGGTCATTGACCAAGGAATAAATTTTAGTCTTCTATTTTTATTTTCTATGTTTTGAAAATCCACAAAACTGTATTTCTCCTTTCTTATTCCTTGGTACGAATTCTATAAGTATTTGTAAACTTCATTCTAATAAAATATCCAAGTTTTTATCATCTTCTTTTGAGAGAAATCTCTTTGTTGTTTTTGAACATTTCGTTGAGTTTGGCAAGGGTTACTTCCAAACGCAGCAAACCTCCTAAGATCCGTGGTCAAGGGTTAATTCCTCGGTTCCGTGGAGTGGAGAATACCAAGAGACTTCCGCATCTCTTGACGGTCTCATCGGTCCACTTTCTATCCAATCTATCCAACTCGCCAACAAGGAGCATAATCCATCCAAGGGTTCCATTTCGTGGTATTAGAGCCACTCTTTGTTGGTAAAACTTTTCATCTTCTTTTCTTTCAATAAAAAAAAAAAATATATCTATATAATCTGTTCTCTTCTTCCTTTTTTTCATTGTAAATCCGGGACATTCTCTACCTTCGATTAAAAAAATATATATATATATATATGTATAAAAAAACTGAAAAGGTTTAAAACAAAGTGAGGAGAAATCCAGTTTGTGAGGGTGGTGGAAGAGAAATCCTGTTGGCTGAGGAAATCCAGTCAAGAGGTGGCTAAACGGATTTCCCTTCGAAATTTCTGTATTTTCTTTCTCATTTGTGGCGTGGGAATACTTGCTGGATTTGGCTTGAATTGTTTGATAAGAACATCGAGAAAATAACTCAGTGTGATCACCATAAAACCAGTGAGAAAAATACGTGTGTGGGTGAGGCAATAAACTCTTGAGAGAAAGAGAGTTTTTCCTAATCATTTGTTAAGTGATTTTCAGGAAAGCAATGGATAATAGTGGAGGAGAAGAAAATAACAATCCTGGATCCGGATTGTCTGGTTTATAAATGAAGGCACTAACCGAACATTTGATGAGCTCTATGAACGCAGGTCTTGAAGAGGTTCATGTTCGGCTTGATAAATTCAGGAGGATCAACAAGGCCAAACGCGGCCAACCCAAAGGAGGAACATGGAAATGAGACATAGCCGTTCCTTTGACGGTCATGAAGATGAAGACCAATACGATGACAACCGTTCCACCTTCCGGGCAAGGAGAGGTCATAGAAACCGAGATGAAGAGAATCCATTCGCTAGAAGGTCAGATGACGGACTTGGTGGCCTCAAACTCAAAATCCCATCCTTTGCAGGTAAGAATGAACCTAATACGTATTTGGAATGGGAAAGAAAAATTGAGTTGGTATTTGATTTTCAAAAAATTTCAGAACTTAAGAAAGTTATACTTGCTGCATCCGAATTTAATGGCTATGCAATTAGGGTGTATGATCAGGTTGTTTCTCTTAGGAGAAGAAAAGGTGAAAGACAAATAACTACTTGGCAAGAACTAACCGAACTAATGAGAAAGCGTTTTGTTCCAAGTCATTATAACAGGGATTTTCATCAAAGGCTGAGACGTTTGATTCAGGGCACAAAGAACGTGGAGGACTATTTCCAAGAGATGTAGATGCTTATGCTTAAGGCGGACGTAGAGGAAGACATGGATGTAACCTTGGCTCGTTTTCTTGCAGGTTTGAACCGGGAAATTCAGGACCGGCTGGAGCTTCAAGAGTTTGAAAGTGTTGAGGACATGCTCCACAAAGCTATCTTGGTAGAACAACAAGTCAAGAGGAGGGGGTTTTCAAAACCAGCCTATACTCCAAAATCCGCTTATCCACCTAAGCCTAGTTTTCAGGATAAAGGTAAATCTTTTACTTCTGAGTTTAAAACTAACTAACCTTCTCGTTTTGACAAGGGCAAAACCGTGAAATCCACGAGTAGAGCCAGAGATATCATGTGCTTCAAGTGTCAAGGATTAGGACATTATGCAAACAAATGCCCTAACCAAAAGGTGATGATTCTACTTGAGAATGGAGAGATAGAATCTGAAGCTGAAAACGATGAAAGGGAGGACACCGGACCCATCTATGATGAAGAAGAACCTTATGATTATCCGTCTCAAGGAAATCTTCTAGTATCCATGAGATCACTAAGTGTGCAGCCCAAACCCAATGATACCGAACAAAGGGAGAACCTCTTTTATTCTCGTTGTTTCATAAATGATAAAGTCTGTTCATTGATATTGATGGTGGGAGTTGCACTAATGTTGCTAGTGATGTGCTTGTCAGGAAACTCATACTAGAAACCAGACCGCATCCGAGACCATTCAAACTTGAATGGCTGAATGAAGACGGTGTTCAGCACGTCAAGGAACAAGTCACGGTCCCAATCACCATTGGCTGATACCAAGATGAGATCATATGCAACGTTTTGCCTATGAATGCCAGCCATATACTCTTAGGACGACCTTGGAAGTTCGACAAAAAGGTTGTGCACGATGGCTAAACCAATCGGCATATGTTCGATCATCAAGGCAAGAAGATCACTCTCATTCCTTTGTCTCCATCCGAAGTTCACCAGGATCAGATGCAACTTAGAAAGAGCCGTGAACTTGAGAAACAACAGGAAGCAGCTAAAGCACCGGTCAAAAGGTCCAACTTCTACGTTAAACCAAGTCAAGTCAAGAAAACTTTGTTTTCCTAACCTTCTCTCATTTTACTTGTGTTTAAAGAATCACTAATGGCCACTAACTCTACACCGGAGCTGCCGAGTGAACTTAAGCCGTTAATGAGCAGGTTTCATTATGTGTTCCCGGAATAAACTCAGAGTGGTTTGCCACCTATCCGTGGAATAGAATACCAAATCGATCTAGTACCCGGAGCGTCTCTTCCAAACCGCCCTGCTTACTGAACCAATCCAGTCGAAACCAAGGAGTTGCAAAGATAAGTGGATGAGTTGATGGGAAAAGGCTACATCAGAGAAAGCCTTAGTCCTTGTGTCATTCCCGTACTGCTCGTTCTTAAGAAAGACGGATCTTGGCGGATGTGTGTGGACTGTCGAGCCATCAACAACATCACGGTTAAGTATCGCCATCCCATTCCTCGTTTAGATGACATGTTGGATGAATTGCACGGTTCTAGGATCTTTTCTAAGATAGATCTTAGGAGTGGGTATCAACAGATAAGGATGAAGAAAGGGGATGAATGGAAGGCTTTTTAAACTGAGCATGGACTTTATGAATGGCTTGTGATGCCATTTGGTTTGACTAATGCTCCTAGTACCTTTATGCGTTTGATGAATCATGTCCTTAGGGCTTACATAGGAGAATTTGTTGTCGTATACTTTGATGACATTTTAATCTATAGTAAGAGCATGAATGAGCATATTGGGCCTTTGGGAAAGGTCTTGGAAGTACTTAGAAAAGAGTGCTTATATGCTAATGAAAAGAAATGCATTTTTGAAGCGGATCACCCAGTTTTCCTGGGTTTTATTGTAGGTGCTGATGGCATCCGTGTTGATGAGGAAAAGGTTAAGGAAATTAAGGAGTGGCCTAGTCCTAAAACCGTGAATGAAGTCAGAAGTTTCCATGGATTGGCTGGCTTCTACAGGCGTTTTGTCTAGAACTTCAGTACTATAGCAGCTCCTCTCACAGAAGTGATCAAGAAAAACGTGGGGTTTAAGTGGGAGCAAGCCCAAGAAGATGCTTTCCAAACCTTAAAAGGGAAGTTAACACAAGCTCCATTACTTGTTCTCCCAGATTTTACGAGAACTTTTGAAATTGAATGTGATGCCTCAGGCGTGGGTGTTGGTGCTGTTTTGATGCAGGAAGGAAAACTCATTGCGTATTTTAGTGAGAAGTTAGATGGTGCAACCGTTAACTACCCCACCTATGACAAGGAATTGTACGCTTTGGCGAGGGCTCTTCAGACGTGGCAACATTACTTGTGGCAACATTACTTGTGGCCCAAAGAGTTTGTCATACATACGGATCATCAATCCCTAAGGCATCTCAAGGGACAACAAAAGCTTAACAAGAGACACGCTAGGTGGGTTGAGTTCATTGAAACCTTCTCATATGTCATTAAGTACAAACAAGGTATGTACTTATCTCTCGAAGGTATGTACTTATTTCTTCTCTTGGAATCAAGCTTTTGGGATTCGAATTTATAAAAGACTTGTATGAGGCTGATTCAGATTTTAGAGAACCTTATTTGGCATGTTCTAGACACGCACATGGCAAGTACTTTATCTCCGAAGGTTTCTTATTCTTTGATAATCGATTGTGTGTGCCTCACTGTTCTTTGAGAGAGTTGTTCACCATGGAAGCTCATGGTGGAGGACTAATGGGTCACTTTGGAGTGGCAAAAACTTTTAAAGTGCTCGAGGAACACTTTTACTGGCCAGGCCTGAAGAAGGATGTTGAAAGAATTTGTAGCAGATGCGTGACATGCAAGGAGGCTAAGTCCAAGAACACATCGCAAGGTTTGTATTCCCCCTTACCGATTCCTTTTCACCCATGGACTGATCTTTCTATAGACTTTGTTTTAGAATTGCCTAAATCTGGGACAGTTAGAGATTCCATCTTTGTGGTTGTAGATAAGTTTTTTAAAATGGCTCATTTCATTCCATGTTTGAAAACCAATGATGCATCTCACATAGCTGAACTGTTCTTTAAAGAAGTCGTTAGACTTCATGGCATGCCTAGGACTATAGTTTCTGACCGTGATGCTAAGTTTTTAAGTTATTTCTGGAAAACTTTGTGGACTAAGCTAGGTACTAAATTGGACGCTCTCTGCCTTGCTTAGAACATTGGTTAAAAGAACCTTAAAACATGAGAAGAGAACCTACCGCATGTAGAGTTTGCTTATAACCATTATGTGCATTCGGCTACAAGGCATTCACCTTTTGAAATTGTCTATGACTTTAATTCTTGATCTAATTCCTTTGCCTTTGAGTGAAAGAATCAGTTTAGATGGCAAAAAGAAAGTCAAACTTGTCAAACAGATTCATGAGAAGGTCCAAGCCAACATTGAATCCAAAACAAAGCAATATGAAAAGTACGCCAACAAAGGTAGGCGTAAGGTGGTGTTTCAACCAGGAGACGTCGTGTGGATTCACCTTAGGAAGGAACGGTTTCCTGAGGAACGAAAGTCGAAGCTCATGCCCAGAAAGGACAGACCATTCACGGTGGTCAAGAAGATTCATGACAATGCTTATCAGCTGGATCTTCAAGGTAAGTATGACATTTCCTCAAGCTTTAATGTTTCTGATCTATCTCGTTTTGTTTCAGATGATCCAGATTTTTGGACAAATCCTTTTCAAGAGGAGGGGAATGATAGATTATGTGGCAAAGCACCAAGCCAGATATCCACAGATTGTTCGGAGGATGACGAGCAACATGTACTGGAGCAGGTCACGAACGGTACCAATGAGGTTCATCGAGGAGAAGCCAACATTGGCTGCGAACGGGTTCAAACCGACACAGCCGTGTTCCGCTTTGGCCCAACACTGTCTGAAAATAACCTACGAAAAGAACTCCGTCCTAATGACCAAGTCTCTCGACCATCCCGTGTCCGCTCTCGGATTAGACATCATGAAGAAGCCGATGGACTTGCCAGAAACTAGATTGTCTGAACCAAGCATCCGATCACCGAGCCAAGTTCATACGATAAATATTTTTCCGACCCATTCGACTTTTTCTCCGTTCAAAAGCTTTTTACTCGCGAGCTAATTGATTAAAGGAAGAGATCGAACGTGAGATAACTCGGTTTGACCAAGCTGACTGCATTATGGCCGAGAACGCTTATGTTTGTTCCATCCGGTACGAGGCATGACCGAACGGAACAAGGGCGCGTCCAGGTTCATGGCAGCCGAAGGGTTAACTTAAGCAAGCCGCGTGAATTCAAGTGTCATTGACCAAGGAATAAATTCTAGTATTCTATTTTTATTTTCTATGTTTTGAAATTTCACAAAACTTTTTTTCTCTTTTCTTATTCCTTGGTACCTATAAGTATTTGTAAACTTAATTATAATAAAATACCCAATTTTTTATCATCTTCTTTTGAGAGAAATCTATTTGTTCTTCTTAAACATTTCGTTGAGTTTGGCAAGGGTTACTTCCAAACGCAGCAAACCTCATAAGATCCATGGTCAAGGGTTACTTCCTCGGTTCTGTGTAGTGGAGAATATCAAGAGACTTCCGCATCTCTTGACGGTCTCATCGATCCACTTTCTATCCAATATATCCAACTCGCCTACAAGGAGCATAATCCATCCAAGTGTTCCATTCCCCGGTCCCTTTGCCGACCTCGGTCCCTTCGTCGACCTCGGTCCCTTCGCCAACCTCGGTCATATTTTGGATATTCGTCTTCTCGACTACCACGTTTTCCTCGACGATCGACCCTCTGGAGACTACCTCCCAAGTGGTCCGAAAACTATCTCCCAAGTGACGAACTTTCGAAGACTACTTCCCAAGTGATGACCCCCCGGAGGCTACCTCCCAAGTGACGACCCCCCGGAGGCTACCTCCCAAGTGACGACCACCCCCGAAGACTACCTCCCAAATGACGACCTCCCGGAGACTACCTCCTAAGTGACGATCCCCCGGAGGCTACCTCCCAAGGGACGACCTCAGAAACTACCTCCCAACTGACAATCCCCCGGAGGCTACCTCTTAAGTGACGACCCCCCGGAGACTACCTCTCAAATGACGATCCGCCAGAGACTACCTCCCAAATGACGACCCCCGGAGACTACCTCACAAGTGACGACCCCCCGGAGGCTACCTCCTAAGTGATGACCCCCGGGAGACTACCTCCAAAATGACAACCTCCCGGAGACTACCTCCTAAGTGACGACTCCCCGGAGGCCTCCTCCCAAGTGACGACCTCCCTAAAGGCCTCTTTTATAGACGAACTCGCCTGACAAGTTCCTTGACGAGCTCCCAACAACCTCTCTCCAAACGATACGACGACCGGACAATCTCTCGCCAACAACAATCCCTCTCTGACGACATGACGAGCTGATGACCTGACGATCCCGATGACACCAAATTTGATCCACCTTTTATTTTAATATGAATTATGAATGGCTTGATCCCTATTTCAAGAATACGTAGGGAGTCTGTCTCAAGGTACAGTTATAAAACTAATAAAAAAAATATAATATTTCTCTAGTCAATTTACCAACCCAGTTAGTTGACATGTTCCTATAATCGTCTTCGAACTCCACATCTCAAATAACTATTTTATACTAAGTTAGAATTCCACTTTCAACATTTTTCAGTATCTAAACCAAGATCCTCGGAATAAGAATCTCTTATATCTCTTTCCAGTCTCGATACAGCTGTGACCAGTTATTGAGGATGAATTCCCTTTTCTTCTAGCTGATTCTCTCAGAAGATTTGGACCATTTTCTTCTGAAATTAAGCGATATATGTCTATCACTGATTTCGGATTTGGATCTTGACTGTTTGCGCTTGCACTTTGTTGGGTATGTGGATCCATTGATTAAAAAAACCTTCAAAGTTCAAACCCGTCTTAGATCCTCTCCTGGTTAGGTGGAAGACTTCAAATATGTTTTTTTTTTTTGAATTAGTCTTCTTCCTCTATATGTTTTCAATAATCATCTTTTATTTTTGAAAGAAAGACTAGTCAACCCACGCGGAACGACTGGGAATCTGGGTAACAAACCAAGGCAGAACTTATGTATAGGAGAAAGAGGAGAGAGAGAGAGAGGTCAAACGTAAACAATCAGCCAATGATATTTTACAACGGTTACTTCGTTTTATCTTTCCTTTTGCCGTTTCTCCTCCACGACGTTACTTTTTTTTTTATATAGTTAATATTATTTATACAATATTTATAGAAAAACGGGACAAAAGGGTAATGCATACAATTATTTTGCAATTAGTTTGGTAGGCAAAGGAGTAAAGGTCTTTTTTTTTTCGAAAACTTAAAATATTTTTCTCTAAAGTAATTATTTTGAAGGGAAAATTCAACAATAATACTCCAACTTAATTTATATTAGGATAAATTGCCTGAAATGGCAGATTGTGAAAAATACTACATCTCATGGCTGATGTGTCTCGTTTCTTGGTCCATCTACAACCTTGTTTTCCTTGTATTTGATGGTTTAAGGATTGCATTTAGGCATTTCTTGGATTTGTTGCTTTTTTTTTTGGTTTCTTAGGTATTTTGAAGGAAGAGCTTGAATATAAGGACTTTAGAGGTGTTTGGGAGCTAAAAGAGGAACTTTAGGGCAAGGAAATGAAAGATGCCTATGGAGCAAGTTAGAGGGAGTTCAAGATGGATAAAATATATTGTGAAGAGGAAGAAAAACATGTGTTCCATATTGCCTCTCATGCTGAGTTCAGAAGATCAATATAAAAAGTTTTGCAATTCGACGTACCCAATACAGAAAATAATAAAAATTACATTAATATATAATAAAAATTAAAAAGTAAAGAAAAAATAAATTTTTAAAGAAATATGATGAGAAAAATAAGAAACTTTGAGAAACCGAGAAAAGTCCCTTACATAGAACACATGTTTTTTTCTAAGTGGTTCAGATTTCTTTTATGATAATCAAGTACACCCAATAGTTTAGAATATCAATTAAATAATTGAGATGTTCTTATTTTTTATTGTTTTTATAATCATAAAATAAAATTATCTATCTATTAAATTTCATTTTTTTTTGCTGAAATGTGATATTTACTTATCAAAAAAAAAAATTGTTACTATGTATATAAATTTAAATTACACTATGTATATAAGTTTCACTATGTATATAAGTTTAAATTATATATTAATATCATTTTAATTAATATTAGTTAAAGTTATTGTAATAATATTAAATTAGTATTATTTTAGTTAATATTAACTATTAAAAAAATAAAAAAAAATTAAATGAATATTATTTTGACATTTTATCGATGAGAAATTCTCTAATTTAGCATCAAACTTAATATAGAGTTCTCAAATTAAATTATAATAAAATATATGACAAAAATATATAATAAAATATTAATATTATATTAATACGAGATTTAATATGCAATATAAAATATACTAAAAATATTTATACTAAATAGATGAAAAACTCAATAAATACCGTAGAAGTGAAAATGCTCTTATGCAAGAATTGTTTTCTAATGTTTTGAAACCTGATCCAGACAATAACCCGAAATGTCATTCTGGTCACCGAATTTCCGAGTTTATATAGGTTGATTTGGGTCAACCGTAGATAAACTAATTGATATAATTTTATGTGTATATATATATATATATATATACTATATAGTTTTGAAAATATATAAATAAATTAAATATAAGAAAAAATTCACACCATGTTTAACAAAACATATGATGTCTAATAAAATACATAATGAAAGTTATTACGAAAGTAGAAAATCACAATAACCAATTTTTATTATCTTCATCTCCATTCCTCTCATGTTCTACAGATGCTATAGTGAAGTTTTCATCAAAATCTAAAAGAAAAAAATCAAATAGAATTTTTAAAATCAATATATATATATATATATATATATATATATATATATATATATATATATATATTAATAAAACTAAAAAATAAATCATAAAATCTATCATTATAATTTTTTGCCTTTGTCTCTTCATCATCTTTGGAATATTTTTCAACAAGAATCTTCTCCAATTCATCATAATCAAGTTCACCTGCTTCTTCATCTTCTTCTATGATCCAAAACTCTGTTTTATCAATAAATTCATATTAAGGATCAAATGATCTTTTTCTTTTTTTTTAAATTATGTACAGTACAAATCTTGTAAGAAGCTTGTTACAATTTAAGTTAAATAAAGACACATAACTTCATACTATACTTACGTATCTCGTAAATGTAAGTTGTAGTGAACAAATACAAGGTCAGCTCAACCGGGCGGTTCTGGTCAGCAGTTCGCAAATTGCTCGTGGTTTTCCGAATTTTTTCGGATTTATAATTGATAAATTTTAAAGTGGGAGCCGACGCGAGATAGTGATCTAATTCTAATTCATATATTGATTCATATAGTGATCTAATTGGATTTGGGAAAATTTATATATTGTGACATAAATATTTGTAAAAATATTGATTTTTTTTGTAGTAAGAACTCTTACAAAACCTTTGCTCTGAGAATGAGTTGGATCAAAAGCAACCTCTTTAACTGTCCCAACTAATTCTCCGAGCCAAGGGATGGATGCTTGAGTATAGTAGTTGACACGTGTAGGCGATAAGTACAGAAAGCATATATACTCTGTATATTCTGTAATTATTAGTTTCCTAAGTACTCTTCTACATCCGCTATATGTACTGCATTCCTCATCATCTAATACATAATATTCAGTATAATCTCTTATATGGTATTAGAGCTAAAGCGATACCTAAACACCTAAAGAAAAAAAAAAACCTAGCCGCCACCCTTTCAAATCTCACCGTTGTTTTTCTCACAACCATGGTTTCTCCGGCAACCTCTTCTGAGTCCGTTGTTGTCTCCAACACAACCACACTCCTCAATGTCAACATGACCAATGTCACTACGCTCAATGCTTCAAACTTCATCATGTGGAGCCGCCAGGTTCACGCTCTACTTGATGGCTACGATCTTGCCGGCTACATTGACGGATCTGTCATTTTACCACCGCCTACAATCACCACCAATGGTATTGTCTCTCCAAACACAGCGTACACACTCTGGAAACGCCAAGATAAGCTCATATACAGCGCTCTTCTTGGTGCAATCACTACTACTGTCCAATCTCTGCTCTCAACAGCTGCAACGGCGGCTGAGATCTGGACCACTCTCACATCCACGTATGTGAAATCGAGTCGTGGCCACATCAAACAAGTTAACCAACAAATCAAAACATGGAGGAAAGGTATGAAATCTATTCACGAGTATGTTCAGGGTCTCACCACTCGCTTTGATCAACTGGCTCTCCTCAGGAAGCTGATTGAACATGAGGATCAAATCGAAGCCGTTCTTGAAGGACTTCCAGAAGACTACAAGACTGTTGTCGATCAACTTGAGAGTCGCGATACATCGCCACATCTCACGGAGGTCCATGAAAAGTTGTTGAATCATGAAGCAAAACTTCAGCTGCTTGCTGAAACCTCCACTCTGACGTTCCCTGTTACAGCAAATGCGATTGACTACCGTAGCAATAGCAACAACAATGGCAATCGCAACCAGCAGAAGTAGAGTTACAGAGGAAATCATACCTCGCAGCAGCAACAACAGAACACACCGAGACAGAGCCAGTACCCATCGCGTGGATATCAAGGCAAGTGTCAAATAGGCGGGGTTCATGGCATATTGCAAGGACGTGCTCTCAACTCAATCATTCCACCGGTGGCTTCTCTAACCATGAAGGGAATGTCCTGGAGATCATACTTGCATACACTCTAATATAGTTAGGAAGTCGAGATAAGACTATCATGTGATGCTGGGTAATTATAATGCTTTGCTAGAAGCCGCTTATAACTTATGAGTTGTGAACTCATTGCCAACATCATATGATCCTATAGGGTCACACACCTAAGCAAACTGGATAACAAATACTGGGAATGATCATTAAAGTAATGATCTCATCAATGTGTAATTGTTACACGTTGATATTGAGTTTACATGAGAGTGTCGATCGACACAGCCTATTGGTGTCGATCGACACTACTCGGGATTAATGATACCGGGTTTAATTTAATGACTGAATTTAAACCGGTTAATCCAAGGGTTTATGGGATTTCGTGCTTGACTCCTATATATGTAAATCAGAGCCACGAAATCACAAAGACGTAACCAAGGAACTTGCCCTAGCCGTCAAGTAAAACTTAGAAGCTCCCTGAGGCACTAGCATCCCTGATCCAGTCTTGTGTGCGTGTGGACTAGCTATAGAAGCGCAGCATCTGAGGTGCTCCAGATCTCGTTTTACCTATCCATTCTGCTGCCAATCACCTGGTAAATCTCTGATCTGAGGACATAGGTTCAATAAGCATGATCTTGTGGCAATAGGAATTTGACAGTCTGGATTGAACCATATTAATGCGATCGGTCTAATCGGGATTAATCGATTTCATCACGGTTAAACTGGTTAGCTGGTGTCGACCGACACAAGAGTTGTGTCGATCGACACATGCGTTAAACCGAGACCGGTTCAATTGGATTGAACCGGAATTGATTGGTTTAATCGGGTTAGATATTTAACCGCGATTAGATCGATTGAAAAGGGGTTTCACGCAATTTCGAATCATGAGGTGTCGATCGACACAAGCTATTGGTGTCGATCGACACTAGAACAGATTCGGTGTTCCAAACTTAATCAATTTAACTAGATTAAAAAGATTTTTTTTTAAGAATATTAATTCTAATCTTTCTCAAATACATATATGATATGTAATGAGATACATGTTTCATTCCTCAAACGTAATATCAAACATTTAAGTCTTCCCAATTCCTGTCAACTGCCAAGTCTTGTTTTGTTGTATGATGGGCTTGCCAAAGCAAGGCATTCACAACTACACGAGTACGGCAGGTGGTAATCGTGGTACTACATGACTGAAAGGATTGGTTTGTTTGACTGGGCTATCAAAATGGTTTTGGGCCTGGAGACACATGATCGGTTTTGATATATGATATCAATCCGAGACAAGAGTCATATTGGATATGATTAGCAAATGGATTGCTTACCTAAATAACTGAAGTCTGGGCGATGAGCCAAAGCTCACTCAGATTTCAGTGAAATATGGATCTTGGATCATTATATTCTAAATTGAGGAAAATTGACTTAGAATATAATGTGAGTCTTCTTAATAGTTAAGATTACTCATCCTTTGAAACATCAAAACTAATTAAACTATCCTCTTTTCTTGATTCAGCTATGTCAACCAACAACACTAGCTCATTCTCGTTGAGATCCGTCCTTGAGAAGGAAAAATTGAAAGGATCCAACTTCTTGGAATGGTATCGGAATCTGAGAATAGTTCTCAGACAGGAAAAGAAGGACTATGTCCTTGAAAGGCCTCTTCCTGATAAGCCGAGATCCAATGCTCCCAGTAATGAAAAGGACAAGTGGGAAAAGCATTCGGATGATGTGACAAATGTGATTTGTCTGATGCTGGCCACGATGAACTCGGAGCTGCAGAAGCAGTTCGAGAACGCGGGGTCACCGATCGAGATGATCACAACCCTGAAATCTATGTTTCAGGAGCAGGCTCGCACTGAGAGGTACCAGACGGTCAGGTCTCTCATCGAGTGCAAGCTGTCTAAGGACAGTCCAGTGAGTCCTCATGTCATAAAGATGATGGGTTATATTGATAACCTGGCTCGACTGGACTCTCCCCTTAGCCAAGAGT
Organism: Alliaria petiolata; assembly: GCA_020283515.1. Classification (NCBI taxonomy): domain Eukaryota; kingdom Viridiplantae; phylum Streptophyta; class Magnoliopsida; order Brassicales; family Brassicaceae; genus Alliaria; species Alliaria petiolata. The sequence goes on from JAHZTW010000002.1 coordinate 17,525,600, forward strand.
TGGCTACGGACATCATCCTGCAATCCCTGCCGTCTAGCTTCGATCAGTTTGTTCTAAACTACAATATGAACAACCTGACGAAGTCCCTGAATGAGCTGCACGGCATGCTCAAGACGGCAGAGCCCAACATCAAGAAGGCCAAACCTGAAGTACTTATGGTACAGAAGGGTAAAGGGTTTAAGAAACCCGCTAAAGGCAAAGGAAAGGCCAAGGCTGTCCAGGTTGAGAATCAGGACAAGCCTGAGCCGAGTTCCAAGCCCAAACGTGGCCCCACTGATGCTGACATTTGTCTTTACTGCAAGAAACCGGGGCATTGGAGGAGGAATTGCAAAGAATTCCTGGAAGGTCTGAAGAACCTGAAGAAGTCGTATGAGACGACATCCAAAGGTATTTATGTTATAGAAGTAAATGTTGCTTCATATTCAGGTTCTAATTCTTGGGTATTGGATACCGGCTGTGGTGCTCATATTTGTACTAATATGCAGGACCTGCGCAGCAGTAGAACGCTGAAGAAAGGACAAGTGGACCTGCGAGTTGGAAATGGAGCAAGAGTTGCTGCATTAGCCGTAGGAACTTATCATTTGTCTTTGCCTTCTGGCATGATTTTAGAGTTGGAGAATTGCTACTATGTACCTGCGATAAGCAGGAATATCATTTCTATTTCTGTTTTAGACATGAATGGTTTTGAATTTTCGATTAAGAACAAATGTTGCTCTTTCATTCGAAATAATATGTTCTATGGTAGCGCCCCATTAGAGAATGGGCTTTATATTCTCAACCAATCAACGCCGGTCTATAACATAATTAACAAACGGTTTAAAACTAATGACTCAAACCCGACCTTTCTCTGGCATTGTCGTTTGGGCCACATTAATGAGAAGAGGATTCAAAAGCTCCATCGAGATGGGCTTTTAGACTCATTTGATTATGAATCATTTGAAAAATGTGAATCCTGCTTAATGGGCAAAATGACTAAAACCCCTTTCAATAAGAGAAATGAAAGGGCCAGTGACTTGTTGGGCCTTGTACATACAGATGTATGTGGCCCAATGAGCATAAGTGCTAGAGGAAACTTTAGGTACTTCATTACATTTACTGATGATTTCAGTAGATATGGCTATGTTTATCTTATGAAACATAAGTCGGAATCCTTTGAAAAGTTCAAGGAGTTCCAAAATGAAGTACAGAACCAACTTGGCAAAAGTATCAAAGCTCTTCGATCTGATCGTGGAGGTGAGTACTTGAGCCAAGAGTTCGATGATCATCTTAAGGATTGTGGAATCGTTTCACAACTTACTCCTCCTGGAACACCTCAATGGAACGGTGTATCTGAGAGGAGGAATCGAACTTTATTGGATATGGTCCGATCGATGATGAGTCATGTGGATCTACCGTTATCCTTCTGGGGATACGCTCTTGAAACGTCTGCGTTTATGCTGAACAGAGTTCCATCTAAATCAGTTGAAAAGACTCCATATGAGATATGGACTGGAAAAGTTCCAAGTCTGTCTTTTCTTAAAATTTGGGGTTGTGAAGTTTACGTCAAGCGATTGATAACTGATAAGCTTGCACCCAAATCTGATAAGTGCTACTTCGTAGGTTACCCTAAGGAAACCAAGGCGTACTATTTCTACAACCGATCCGAGAACAAAGTGTTTGTTGCTCGGAATGGTGTCTTTCTTGAGAGAGAATTTCTTTCCAAGAAAGACAGTGGGAGTAAAGTACAACTCGAAGAGATTCGAGAATCACAGGACGCTACTCAACCTAATGAGGAAGAGCAGCCGTTGGGTTCACAAGAGGTTGTGGAACCAACACAGCCGTTGGATTCACAAGAGGTTGTGGAACCAACACCTGTGGTGCCTGTAGTTCGCAGATCCGAAAGGATTCGCAACGAGGTCGAGAGATATGGATTTCTCGTAACTCACTGCCATGATCTGTTGATCATTGACAGCGATGAACCTGCGAACTTCGAAGAAGCCATGATGGGCCCTGACTCCGAAAAGTGGCTTGAGGCCGCTGGATCCGAAATGGGTTCCATGTCACAGAACCAAGTATGGACTTTGGTTGATTTACCTGATGGTGTAAAAGCCATCGAGTGTAAATGGGTCTTCAAGAAGAAGATCGATGTGAATGGAAACGTTCAGATTTATAAAGCTAGATTGGTGGCAAAAGGTTTCAAACAAGTTCATGGTATTGACTATGACGAAACCTATTCCCCAGTCGCCATGCTTAAATCTATTCGGATTCTCCTAGCGACTGCTGCTCATCATGACTATGAGATTTGGCAGATGGATGTGAAAACAGCTTTCCTTAACGGGATTCTGGAGGAGGATGTGTACATGACACAACCTCCAGGTTTCACAGACCCTAAAAACGCTGGGAAGGTATGCAAGCTTCATAAATCCATTTATGGATTGAAGCAAGCATCTCGGAGTTGGAACCTTCGTTTTGATGAAGCGGTCAAAATGTTTGACTTCATCAAGAACGAAGAGGAACCATGCGTTTACAAGAAGACTAAAGGGAGCGCAGTTGCATTTCTCGTACTATACGTAGATGACATACTCCTTATTGGAAACGACATTCCATTGCTTCAGTCTGTAAAGACTTGGCTTGGAAGTTGCTTCTCGATGAAGGATATGGGAGAAGCCGCATACATTCTTGGAATAAGAATCTATAGAGATAGATCGAAGAGGCTAATTGGACTCTGTCAGGACACTTATATCGATAAGGTCTTACACAGGTTCAATATGCATGATTCCAAGAAGGGCTTGCTTCCGATGTCACATGGCATCACTCTCAGCAAGAAGCAGTGTCCTTCGACACCTGCGGAGCGAGAGCGTATGGGTAGGATTCCTTATGCTTCTGCAATAGGATCTATCATGTATGCCATGCTATGTACACGTCCGGATATCGCTTGTGCTTTGAGCATGACGAGCCAATACCAATCTGATCCCGGTGAGAATCACTGGGCTGCCGTCAAGACAATTCTGAAGTATTTGAGAAATACTAAAGATAAGTTCTTGGTGTACGGTGGATGTGATGAGCTTGTGCTGAGTGGATACACTGACGCTAGTTTCCAGACGGACAGAGACGACTCCCGATCTCAATCTGGTTATGTTTTCTGTCTGAATGGCGGTGCAGTTAGTTGGAAGAGTTCCAAGCAAAGCACCGTGGCGGATTCCACGACCGAGGCTGAATACATTGCTGAATACATTGCTGCTTCAGAAGCGGCAAAGGAGGCTGTTTGGATCAGAAAGTTCATCATTGAACTTGGTGTGATTCCTAGCATATATGAGCCTGTGGCATTTCTGTGTGACAACAATGGGACCATAGCTCAAGTAAAGGAACCCAGATCACACCAGAAGTCCAAACACATCGAGAGAAGATATCATATGATACGAGAGATCATCGAGAGAGGTGATGTGAGGGTCAGCAAAGTTCCGACGGACGATAATGTTGCAGATCCTCTGACCAAGCCACTTCCACGGCCTAAGCATGAGAGTCATGTTGCTGCAATGGGAATTAGATTTCTTGAGCAGTAATCTTAGTTTTAGTGGGAGTTATTTATTTTGTTTTGATGTTCATGTAAACATACTTGGGTTATGTTTTAATTAATGAGATTTTTCAGTATTATTTAATTGCATAACTGAATAATCAAATAATAGTCCCAAAATAATTTGAGACATTCTTATAGGTCATCAAATACGTGATTTGATCATGAAACTCTATAAGTTATAAATGTCATAAATTATTAAGGTCCGTAGTCGAAGGTCATTAAATTGGGACATTAATGACCGCGTAAGATTAGTATGTGATGTGACTGATGACCAAGTTTCATGGTGTCATTGATAGGGGTATCAAAGTCAATCACATAGGTATTTGTTGAGAACACAGTATCGGACATGACCCTCTAATGAGAACTCAACAAGATTGTTATATGAGTGTCATATGAGTCTCTCATTACGACTATAGAGTATAGTCCTTAGACCTGAGTTCATCATGATTTCCTGCATATGAATTGTTCTGCTTTGACTTTGTTAAACGTCAGCCGTAACTGGTGACTATTAAGACATTGATTGGGCATATCATGAAGTGCGTGGGGAACAGGGGATGGAACAAGATGGAATTTGTCCCTCCCATATAACGGGAGATAAATATCTCTGGGCCTATCGAAGATTTGGTACTGAAAGAAAGTGTGGCCACACTCGAACGAGCTGAAAGTCAGTCGTTTGCTTTTATCAGTGAAAAATCAGAGTTCGATAAACATGATTTGACTTTATAAGGATGACACGAGTTCTTGCCTTATGCTGAATCGAGATATAGAGACGAAGGGATTATTGGAATAAGTTGATTCCAGTACAAGTGGGAGATTGAAGGGAATATCCTAGAGATCATACTTGCATACACTCTAATATAGTTGTGAAGTCGAGATAAGACTATCATGTGATGCTGGGTAATTATAATGCTTTGCTAGAAGCCGCTTATAACTTATGAGTTGTGAACTCATTGCCAACATCATATGATCCTATAGGGTCACACACCTAAGCAAACTGGATAACAGATACTGGGAATGATCATTAAAGTAATGATCTCATCAATGTGTAATTGTTACACGTTGATATTGAGCTTACACGAGAGTATCGATCGACACACCTATTGGTGTCGATCGACACCACTCGGGATTAATGATACCGGGTTTAATTTTATGACTGAATTTAAACCGGTTAATCCAAGGATTTATGTGATTTTGTGGTTGACTCCTATATATAAGTTAGAGCCACGAAAATCACACGAAGCACCAAGCAACTTGACCTAGCCGTCAAGTAAGAAACTCAGAAGCTCCCAGAGGCACTAGCATCCCTGATCCAGTTTTGTGTGCGTGTGGACTAGCTATAGAGGCGCAGCATCTGAGGCGCTCCAGATCTCGTTTTACCTACCCAATTCCGCTGCCAATCACCAGGTAAATCCTTGATCTGAGGACATAGATTCAATAAACATGATCTTGTGGCAATAGGAATTTGACAGTCTTAAAGAGTTAAAACCTATCAAATCCCTTCAAACCAATCACGCGGGTATGCTCCATGGCAACCACGTGGCAATATGGTTAGAGCTCCGTCCTATGATGCAACCAAGTGGTTGCTCGATAGTGGAGCCACTCACCACATCACTTCGGATCTAAACAATCTGGCGCTTCATCATCCATACACCGGTGGTGAGGATGTAACGATTGCTGATGGTTCTAGCTTACACATTGCACAAACGGGTTCTACTTTCCTCCCACACCTACTTGTTCACTTGCATTGAAAGAAGTTCTATATGTTCCTGATATTAAGAAGAATCTAATATCAGTATATAGTATGTGTAATGCTAACCAAGTCTCGGTGGAATTCTTTCATGCACACTTTCAGGTGAAGGATCTCCGCACGGGGGTCCAATTGCTCCAAGGCAGGACTAGAAATGAGTTGTACGAGTGGCCAGTCAACCTTCCCAAACCCACGACTTTCTTAGCCTCACCATCTCCAAAAACAGACCTCTCCTCATGGCATTCAAGACTTGGACATCCTGCTTTACCTATCTTAAAAACACTTATTTTAAAGTTTTCTTTACCAGTTTCAAATTCACTACCACAACAAACATCTTGTATCGATTGTCTTATCAATAAGAGCCACAAATTACCCTTTCATACAAACACAATTGCCTCTAATCACCCGCTTCAATACATCTACACTGACGGTTGAACATCACCTATTATATCGATAGATGATTTCAAGTATTACCTGGTACTTGTTGATCATCACACTCGGTACACGTGGCTCTATCCGCTGAAGCAGAAGTCTCAAGTCAAAGAGGTATTCATTCGATTCGCGACGTTGGTTGAAAACCGCTTCAAGCGTAAAATCGGAACACTCTACTCGGATAAAGGTGGAGAGTTCATTGCTCTCAGATCATTTATCGCATCACAAGGCATCACGCACTTAACAACACCACCTCACTCCCGAACACAACGGGATCTCAGAGAGGAAACATCGACATATTGTGGAGACAGGCCTCACTCTCCTCAGCAAATCCTCGATGCCTCAGACATACTGGAGTTACGCGTTCACAGCCGCAACCTACTTGATCAATCGGATGATCACGCCGGTTCTCGCCAATTCCTCCCCATACCTGAAGCTTTTTGGTGAAGAACCTAACTACCTGAAGTTGCGGGTATTCGGATGCCTTTGCTTCCCATGGCTATGGCCATATGCGGCTCACAAACTTGACAATCGTTCCCTCCCGTGTGTTTTTCTTGGTTACTCTCTCTCCCAGTCGCATTTACACCTCGCGACATGTGGAATTTGTTGAATCGAGCTTCCCCTTTACCTCCGATGAGGGGAAGACTTCGCCGCCGACTGAACAAACCTCACCTTTGCATCACCATCCGGCAACACCTTTCCCCCTCCGGTCACTCGTACATGCTCCTCCGCCCCCCCTCTACAGGTCCCCACCCGCCACAGCCGCCAATGTAGACACCCGATATAACTGTCGTCTCCCTCAACGCCTGTGACAAATACTTCAGATGTGAGCACAACACAAACACCATCCAGCCCAACACAAACACCAGGCCCAACTATAAGCCCACCATCCTCACTAGCAAATACAAGCCCAACTCCCAGCGGCCGATCTACAACTTCTTTTTCACCAAATACTTCTCCCATAAACTCACCTTCACCGATACCAAATCCCCCTCCACCACCACCACTCCCAAATCCTCGCACCATGTGTACTCGTGCCCAGAACAATATCGTCAAACCAAACAAGAAATACGCCCATTTCACCACCCCGAAACCAACAATACCGAAAACAGTTGCCGAGGCGTTGAGGGATCCAAACTGGCGAAACGCCATGTGTGCAGAAATCAATGCCCAAATTCGAAACGGAACACATGAATTGGTTCCAACGTCGGCTAATCAAAACATTGTTGGCTGTAAGTGGATTTTTACTCTCAAATATAAACCTGACGGATCTCTCGACAGGTACTAAGCGAGGCTTGTTGTCCGTGTGTTCCATCAACAATATGGCTGTGACTTCACGAATACATTTAGCCCGGTGATCAAGTCCACAACGGTTCAAACTGTTCTTCATGTTGCTGTAAGCAAGAATTGGAGCATCCGCCAAATTTATGTCAACAATGCGTTCCTTCAAGGTCGGCTCAATGATGAGGTATATGTTGCACAACCACCGGAATTTGTTGATCAAGACCGGCCACAATATGTTTGTCGCCTGAAGAAGGCCCTTTATGGTCTTAAACAAGAACCACGGGCCTGGTACTAAGAACTACAAACTCACTTACTTCAGCTTGGCTTTGTCAATTCTGTGGTTGACACCTCACTCTTCATCAAATGACACGGTCAGCACATTGTTTATGTTCTCGTTTATGTTGATGACATGATGATCACAAGCAGTAGCACGGCTCTTGTCCGACAGATAATCTCGTTTTTGGCAGAAAGGCTCTCTCTTAAAGTACCTAGGTGAACTAAACTACTTCTTAGGTATTGAAGCAAAACGTACTTCAGCTGGCCTACACATTATGCAACAAAATTATATCATTGACTTACTCACTAAAACGCAAATGTTAACTGCGAAACCGGTATCTTCCCCCATGTCTCCTACGCCGAAGCTCTCCATTCGCTCTGGCACACCACTAGATGATCCACGTGAGTATCGCACTGTTTGGGTAGTCTTCAATACCTAGCTTTTACTCGCTCCGACATTGCCTTTGCGGTGAATAGATTGTCCCAATTTATGCACAAGCCAACGGATGAACATTGGAATGCAGTAAAACGCATACTCATATACTTGGCAGGGACTCAATCACATGGTATTTTCTTCTGCTGCAATACCCCGCTCACTCTTCATGGCTTCTCTGACGCTGACTGGGCAGGCGATACTGATGATTTTATCTCCACGAATGCATATGTCGTCTATCTTAGTGGGAGTCCAATTTCGTGGTCGTCCAAGAAAGAGAATGGTGTGGCCAGATCATCTATTGAGGTCGAGTATCGTGCAGTCGCAAATACCGCCTTTGAAATACGCTGGATTGCATCACTTCTCACCGAACTTGGCATTGAGCTCCCTACTGCACCGGTCATCTATTGTGACAACATAGGTGCCACTCATCTATCCGCTAATCCGATCTTTCTTTCTCGCATGAAGCATCTTGCTCTTGACTACCACTTCATCAGAGACAATGTCTAAGCCGGAACACTGCATGTTGCTCATGTTTCCACACACGATCAACTCGCTGACCCCTTGACAAAAGCGCTGCCACGTCCACGGTTTCAGGAGATCATTTCCAAGATTGGAGTGCGACAACTACCTCCATCTTGAGGGGGCGTGTAGGCGATAAGTATAGAAAGCATATATACTCTGTATATTCTGTAATTATTAGTTTCCTAAGTACTCTTCTACATCCGCTATACGTACTGCATTCCTCATCCTCTAATACATAACATTCAGTATAATCTCTTATAACAGGAACGTGTCTCATCTGCACCATACCAAAATATATTGAAGGTAATCATCCGGTGGCTTCTCTACCCATCTTTCCAAAACAAAATTCCATTGATTGTGAGACTGAACCCCTTCTGCAAGAACCTCTTCCAGATCCAGCTCGTATTTGAAGATGAACTGAAAATTTTCATTTGTGAGGGCTCTACCCCTGATTTTCCTTATCTTTCCCCATTTACTTGGCATATCTAACACGATATCTAAAACGTTTTGACAGTCTGGGTTGAGGATACGTCCAATCAGACTAAACTTATTATTCTCCATGGAGCATAACTCTGGCAAAGCCGAAAGATCAACTGGGAGATCCTCTTCATCCAAAGACATAGCCATCAGAGCTCTATCAATAGTTGACGACATCTTGTCACAAAAATACCCAACTTTTCCTCTCAAACAGCAATGACACAACTTGAAAGAACAGTTGCAAATTGAAAGACTGCGAAGAACTAAGAAGAACTTGCAGAAACCCTAATTTCCAGATAAGATTTCGTCCAAAAAGAGAAATTTAGAGATAATATTCTTTTAGGTCTAACGAAAGGGAACTGTTTTCCACACCAAATCTCTACACTCGATAAAGTTGAAAGACTCTAATTGAGAAAGAGAGACCTAAGCTCGCAAAAGAGAAACTGATCGTCTTAACCACCAATATATACAAAAAAGTTCAAGCATAAAAGTAAGAAACAAAACAATTACAGATAGTTAAATCTGACATATTCAAACGCCTGAATAATTTAACCCATATATCCTTGGAAAATTTATGACACCCAAAATTTAGTTTGGCCCTGTTCGTTTGGTGAGTTGTACGCGTTATCTGGATGCAAATCCAAATTGATGTTCGTTTAGTGCTAATTAAGAGCATGAGCTGAAATCTGTATCCCGAAGCATTTTCAAAACTCATTCAAAAAAATCAAGATTTCTAATTAAGTTAATTTGGTGCGTCTAGCTACACTAAACTTATACAAAAATAATAAAAGTCAAATATACCCTTATTTTTATTAAACAATTACAAAGTTTTACCTTCAGTTTTTAAACCTAAATTCTAGTCGCCGAGAAACCTTTATTAAATCTCTCTCTCTCGAGATTTTACCTATTTGGTGGGAAAACGAGATTTTACGTTTTTGACGGGAAAACGAAAAACGAGATTTTACGTTTTTGTTAGGAAAACATGATTTTATGTTTTTGTCAGGAAAACATGATTTTACGTTTTTGACTTGAAAACGTAATTTAGCGTAAAAACGTGAGTTTACGTTTTTGGCGACGTTTTTGGCGGGAAAAAGTAATTTTACATTTTTGGCGGAAAAACATAATTTTATGTTTTTGGCGGAAAAACATAATTTTACGTTTTTGGCGGAAAAACGTAATTTTACGTTTTTGGCGGAAAACGTGATTTTACGTTTTTGGCGGAAATCGTGATTTTACGTTTTTGGAGGAAAACGTGATTTTACGTTTCTGGCGGAAAAACGTGATTTTACGTTTCTGGCGGAAAAACGTGATTTTACGTGTTTTGGGGGAAAAACGTGATTTTATGTTTTTTGGCGGAAAACGTGATTTTACGTTTTTGGCGGCAAGCTTTATTTTACGTTTTTTGGCGGGAAAGCGTGATTTTAAATTTTTTGGCGGAAAAACGTGAGTTTATGTTTTTGGCGGAAACCGTGTTTTTGTTTTTTGGCGAAAATAATGATTTTACGTTTTTGGCGAGAAATTATGATTTTATATTTTTTAAAATTCGTTTTAGATATTTGGATAAAAAACATGTTTTTTTATTTGGATAAAAACATTACTATTTTATTTTTTTGGATTAAAACAAAGAATTTTTAGTCATTTAAGCATTGAATCTCCTTGGACGTGCACATAGCTAAACCCTTTCTCAAGAGCACATCTCATACCAAGAATCAGAGCTCGATACTCTGCAACCTTGTTGGTGCCAATACCCACACCGTCACGTAAATAGAAGAGCACACTTTTATCTGAAGAACGGAGAACAGCTTTCGAAGCACCGTCAAACTCAATGGTACATGATATCTGCACTAAAAATCTGACTCTCCCTTTCTTTTTTCAGCCTCTCAAAAATTAACCTGAACATCATCTCTGACTTAACTTACATTGATAGAAATGAGATTCCAAACGACAATATGAAGTCTTCTACTCCTTTTGGCCAACCATACAAAGTAGACACTCATTGCAGGATCTAAAACCTGGGAAAGAAATTTAAATCGAAAAAAGGAATAAAAAACTGAGTATTTTTAATAATGTGCAGAAGAAAAAAAGAGAGAAACAGAAAAATTATAGATGATCGATACACTTATTGCATGCATGAGTGTAAAACGCGTTTTCTTCATTCTCCATCGCCGAATCCATAAACCAAGCAACATGTGGATTCTAACATAATACATCAATGCAAAACTGGAAAATGCAACAAAAATTCAAAATTCAAAGAAAAAAAAACAGATATGAGAATAGATAATGGAGTTTATCGTGATTCATGACATACAAAATTGATCTTATCCGGTTTTTGGCCACGATTTTCATTATCTATGTTACGGACTATCAGGTCTTGAGGACTTCGTTACACCTAGATAAAAACAGATGTAAGAATAGTAAAAAAAAAGAAAAATTCTTGCAATTTCGAATCTGATCGAGTAACGAAGTCCTCAAAAAGAAACTGTTACAGAGAACCAATTTACAAAAGCACAATCTTAGCCAAGTGATGACTGTCGGTTGATACACTTGTCATCCCTGAAACCATTCGTAACATGAATAACAGAGAGGAAAACTGTATCTCAGTCGGATATACCAAACGAAATCTCCATATGTATCCCACTAATCTTCGGCAAAAGAGCTAGCATCTCTATCCGATCCCATATTCCTAAGAAATTATCAAACCAAAACTCTTTTAATTGCCTCCTCCTCAATACACCTATTTTAAGCCTCAAAATCACAAAACCACGCAACAGGGCAAGAGTGAATGGCTAGTTGCACAAGCCCTAAACTCGAAATATCAATTGACATTGAATCTCGTCCGCGAGGAATCGTACCATTGAAAATCACTAATAGACAAAGATGATCTTTGCCAATAACAAACTCCACCAAATAATGAGCTAGAAGCAATTACGAACAACAAACAAAACCGAACCTCATAAACAAATCAATACTCAAACAAAAATCTCCAGAGTGAATCAATAATCAGATCGTGGCCTCTTGCATCGTCAAACATTGAGTGCCACGAAACCAAAGCTCATAATCAAATCAAAACACAAACACGTACATATCTAAATAGTGGAAGAATAAAAAAAAATCGTGGCCTGTGGTGAGGACCAATCACAAAAAAAAATAAGAAAAAACTATTTGGCATCGTGATGGCTAAGAAAAAAAAACGTGTTGGCTAAGAAGAAGAACTTGGCCGGTTTGGTATATCACCTAGGGTTTGATATTAAATTAGGTTATATATATATACCAAAATATTAGGGTTTTTTTTTTACAAATTAGCTTTAGGTTTAGCAGCCAATAAATATATCTAACGGTATGGAATTAAAAATTAGATTAAAGAGATTATTAGGGCTTTTCGTTAAGGGTAATTGGATAATATTTAGTGAGATTGAATGAGAGAGCTCTATTCACCAAAATCACTTCGCAAATATAGATATAGATAGATATGTGAAAAAAAATTCTTTTTTTTAGATAATTATATATCAATTTTAAAAAGATTTTTGATTCTCATACACACTATTTATATCTTAATTGGATCTTTTTTATAATCATATTTAACTAGTTTTCTCTTTTAAATTTGTATATCAGTTTTTCTTCTCATGAAAAATAAATTAATTGATTATACTATTTATTTGTGCAATTTATATAATAATATAAGTCGTTTAGGCCTAAGTTGTATATATTTTACGATTGATTAATAAAATTGAGCTTTTGTCTCTGTGTTTCTTGTTTTCGCTAGATCTATAGAGATTTCAACGAATCTAAGAAGGCTTAGCATATTCGGGGATTCACAGATTAAACGAATAACCTTGCGATTATCCTAATTTGTCGGGTATTTTCAGAATCAACGAATCTCTAGTTCTATCCCAATAAGTTTCTGCTATATCAGTTGGACAAGGGATAGAAAAGTCCAACAAGTGATATAAGAAGCAGGTTCAGAAAAATGTGGACATTGAGAAGTGGTTGGACTGCATGTTCATTGTGGAAGGTTGATGGAGGCGAGGGATGCTATCAATTTTTGATTCTCCTTCGGGTCCTATCTAGGTTAAATTTATAACCCTAAGCGTGCGTTGAGTACTTAGGAGTCGATCCACGGAGAAGACCTACCGCAAAACAAAAGATGTGTTAGAGCAACCAAAGACGCAAAAGAAAAGGGGATTTGTTTTGTCACGGTTTTTGGGGTTTTATTTTATGAAAAGAACGAATACAATCCGCGTTTATATAGGCTTGTGTATCGCCTAAGCCTATAACAAACGGGAGAAAATGAAAATTAACTTTTAAACGAAATGAAAATTTAGAGTAACGATGAAAAGGAAATCAATAGAAAGTGCGATAATGAAAGTGCAATATTGAAAGTGTGGTATTGAAAGTACGGTATTGAAATTGTACAAACAAAATTGCGGCATTGAAAGTGCATAAACGAAAGTGCGAAATTGAAAGACGGTATTGACGTGCGTTAAGTGCGGTAAATCAATAAGAGACAAACGTTGGGATCATCCAGGAATTTTTAGGGGTTCTAACAAGAGATTAAACAATCTATCGAAAGCAAACGAGACTAAACGATTTTTCTAAACTTGAATCACTAAATTTCGGTCCAAATACTTTCGTAAGAGGATCGACTATGTGTTGTTTACTCCTTAGGTATGCAGTCGCATCCCACGATGCAATCAAGCAAGCATTAACGGATCGAGACTCGTTATAACGCCCACAGATGCTCTGTAGGTGTGCAATTCGCACACTACGATGCGATGCTCGGCTAAGTTGGTTCTGGTGATCGGATTCAACACGTTAGCGGCTCTAATCAATCCTTGGATCAGTCTCTAGTTCATGACTCTAGATCCATGCATGAAAACAAACTCAGGCGAAAGAAATCTTTAGAAAATGGCTTAAATGAATAGAAACATAAAAACAGTTAATGAAATCCCCCCTAAAAGCCCTTGGGATTCAACCCAACGAAAATAAACTACTCACACATAAGGAATCGGAGCATGGAAATTATATATACTTTGATTTATGGATGAGAAGTGAAAAGGGTTTAAGAACAAAAACGATAAAAACCTAAGTAATGAAAATTGCATAAACGATGTAGAACAAAGTATGAAATGATTGTTTACAAGAGAACTCTTGTTAAGCACACAAAAATGAGAGGGTAGGGGCGAGTATTTATAAGTCTTGGAACCTCCTTAGGCGTCTCTTAGGGTAAACTCGCGTCTTGACGGTTGCGTGAATGAGTTGGGCTTGACGGGATTAAAAATAGGCTCGGGAACTCCAACTTAGAGTAGTCGCGCGAGTGTGGGCTCGTGGCGCGTCCAGATGTAGCTTCGCCGCGACTTGGACTCCTGGTGGCGCAGGGAGAGGTGGCTTGGTCGCGTGGTCGAGGCCCCGTGGTGCGGTGAGATCAAGTCTGATCAAACCGCCATTTCTTATTTTGCCCCTTCTGCGAGACTGCTTGATGTGCCATCAGTAAAAATTTCATAACTTCAGATCAACCGTTAGTTTGCCTTCATTCTATTTGGGCTTGAAAGCTAACATTTCCCTATATTGGGTGACCAAATTTGAGAAGGATCGCATGGTGAGAAAGTCTTGAACCGGAGTTGAAATTTTGGCAGTCCGGAATAGTCTGTAATGTCGTTTTGCTTTGTTTTGCTCTGTTTCGAACGATTTTTGCTAAGTTTATCTAAAAAGAGTCTCGAACATACAAATGCTCGAAATCTAGCCTTTATGCATTAAAATCTTAGTGAAATACTTATTAAAGCATTCACTTATAATAGTAAAAAGGGGACAAAAATGAAATTTTCCAGTGTTATCAAAGGACAACACAAATCCTTGCCTTCCAACCTTCTGCGCCTTGCGATTAAGGGTGTTGGTGCCTTGTGTCGAAAGTATACCTAACGGTGCTCCAAGGGTTAGGTGAATAATTTCGTTGGTGCATACGGCGATACAAGTTGGATGCCAGGTTTCGCCGGAGGTTGGAAGGCAAGGATTTGTGTTGTCCTTGATTGGTGGGGATGATTGTTGGAATTTCAAACAAAGTCCCACATCGGAAGTTTAGACAGTAATGATCTTATATATAAGTAATGTACAACTTTGATTAATTTGAAACTTTTTGAGAAGGAGCACAAAGACAAATATGTGCGGGATTTGCCACTTGGACCGAAAGCAAAATTAGCTACAAAATGAAAAAGAGAAGTGACTGAGAGATGATTTGTACATCACATATGAACTTAGATCGGATATGTATACATGAAACTGTATGGTTCTCTTGATGATATTATCTTGTTTTAAACTATTGACCCCTACTTTTATGTATCTTATTACATGTTAACTAATGCAAGAGCTCATCTCAAGATCAAGAATCAAAAGTATTAAGAAAGCAGCAAGAAAATTTAGACTCAAGAAATCAGAACAAGTAAATTACACATTAACTTGAAGAATCATTAAATGTTTATTTGTACAAGAACCTCTCACATTCCTTTTGGAGGACGGAAATAACTATAAGCTAAAAAGAAAACCTGCAGAGCCGCAAACATAAGAAGTAGCAACGCTGCAAATGATGATGCAAATGTCCATGGACTATCGAAGTGAGTGTGAACAAACTCTGCACAGTGAACATGGAGTCCTTTAGAAGTATACTCGTTAACTCCTACAAACACTTCTGCTAAGTAACTATTCACCAAGTCGAGCGAAATGTCTTTCCCAGTGCTTTTATAAAATTGAGACACTTCATCCTCTGTTCCAAAATAGTTCTCGAGAATCCTTCTTTCGCTAAGAAACGATGCATCGCTCTCTTCGTTTATGAGACAAGCCATGAAAGCTACGTAGCTCGTCATGTGGCTTGACGAATCTGCATATAACTGCTCAAACGCGACACAGTTTAAGAAGAACGTGGCGGTGAAATCATCCATGACTAGCGGAGGAATTTGAAGCAGACCATCATTACTAAACCTTATGTCTAAGATCGAGTCTGTGTTCTTCCTCGGTTTGAATTTAATTCCCCGAAGATGGAGCTTCTTGGCTGATAGAACAAATCCAAGGAAATCATTATCGTTCAATGATTTTTGTTTGCTTCTTTGAGACGGAACGGGGACGAAAGTCTTACGTATCAAATCAAGAAGATGTTTTGCTTCAAGACTATAATGTTTTGCCCAAAA
The DNA here is from genome assembly GCA_020283515.1 of Alliaria petiolata. Classification (NCBI taxonomy): domain Eukaryota; kingdom Viridiplantae; phylum Streptophyta; class Magnoliopsida; order Brassicales; family Brassicaceae; genus Alliaria; species Alliaria petiolata. Next base: position 17,541,505 of record JAHZTW010000002.1, read on the forward strand.
CTCCACTGGTTTTTGTAACGAGTAGTTGAAGAACTCAAACGCGAGCTTGTTTAAAACACTACAAGTAACTAACTTCGATGTATCGAAGAGAGCCTGAAGAAGAGTATAAGGAACCTGGTTTTCGAAGAGGAGAAGATCGGCTCGAATCGTTGGCAAAATCCATGGCATTCTGAAAAATGGATCTTCAAAGTCATCGTAACCAACTTCCCTTGACACTACAAAGAACAACGTGAGGATGAAACAACCATCAAGAACCATCATCTCAATCAGTTTTTCAGTATCTAAAGCAAGATCCTCGGAATAAGAATCTCTTATATCTCTTTCCAGTCTCGATACAGCTGTGACCAGTTCTTGAGGATGAATTCCCTTTTCTTCCATTTTAGCCACAAAAAACTTCAAGAACCTGCGTTTATGCTGCTGGGTCAAGTTGAGATGTTCTTTGCTGTGATGGTAAGGACCAACGGAGACAATCTTGGGCTTGTAAGCTTTGAGGTTGATTTGTGCGAGGCTCTGTGGGATTCTCACGATGCAACATGATCCTGAACCAGCTGATTCTCTCAGAAGCTTTGGACCATTTTCTTCTGAAATTAAGCGATATATGTCTATCACTGATTTCGGATTTGGATCTTGACTGTTTGCGCTTGCACTTTGTTGGGTCTGTGGAACCATTGATTAAAATAAACCTTCGAACCTGTCTTAGATCCTCTCCTGGTTAGGTGGAAGACTTCAAATATATATATATATTTTTTTTTGGATTAGTCTTCTTCCTCTATATGTTTTCAATAATCATCTTTTATTTTTGAAAGAAAGACTAGTCAACTCACGCGGAATCTTCGTAAAAGTGAAATTTTGCAATTAGTTTCGAACAAGTCCCCACCACGTTTGGTCGGCAAAGGAGTAAAGGTCTTTTTTTTTTTTTTCGAAAACTTAAAATTTGTTTCTCTAAAGTAATTTTTTTGAAGGGAAAATTCAACAATAATACTCCAACTTAATTTATATTAGGATAAATTGCCTGAAATGGCAGATTGTGAAAAATACTACATCTCATGGCTGATGTGTCTCGTTTCTTGGTCCATCTAGAGTCTTGTTTACCCTGTATTTGATGGTTTTAGCATTGCATTTAGGCATTTCTTGGATTTGTTTCATGTTTTTTGGTTTCTTAGGTATTTTGAAGGAAGAGCTTGAATAAAATGACTTTACAGGCGTTTGGGAGCTAAAAGAGGAACTTTAGGGAGATGAAAGATGCAAAAGACATAGGAGATGGAGCAAGTTAGAGGGAGTTCAAGATGGATAAAATATATTGTGAAGAGGAAGAAAAACATGTGTGCCATATTGCCTCCTCATGCTGAGTTCAGAATATCAATACAGAAAGTTCTGAAATTCGACGTAAAGTCATATCGACCACATATGCCCAATACAGAAAGTAAAAATAATTACATTAAAATATAAAAAAAAATTAAAAGTAATGAAAAATTAAATTTTTAAAGAAATATGATGAGAAAAATAAGAAACTTTGAGAAACCTAGAAAAGTTCCTTACGTAGAACACATGTTTTTTTTTAAGTGGTTCAAATTTCTTTTATGATAATAAGTACACCCAATAGTTTAGAATATCAATTAAATAATTTAGATGTTCTTATTTTTTTATTATTTTTTATTATTTCTATAAATCATAAAATAAAATTATCTATCTATTAAATTTCACTATGTATATAAGTTTAAATTATAATATTAATATTAGTTAAATTTATTATAATAATATTAAATTAGTTAATATTAACTATTAGAAAAAAATCTGAAATTTTTAAATATTATTTTGACATTTTATCGATGAGAAATTCTCTAATTTAGCATCAGACTTAATATAAAGTTCCCAAATTAAATTATAATAAAATATAAGACAAAAAATATATAATAAAATGGTAACATTATATTAATACGAAATTTAATATGCAAAAATATTAATACTAAATAGATGAAAAACTCAATAAATACGGTAGCAGTGAAAATGCTCTTATGCAAGAACTTTTTTCTAATGTTTTGAAACCTGATTCAGACAATAACCCGAAATGTCATTCTCATCATCGGATTTCCAAGTTTATCTCGGTCAACCGTAGATTAACTAATTGATATAATTTTATGTGTGTATATATATATATATATATATATACTATTCTATATAGTTTTAAAAATATAAAAATAAATTAAATATAAGAAAACATTCACACCATGTTTAACAAAACATATGATGTCTAATAATAATACATAGTGAAAGTCATTACGAAAGTAGAAAATCACAATAACCAATTTTGATTATCTTCATCTCCATTTCTCTCATGTTCTTTAGATGGTATAGTGAAGTTTTCATCAAAATCTAAAAGAAAAAAATCACATAGAATTTTTAAAATCAATTTATATATATTAATACAACTAAAAGATAAATCATTAAGTGTATCATTAGAATTTTTCGGGTTTGTCTCTTCATCGTCTTTGGAATATTTTTCAACAAAAATCTTCTCTAATTCATCATAATCAAGTTCACCTGCTTCTTCTCCTTCCACGATTTAAAACTTTGTTTTATCAATAGATTCATATTAAGGATCATACGATCTTTTCTTTTTATTTTGTAAGAAACTTGTTACAATTTAAACTAAATAAAGACACATAACTTCATACTATTCTCACGTATCTCGTAAACGTAAGTTGTAGTGAACAAATACAAGGTCAGTTTAACCGGGCGGTTCTGGTCAGCAGTTCGCAAATTGCTCGCGGCTTTTCCGAATTTATAATTTATAAATTTTAACGTGGGAGTCGACGCGAGATAGTGATCGGATTCTGGATTAACCGAGGTAACCGAGCTAGCGGTCCGGGTCGGATTTCAACATTGGTGATGGGTGAGCTGAGAAGTAAATTATCCAACAAATTCTTTAGCAAAAAAACAAAAAATAAAATTATCCAACAAATACTGTGATATATAATGACATATGGGCTCCATCGTAACAAACGCGTTGTTTTATTTATTGTTGCAACATTTAGCGAGTTATTGCAAGAAAAAGAGAGGAGGCCGCGTGGAGTAATTAACTACTACTTAAAAAAAGTTGATCCCAGCATCCCCACGTTTATAAGCTGCTAAAACTTTAAGTCTTTTCTCCTCACATTGCAGATCTAAAACATCTCCAAGAATTAAAACTCGTCTCTGTACGCTAAGTTGGACAAGCAAAACACTTGTTTTGTTAAATTCATCTGGCGATCCTATATCCCCCTTAGAAAATGTCGATAGGGTGTCTGAGTTTTCTAAAAAACATACGTTTTAGGAAGAAGCAAAGTAAAAAACCACGCAAAACGGTGACAGCAGTTGAATTGCCTGAGCAGGTCAGAGGAAAAGATAAAGAAGATGAAGAAGGTGCGGAAAAATTGCCTGAGCTGGTCAAAGGAAAAGATGAAGAAGGAGAAGAAGGTGTGGAAACATTGCCTGAGCTGGTCAAAGGAAATGATGAAGAGGAAGAAGAAAAGATGACAATATTTCAACCCATGTCCCTGCACCTTGGGTATCATGATGGGTCTTATGATGGTGGTGACTCTGTTTCTTCCGAGGTCAATCTTGGTGGATTTCCGCAAGGTGACTCTTCTTCACCGAAAATAAATGATTTTAACAAAGTGAAAACATTTGATATTCGAGGAGTGGCACAGACTATGGTGAAGTAAAAAAAGAGAAGAGGGTTGTAGATGTAATATTAATGTCGTTTATAATCTTCACAGATGTTGCTTAATTAGATTTCTTTCTTTTTTTTTTTTTTTTTTTTTTTGAACCTTTAGATTTCTTTCTTGCTTAATTAATTTATGCAAATAATGACAAATGGGAAGCTGGTCAATGTTTTCTCCTTTGATTATCTTGTTCAAGTGCGGTTTTTTTTATGAAATTCTAAAAACAATTCACACTTAATTTTTCAATTAATAGTTTAATACAATTCTATATAAAAACATTATTTCGAGGATCCAAAATAGTCGAAAACTAAAAATATCCATGTGATTTTATTGAAGAAAGAAAACCTTTTAGTTCGAGAACCACAACCTAAAACAAGAGTACGAATCAAAGATCTAAAACAAACGAAAACACACGAGTACAAGACTGAAAGACATTACACAGCCTGGAACTCTTTAATGCAACTGCTCGCAGATTTCAACACACCTCATATTGAGGCGTTTCTATTAAGGTATTCTTTCTAAACTACCATCACTTATGTTTGGAGGGAGAGGAACAATAGAAGACATGGTGAAACACTCTCTCGAGCACCTCGGTTAATTCAGCTCATCGACAAGGCGGTACGAAATAGAATATCCTCGATTCGTAAATTGGACACAAGATATGAAGAGGCGCTTGTTAAGTGGTTTAACACGCGAAGCTAAATTGTAGTAAATCCCAACTTATGATATCGTTGTACTCTGAAAAAGACACACTCTGATGTAAAAACGTTTTTTTGGTTTGAATAAATTTAACATTCACTTCAAAAAAGAAAGGCATTACACAGCGGTAGTGGTTCTCTCAGACTTACAAACCAGATGTAGCCTACACATGACTAACGTCGATCTTCCATCGTGACGCTTCGAGTAATAAATAATGCTCTTGGGAAGGTGCGTTTAGCTCTGGGTTTGAAACAATCGGCGACGGCAAGAAGGGGGTGCCTTTTTAGGCTATTAGGGTTTTCAGCGTTTCGTCGTCCGCAAGCCAGCTTGCCGGCGCAGCTTCGACCGCAATGGTAACACCGGAGGTTCCGGGGGGATCCTCCTACAACTCCTACAACTCCTACAACTGCTAAACCAACGACAACGTGGGCTTCGGTAGTTCAAAATCAACAATCTCTGAAAAAAATACGAATTGGAAATTTCTACTTCAGATGGACAACGCTCTGTTGAGGTTCCAGATGAAGTTTTCAAAAACGCGTCTCCACATGTTGCGAAAGTTCACGTGATTGTCAACAAAATTTGGTCACATGGGGATAATTCTCAAAAAGATTGATGTTCATGTGGTTAATTATTGAGATCATAACCGGTTAACCGAGTAAACCATTATGATATGGACGAGGTCAAATATAGAATAAGGATATGACTTTTCTTTCTCCTAAATTTATGGGATTGTATTTGTATCCCCACTTATTCACGTTCTATGGTAGTTAGTTTTTTCTTTTGTGTATTTATTTGTTAATTATGGAATCAAGTACGAAAGTAGGTAGGAGTCCAAATAATTAAACCAAAAGGAGTGAATGAAACTCAAGTTCAGTGAATCAGGGGAGGATGGAGAAGAGGAAGAAGAGGGAGAAGAAGGGGAAATAGAAGAGGAGGAAGAGTTAAGTGATCATGTCGGTACAAGGAGGTTTTGTTATCAAAAATCGAATTAATAAGAGGCTGAGATATGGTAAAATATTTAGTTATCACCTAAAATAGTGTTTGGCTATAATAATGGCAATTAGAAAGAAAAAAAAAATCTAATAGGAAAATGGTAAAAAAAAATTATAGGAGTGACCACCACAAAAGTGGCCTCCAAATCTTTAGATCATCAATCAATTTTTTTTTGAAACAATAAAAGTAAATTCATTCCCTATTTTTAAGTTTTTTTTGTTTTCTTTGAATTAATTGTGGAAGTTATGGGCCTTAGACCCGTAATCTCCCCCAGTATCCGGAGTTAGCCTTTTTTATATTCATATTTATAGAATACACCTCCGACCCAAAGGGGATTTGAATCCGAGACACAAGAAAACCAACCATTGCACTACTACTAGGCAACCATCTTTTTGGTAAAGTTAAAAACATGCGGCCTACGAGTAAAAATAGAATATCAATTTCTAATAAATTACAGTACTAAAAAAATATGTCACCAACTTGTGATCTTCGTGATCTAGAGTAAAAATCATGCGGCCTTCGGCTATTCATTTTTTTTTCTCCAAATAAACCTGTGAATTAATTAAACTGAGAACAACTTTTTTTTTTTGAACAGCAAGCTATAGTTGCATAACTTAAATCAAAAAGCATTTTGTGTCGGCTGAGACAAGATTATCAGAACATAGCGTCAGCTAAAGATGTTTACATTGCTCCTATGTAAACATCACTGGGAGCTTCTATGTGGTGGTACACACAGAGCCGAGCCGGGCGAAGCTCTTTAGGAGTCTAAGGAAAAAAACAAAAAATTGTTAATAAATTAAAGTGATTGTTTTTCAGAACATATATAATAGTCTTAAAATATACTATATAGTAGTGTTATAAAAAACTAGATATAAAAATTTTGTTTGTGGAATTCTATGTCAGATCGGATCAGTAGTCGTGTCCAGCCGTCGTCTGACCTTCGAGCGTCAGACGACGGACACAACTACTTACCCAGCTCATGGTCTTGGGTAATAACGAAAGCAGATAATGATTATTGTGCTACGTACATAAAACATCACACACTTGGGCAGATATTTGAGCTTATTTATAACATCCAGGCAAAAACAAAAGAAAAACCATAGTAGTAATAAAAAGAGAAAGTTGCATTGTATCACAATTAAAAACACCAAGACGCCTTCCCCTAAGAGAGAGCTTTCTATCTCTTCTTCTTCTTATTCTTCTCAGAGAGAGCTTCCTTCCTAAGTGATTGATTATCGTGATCATGTTAATTACTAACTTTAACGCATCCAACTTTATATAATAAGAATATTATAAAAATCATCTATCAAACAAAATTAATCAAATACAAATTAAAAATCAGATTTTATCACTAAAATTTCACTGATATTAAATAAAATTTTTGTTAATTTAATCGTAACAAAAAAGATCCAAATAATAAATAAATATTTAATTTAAATAATTTAATTGATAATAAACTTGTTATATTTCTGTTTATCATATTATTGGAAACATATTAAATATTTTATTATGGTAGATATTCTTAATTTGATATGTATCTTAAAAGAATAAACTAAATGTATTTCCATTATATGAATTAACCATTTAAAGATTATGAAAGCTATTAACTATTAACTAATCAAAATTACACTTTATTATAGAAACAAGGTTAAGTCTCGCTGTTCCTAAGTATTTTGCAGAATGTAAATGTGGGGTGTGGGTTCTTCGGAGCGGATGAACTTCATATCACGGGTCTGTCCACAGTTTAGGATTGAGAAAGTCTCGCCTTGTAGAGTGAAATACACCATCTGAAAATCACTAGTGATCCAGTAGATGCATCCATTGACGTGAACCTGAGAAGAGAGTTGTAGTAGAAAGGGACATGGTCTACGCAGCCTTCTCCAATGAGCTACTTTAAGACGACCATCTTCCACGAAATCGATACTCAGTATCTCAAACCTGATATCAACTTTCGTCCAAGTCGTGATGAGGCCACTTGGCAACCTTCTTGTACGGTTTTCATCTAAGTCTTGAGGCCACTTGACGACTTTGTACTGCTTCGTGGCGTCGACAAACCCAAAGGAGACGAGACATTTCCTTATATATACACTCGTTGCCCTAGAGAGAGATTGAGGTGATCCGTCTCGGAAAAGGAAATAACGTAACCTAAAAAATAAATAATGGGAAACTGTTTTCTCAGTTAAGGAACTTTTTTTAAGAAAACGAAAAAGAAGAAGGAAATTTCTTTGATATAATCACATAATCTGAACAAAGTAAACAATTATTCAGACTAACTATAACATAAATTAGTAAACCCTCTTTCGAAAGAAAAACTTAACATCAAATTTAAATGAAAAATTAATTCTACAATCAGTTAGCATATCATATCATCATATGAATATGGGTTACGTACTTTGCCTATATATTAACACATGCTCACGTAATTACTCACTAATTAAATCACAAGTGTTGTTTCTTTGTTTATCATAAATTGATAGATAGCAAATCCAGAGGCATAATAAAGTAAAAACTTATGTCATTTGACTTGACAATAAGAAACCAAACAACTAAACTAATCTTCAATTTTTGTTAGCTATAATCCTGCTACGAAGATTGAAGGTCCTTAGACATGGCCTTTGGTATTCCGTAACGTTTTAAAATCTTAGGAGTGACTTTTTTCGCAGATTTGTGGCTGATGATGATGATGGTATCATCATTTTCTAAGTCCAGTCTCAAATTCTCGGTGCAGCATTCCTCTATGAGCTGACGTAGATGATTCAGATTCTCCACTCGCACTCCATTCACTTTCTTTACCTGAGAAATATGATTCTTTTAGTAAGCAGAACTACCTTAAAGAGTGTGGAACTATGAGAGGCAGATCTTTTTTAGCTTCTATCGTTAAATTCAAACTGAGACGGAACATGATTTGAGAACAGATGTTACCTGCGAATTTTTGAAAATGGTGAATCCTACACTGATGTCATCCTCTAACACCTGCTCCAACAAAAAAGAAAACAAACTCTCTGAGTATGATCGCATGAATGTTATATCTATATGAAGCTCCAACTTATCCTCAGTCTTACTAACAACTCAACATGACAAACTTAAAAGAAAAAATTGGTATTTTTGTAGGAGTTTAAGAGCATTTCCACTGGGAATTTCTCATCCAAAGTCTCTTAAAAGTTTAAATACAAAATATATTAATATTTAATTGTTGGGTATCTCAAAAACTCGAAAGCTCCATACCAAAATATCTCAACTAACGATAAATAAAAACAGACCTGAGAAATTATGACGATTTGTTCACCGGCTTTTTTGGGCATATATTTTAATACACTGTCGCTTATGCCAGTAGCGTCAATGTATGGCTGAGTGAGAGGCAAAAAGACAAAACCCGCGTGTATGTAATAACTTGGAAGCTTATCAAATTGATAAGCTGGAATCAATGGTTCCACCTATGTACAATAGATAACAACAGAAAGTGTGAAACATCGATTAATTAAACTTAAACACATAGACAATAATTTAGAAAGAAGTAACAAATGGGACTTACGGGTTTCGTAATGATAACGAACTCGTGACGTTTCCCCTCTCTTAAGACTCTTAGTGAGATTGCTTCACCTGGTTTCTTCATAGAAACCAAATGATTGAAGTTTATTCGTTCTTTCTTCCGAAAATTAACTGGAAAGAAATATAAATTAAACATGTAAAATATTTTCACCAACGAATCAAGATTGAACAAAGTTGTATATATATATAGTAAAAAATGTTACCTGTCTCATCGTTTCCTATTGAAACGCCATCAATTGAGAGAAGAACGTCATCTTTCTTCAGAATACTGTAAGAACTCGCCACTGGGTTTATTGCTTTTATTAGAACTCCTGTCATTTTAGTGGTCATCTTGAAGTGATTACGGATTAGAGCGTTCTCCATATGCTGACACCATATACCCAATGAGCAAAACCCAGCGAATTGACCATCTTCTTGAACACCATTTATGAAATGCTTAATTACTGGAGTTGGGATAATGTAGCTGCATATGAAAATCACAAAAAATTAAGATCGAGTGATGTTTGGGACATGACTAATATTACATGCTATGCTATGATTCTGAGTTTAAAGGGATTAAAGTTATGGCTCAGAACCTCCTGATAATCCAAAAAAAAAAAATCACCAAAGATTTTTTAAAAGTTAAGCTTGCCTCCACCAATGTTCTAAGATTTTAATACAGTTTCACCTCACCCTGTATTCTGTGAATAAAAAAGACCTTGAAACGCTACACCAACAACTTTGTTTTCCATGATTACTGGACCACCACTATTTCCAGGATTGATAGCCGCGTCTATTTGTATTGTCATTAGCTTAGCTTTGCTGTGAGCATATTTTGTAACTTCAACTCTAGAGACAACACCTTTCGTAATGGAAATGTTGTCACCACCTGCAAGTGAGCACATAGCATAAATCAATATATACTCCTTCCATTTCATTTTAAATCTCGTTTAAAGATTTTTTCATATATATAATTAAAATTTGCAAATAAAAAACAAAACCATGGTCATTTAGTGGTATTACTCTATTATTTTCCTATCCTCAAAAACGATAGTCTAAATTTTACCTCGAGGATATCCAACAACAAACACATTTTCGTACAGAGAGGGTACGTCTCCGAGGTCCAATGGCTTCATATCCTCCCAAAACCTTTTGCTATTGATTACCAAAATGGCCAAATCACAATCATGACCAACTGCTTCAACTTTTGCTTTGTACTTTGTTGGTGAACCATGCTTTCTGACTTGCACGAATGTGTGATCAGACACTACATGAGCGTTCGTAAGAATCTTATTTCTTGAGATTACAAATCTGCCAAATTTGATATGAACACCTTGATCTTTATTGATGTTAAGAGAAGATATATATAGTACATTGATTTAGGGTTTACACAAGAATATGAGATATACACAAGAATCGGAAATATATGATATTTCCTAATATGAATATGTAATATTGCCTAATACTCCCCTCAAGTTGGAGCGTGGAGATCACAAACGCTCAACTTGCGAAGTAAGTAAGTAGACTGTTGTCTTCCAAGTGCCTTGGTAAGAAGATCCGCGAGTTGGTCCGATGTACTGACATGAGAAGTAGCGATGTTGCCTGAAGTGATTTCGTCGCGGATGAAGTGACAGTCTGCTTCAATGTGTTTAGTGCGCTCATGAAAAACCGGGTTTGCTGCGATATGGAGAGCAGATTTACTATCACACACGAGCTTCATTGGAGATTGATGGGAGATGCCGAGTGACTGTAGGAGTTCTTTGATCCACATGATTTCTTGAGTAGCCAAAGCCATGGCGCGGTATTCTGCTTCTGCTGAAGAACGTGCCACGCGATCTTGTTTCTTAGTTTTCCAAGAGATTGGTGAATCACCAAGGAGAATGACGTAGCTACTAAGGGAACGTCGAGTGAGGGGACATGATGCCCAGTCGGAATCGCAATAGGCAGTAATCCGAAGATCACTACTGGAGGAGAGGAGAATTCCTTGACCTGGACAACCTTTGAGATAGCGAACAATGCGAATAACAGCATCCCAATGTGCTTGTCTTGGAGTTTGCATGAATTGAGCAAGGATATGGACGGAGTAGCTGAGTTCGGGGCGTGTAAGAGCTAGATATACCAATCGACCAATGAGTCTTCGATACTTAGATGTATTAGCGTAAAAAGGACCGGAGTTGGACGCTAGACGATGATTTTGCTCGATTGGTGTATCAACAGGACATGCGCCGGTGAGCCCACATTCGGAGATGATGTCAAGACAGTACTTGCGTTGAGAGAGATAAATACCATCAGGACCACGAGCAACCTCAAGACCCAAAAAATACTTCAGATGTCCCAAATCCTTCATACGAAAACACTTATGAAGATACTCTTTGAACTGAGATATTACTCCCGAATCATTACCAGGAATCACAAGATCATCAACATAAACAAGGATATGCAGAACTGTGGAGCCACGCACACGCGTGAAAAGAGAATAGTCTTTTCGACACTGAACAAACCCGTATCCAAGGAGAGCTTGAGATAGTTTTGCAAACCAACAGCGAGGAGCCTGTTTTAAACCGTACAAGGACTTGTGGAGACGACATACGAGAGATGAGTCTTTAGGTTGAAAACCCGGCGGTGGCTTCATGTAAATTTCTTCTTCTAAGTCACCGTGAAGAAACGCGTTGTGGACATCCATTTGGTGAATTTCCCAACTCTTTGCCGCGGCAACTTCTAGAAGAATACGAATGGTATTCATTTTGACCACCGGAGCAAAAGTTTCATCATAGTCAACGCCTTCTTCCTGAAAATTTCCCATAACAACCAGCCTTGCCTTGTAACGTTCAACGGACCCGTCGGCATTGAACTTGATGCGAAATACCCACTTACATGCGAGGGCTTTCTTTCCTGGAGGAAGCTTTTGAAAGGACCATGTTCTCTGTTCCTCAAGAGCTGTGTATTCTGAACCCATCGCATTTCGCCATACTTCGAATTGAATTGCATCTTTGAAGTGGACAGGTTCGACACCAAGAGTAATGGCAGCAAGAAACGCCGTATGACTATCTGAGAAACGGTCACATGAAACAAAGTTAGCGATAAGATACAGACACGTACCTGAAGAAACCGGATCAGAGTCGGTGATGTCGAGAACAGGGTTTATATCACACTTCGCAGCATATGTAACATATGGAAGAAGGCGTGTATAAGGGATTTTCTGTCTCATTCCACGACCTAATTGTTCCACAGCTGGAGGAGGCACCGATGCTTATAGAGCTTCTGAGTTTGATGACTCACCGACTTCTATGGGAGTAACTTCGGCGAGATGATCGGAATTTGCCGTAGGAGATAGTGCGACTTCGATATTATCAGCATCACTCCCCCTGGATTCAGTGATGGGAGAATCAGTAACAAAATCATCGATGATTTCGATGTCTGGTGAAGATGGAGAGGAAACCAACTCAGACGATTGTGATGGATCAGCGGAAGCTTATGGAAACATGGTTTCATGGAAAACTACATCGCGAGAGACGAACATAGAACCTGTTTCAATATCAAGAACTTTCCACCCTCTTTGTCCTTGTGGATACCCGAGAAAAACACAACGCTTGCTCCTTGCATCGAATTTATCTGTTGTTGCAGTTTGATGTTCTGCAAAACAGAGACTGCCAAATATGCGAAGGTGAGAGTAGGGCGGAGACTTGTTGTGGAGAACTTCATAGGGTGTTTTTCCGTTGAGGAGCGGAGTAGGAGTACGGTTGACGAGATACGCAGCTGTGAGAATACTTTCACCCCAAAATTTTGTAGGTAAACTACTCTGAAAGAGAAGAGCCCTCGCCATGTTTAACAAATGTCGATGTTTGCGCTCAGCTCTTCCATTTTGTTGAGGTGTACCGACACATGATGTTTGATGAAGAATGCCGTTCTCAGCAAAGTACTTTTTCATGCATGTAAATTCAGTACCGTTGTCGCTTCTAAGAACTTGAACTTTCTGTCCGAATTGTCGTTCTGTCATCGCAAAGAAATTCTTAAGAACTGAAGATACTTCGCTTTTAGCCAATAGTAAATGAGTCCATACAGCACGAGAGTGATCGTTGACGATTGTGAGAAAATAATGGGCGCCACACGATGCTGGAGTAGTATAGGGCCCCCAAACGTCGCAATGGATGAGTGAAAAAGAAGTATCCGCTTTATTATTACTATCGGAGAAAGGTTCTCTAGTTTGTTTTGCTTGAATGCAAATATCACAAAGCTCTGCAAAATCAAAACCACTAACTTTAAAGCTCTCTAAGGTTGATAAAAAAGTAGACAACACTTTCTTGCTAGGATGCCCCAAACGTTGATGCCACAAAACTGCCTCAGCCACTGTTGACGTTTTGTTTGCTTGCGCCGAAACAACCCCGCGAAAGTGATAAACCCCGTTCTCTTCTTCACCTGCTCCAATCGGCATCTTCGAAGAACGGTCCTTTATAACGCAAAACTTGTCAGTGAATATAGCAAAACACGCAAGCTCACGCAATAGACGAGCTAGTGATATTAGTGTTTCAGATAAATCTGGCACGTAAAGAACATGGTGAAGATATGTATCGCTGCCAAGGTGGAGTGACCCTTCTTTAGTGGCAAACGAGTGTTTTCCGTTCGGCAAAACAACAATGCAGCGAGGGATATCTTGTAGATTACTTAGGAGATCTGCATCACCTGTCATGTGATGAGATGCGCCAGAGTCTAAGAGAAAATCAACATTACCAGACAGTTTCTCGGAAGAAGGTGAGTTCTCGGGTTTGAGAAAGTTTACTATTGCAGCCCATGCTTCTTTGCTAACACCCGGGATGTTTGGATATGCCGCCGGTGGTGATACTTGGGCATTGTTTGCTCGAGGTGGAGCTGAGCGTCCTCTTCCACGCCCTCCTTTGCCACGACCACGGCCGCGCCCTTCAGAGTTAGAGTCGAACCAGCCTTCCGGATAACCATGCTTCTCAAAGCATGAATCGACTGTGTGGTTGGTGCGACTACAATGAGTGCAAACAGATTGTTCTGACCTCGCGTAACTTGTGTAATTGCATTCACGCCTTATTGAACAGCGAAACTGACGGCATTGATGCGTTCCTCCTTCGTACGAGAGACGGTGAGATGTCTTTCTTCCGAGACAAGTTCGGAATAAATCTGATCCAGACCAAGATCTTTTTCACGAGTGAGACGCCCCAAGAGATTTGTGCGAGAAGTACCAAACCGAGAAGCATCTAGTCCCATTAAGAACTGATGTATGCGTTCGTGATCGCGTCTTATGTTGGAGGCCAACATAATTGGACAGTCGAATTTGTTGCAGCAACAACCCAAAGCAGGCTCATAATCATCAAGGTCATCCCACATGACTTTGAGTTTGCCAAAGTAGGTCGCTACATCTTGTCCGTCTTGGCGACACGCCACGAGATCGGCTTTTAACTCATGCACACGAGGTGCGTTACCGGCTGAGAATCGAGTGCGTAGGCTTTCCCACATGATTCTCGCATTCTCAACCACAGAGATTGCATGATGAATTTTAGGTTCTATACTAGCGTATAACCATCCAATCAACATTGAGTTGACCGTCACCCACTTGTTGTAGTCGTTGGAGGTGACCGCCGGTTGTGGAATGGTTCCGTCGATAAAACCAAGTTTTTGCTTGGCTCGAAGGTTATTATTTGCTAGCTTCGCCCATCGTTCATAATTGTCACCATTCAACAGTATCGGAGTAAGAACATGATGAGGATGATCCGAGGGATGGAGATAGTAAGGTGATGAGGAGATCTCATCTTTGGAGTTTGCCGCTGTGGGAGAACCGCGAGCAGGAGTGTTGTCGTCGGTGGAAGTCACCATGATTTATGAGATGAGAATTTGAGTGGAGAAGAGAAGATGATTTGATCAAAAGAAATTGTAAGAAGAGTTTTGGTGTTCGGATCGATTTAAGGTTTAGGCTCTGATACCATGCCAAATTTGATATGAACACCTTGATCTTTATTGATGTTAAGAGAAGATATGTATAGTACATTGGTTTAGGGTTTACACAAGAATATGAGATATACACAAGAATCGGAAATATATGATATTTCCTAATATGAATATGTAATATTGCCTAATAAAATCCTACATCAATCAGAAGCCAAGACATGAATTCAACTATACCAAGAAAAAACAAAACAGACAAGTGTACGTAACAAAATATTTGATAATTACCCTAATTCAACATGCATACGTAAGCGTTGTTCTTTCATAGGAATGTTTTGAAAATATACAAAAGAAATAAATCACAAAGAAGAGATATTTGACATATGTCACTATGTATCGAGTAAGTACCAGAGCCACTTTTTAGTTGCGGCAGCCTTTTTTGCCACGGTTGTAAAACGTTAGAATTGCTAGATCGGCAAAAGACTTTCACCACCGAGTTCAGCACCAAATCAATAACGGAATCCTTTGCGTTTTCCGCCACCGGAACGCACACGGAAGAACAGCCGCGAAAACTGCTGGCGATACCCGGTGTTAGCGCTCCCGGTAAATTGCTCCGGCTTCTAGAGCAACGAACACTTAGGAAACGAAAAGACCCGAGAAACATCTTTGAAGTTAGTTAGAACTTCTGACGATCTTTAAAGTTTTTGAATTTCTATAATAGAGAGAACAAAAGCTCTTGATGGGCAGCAAGCAATCATACCGAACTGTCTATAGAGAGAGTTTATGTTTTCGATATTTTTTGTTTTCCTTTTTTTTTGGTCACTTCCAATTATTAGTCATTTTCCTTTTTTTGTTTTGTTTTGTTTTTTTATTATTATCATCAAGCTTTATTTATGGGAAGATTGATGATGCAATCCTTAATTTTACTCAGTTTTCGATTCTTGTTACTTCCCTGTTGCTATTTCCTTTTTGCTTTTTGGGAATTATATGAGCTTTTTCTATTTTTATTTTAGTTTCTTTGTTATTTCCATTTTGTGTTATGAATTATTATTAGTTTACATGTACCGTTTTTCTTCATGGTTGAATTACTATAGCCCTCGTACGTGCGATGTCCGAACTCCAATTCTGGTTTCAGTTGGCCTTTGCTTTACAATATTACTTATAAAACGCTAAAAAAAAACCATTTTAAAAGCATTTACTCCGAAATAGGTGTTTTCTTTAATAAAAATTCCTCTCATTTGAGAGATTTTAAGATACAATTGAGAGAGTCTCTTAACACTTGTCTCATTAAGAGTGGTTCAATTTTTTTTTTTTTACAATTCAAATCCCCTACCTATTATTTGAGAAAACGTTTTAGTGAAAAAACCTGACTTGTCAGTTGCACAATCAAAATTAGTGTATTCTAATAAATTATGAAATTAAAACATAAATACACTAAATTATAACACTAAAATAAATAAATTTAAATTAACAAAAAATAATAATTACAATGATTTCAATTTGTTTTTATATATATTCATAATAAATTGCATAAAATATGATTACAAAACTTTTACAACCAATATGTATTATATTTTTATATAAAAAGAAAATAATATATTATCCAATATGATAGTAAATACGTTATACCATTTTTATCTCTTATTCTTTTTTTTAATAAAAAAATTATATTATACTCATATATAGTCTCAATGAAGATCGAGAATTTGAGATCAGAAAGAAAATATAATGTAACCGGATGAAAAAATAAATTATAAATTGATAAAATAAATACAAATAAGAAATAGAAGTAAAAATAAAAATAAATCTCGAAAGTTTTGTTTTTCTGTAACACTCTCGTGCTTTGTTTTACGGAGTCATTTAAAAATCTTAAGAAGCAAATTTTATAATAAATGCATATGCGGCTCAAATTTTATAGTGAACACATACGTGCATGCCAATCATAAGAAATTTACTTTTTTCATCAAACCAATTCCTCAATATAGGATGAAGAGATGAGTGGAAAGCTACCGGAGAATTTTATAAAATATGATTTCACAAATTTTATAACAAATATTTATTATTATTTTTATTGAAAAGAAATTTTACTAATAAATTATCCAATGTACTATATTTATTTTCATGATAAAGTTAAATATTATATTTTAATTTTTAAATAAATTCTTTGTAATTTTATTACTATTTAATATAACTTTTAATTTGAAACCATATATCATAAAACGCTAAAAATAAGAAATTTTATTAAATACAAAACGATAGAAACAGTTTTCGTTATTATTCTTAAACGCAAAAAACTGCATTGTGTAATTTAAAACATAACGTTTGCGAAAAACATCTGAAAAACTAACCAACACCTAAATATTACAATTCACTTATTTTTAACTCATACTTACATGCATCAATATACGTATTTATTTCTTTTTAAAATTCAACCATACATTATAAAAATATATATTACAAAACATAGACTTTGTTTTTTTTTCACATAAAGCCATACATTATAAAAGTCAAAAACGCATGCAAACTTGTCGTGCAAGCATTTTGTTAACCTCGATTACCGTTCAATTTTAAATTTAATTATTAGACAATTTATATTTTTTTTAAATCTCTATATGTCCTAAGAGCAGTGAGGTGGTTGGTACGCACGAATGTGAGGGCCAACCATCTACCCACTCTTAGGATAAGTAAAGATTGCAAAACCTATTTTGGTTTAATTAGCAATAGGTCAAGAAAAAATGTATACTTAAAATATATATATTGGTAAGATTATATTGTATAAAGAGAAAATAAAGTATAGTATAGATAATATTCAAGACACATTATAAGAACTTAATTATTATTTGATATAACTTTTACATTTGTAATTATATGTCAGTGTAAATGGTAGATTTTTTTTGTTTAAATAAATCAATTTCAAAAGACATAAAACGATATGAAACATTTATGTGATTGTTGTTAAAAACTAAAACTGTATATGTATAAAAACATAACATTTACATAATTTATAAGAAAATTAATTAATACTTAAATATTACAACTAATTATGGCTATAAAAAAAATTATACATGCACATACGTGCAGGCCCACCATAAAAATTAAATAAATTATTATATTTTTAATATTTTTCAGTTTATTTAGTTATCACATTTACATTTTTTATCTAAGAAAGTATTTTAAAATCTTGGTTAATATTTTTTATCTTAAAATTTCTATTGAAACCTATAATATTTTTCATTTGATTTATAGTTATTTTATTATTATTAAATATTTATATAATTTTATTATTAATATATAATTAATTATGTACAAATAGTTCATCTTCAATATATAATATTAATCATATATTGAACATATAAAATATTTTATAGCACGCACACGATGCGGACCGATCACCTAGTTTTAATTATATAACCAAATTATATCAAAATATTAATTTTATATTAATGAAAGACTCGAAGCACATCTCTCACCATTATAGATGCTCAAACATATGCTAGAATTGTCGGGTGCATTAGTTAAGATTTAAGAGTAAGGCTCTTTTAAAGAGAACTCAATTAAGAGGTTAAGTGGTTTTCCAGTAACACTCGCAAACTCTGTGTTTGCAGGTGATAGCGGTTGTTGGCGTTTGGTAATAATCATGGAAAACATTTTTTCTATTGTTCTGTGTCGCTTTAAATCCTTCAAAAACAAAATCTACCTCCCTGTTTGCAACCACAAACGGTTACAGGTGGATAACTAAAAAAAATAAAAATTAAAAAATTAAAAAAGAAGAGAAAATTAATTTAAAATCAGAATATATGTAATAAATTAAAAAAAAAATTAAAATTTGCATATATTAAGATTTCATCTTTCAATTGAAAAAATTATTGAGTTAGCCATATTCAATTAATGGCTTTTAAAATCTTACTACTCGCCCCATTTCAAAATATAAGATGTACTCCTTCTATTTCTTAAAAATGTAGTTTTAGAAAGAAAAAAAATTATTTCAAAAAGAAAGAAGTTTCTAATTTTCTAAGTGTAGTTATTGTCCATTTTTACTTAATTTGCCCTTATAATATTTAATATTTAAAGAATAACTTAAGTAATAATTAATAAAATCAATGTTGAAAAAGTCTTTTGTAAAATTTTCTTAATATGTGTGAAAAAATCAAAAATATCTTCTTTTAGAAACAGAGGGAGTATTAGATAATAACATGAATATTAGAAAAATTGTTTGAAACAAAACAACATTTTATAATTAGTTAAATATACAATTTATCCAATCATGAAAAAAAATTTAGAATTCAAAGAGTCAAAAGTTTATTATGGATCAAAAAAAACTAAAACATCTTATAGAAGGGAAGAGAAGGAGTATCTTTGAAGAGATCAAACAGCGTGGAAGTAGTCTCAGTGGCCGGAACTAATTTTTGTTTTTGCTATGGAAAGGAACAACACTAAGACCTCTATAAATTAATAATGTTGGAACCATGATGTTTTATAAAACTTTATTAATTTATAGTGATTATTAATTTATAAATATATTATTTGGTAGAAAAACAAATTTTGGGAGTGACAAAAATATTAATTTAGCGATGTATTAATGAATCGAGTATTAATTTATAGAGTATCTACTGTAATATTTTGCTACAGATCCAAAATTTTACTATTCGGATCCGGATGCAGACGTTTTGGATATTCCAATTTCAGGAGCGGACGGATTAGAGTGGATCCCACATCAGTTTTTTTACCTCGGATAATAATTTCACCCCTAATTCAATGAATGGCTTTTAAAATCCTACTGTTAAAATATAAGATGTTTTAAATAAAAACACGAACATTAAATAAATATTTTTTTAAAATAAAATATTATTTAATAATTAGTTAAAAATACAATTTAGCTAATTATGAAAAAGACTTTAGAATTCAAAAAGTCAAAAAAATATCAAATAACATTAAAATTTGCGTAGAAACTTGTAAAAATACTTTATAAAATAAAATAAAACAAAACAAAATTCTTAAACATCCTCAGGGATCAAGCTGCGCAGAAGTTGACTACTCAGTGGCCACAACTAAATTTTCTTTTTGCTATGGCGAGGAACTACGCGTCCCCTATTAAGCTGTCTAGGTTGAAGATCCTCAGATATGGCCGACGGTATTTTAAGATCTTTCAAGATCTTAGAATTGGCTTTTCTCGCAGATTTATTTTTGAGGACGAGAACCTTTTCGTTTTCCAAATCCAGCCTCAAAAACCCGGTGCAGCAGTCCTCTATGACCTGACATAGATGCTTCAGATTATCCACTTCGACCCCATTCACTTTCTTCACCTGTTTCCATTTTCAATGTAGTTTTTACTTTTATTCAGATAAAACTCTTTTAGTAAACTAAGATTTAATTTCTGTTTTTTTTTAAATAAGTTTTAGTGTGAAACTAAGAGTATGCAGTAAATTGATACATTACCTGCAAATCTTCAAAACTGCCGTATCCTGCGTTGATGTCATCCTCTAAAATCTGTACCAAGAAGCAAAACATAAACTTCTCAAGATCATGATGCCTTAATGACGAAGAAGATCCTTACTTAATTCTATTAAAACACACAAAATACTCGGCAGGCTTTCATTGCCAAGGAGGATACACGACATAGATAAATTGACTATTAAGGAATATATATATATATTTTTTTTCTCCCTCGGTATAAAATATTATGTTTTAAAAAGGAATGCATAAAAAAAATGGAACGAACCTGAGAAATTATTACGATCTGTTCACCGGCTTTTTTGGGCATCTTATTGGAAGCAGAATCACTAATATAAGAGCTATTGATGTATGGTTGAGAAAGAGCAACAAAAAGAAAACCACCATATATATAGTAACTTCGAATCTTGTCAAAATTATGCATTGGAACAAGTGGTTGCACCTGCGTACAATAGATAACCATAAACATTGTTCAGAAGATAGTGTCTGAAAATGTGAACCACCAACTAAACTAGAAATATAGAACCAATTATGTATTTATTTGGGAAAGATGTCACAAAATTCTTAGGTAATAAGTGAACGACGACTTACAGGTTTTACACCGATATTGAACTCATACTCTTTTCCCTCTCTTAAGACTTTAAGTAAGGCTGTTTCACATGGTTTCTTCAAAGAAACCAAATGATTGAAAATTACTGTTTCGTCTTTACGAAAAGGAACTGTGCACATGGGGTAGATTCAGTAACACTGTGAAAATGGAGAAATTTTAGATATATATATATATATATAGTACTATTATTACCTTTACTATCATTTCCTATAGGAACACCATCGATGGCAAGAATAACGTCATCTTTTTTCAAAAATTTGTAAGCATCCGAGAGCGGATTTATTTGGTTTATAAGAATCCCTGTCATTTCTTTGCTCATCTTGAAATATTCACGAATTTGGGAATTCTCCATCGTCTGATATGATAGATTTACTGAGCCGAAACTAACATCATGTTGTTCAACACCGTTTAAAAAATGGTTAACCACTGGAGTTGGAATTATGTAGCTGCAGATGAACAAAACATAATAATAAAGTTAGTTAATAAACCTTCATTTGTAACGACAAGAAAAAATATATGCAAAGCTTATTTATCATGTCTAGAGAAGAAAAAGACTCTAGATATTTCAATTTTTGAAATATGCAACTCAACTCACCCTATACCATCAGACCAAAATAGACTTTCAAACGCTACGCCGGCGACTTTGTCTCCCTTGATTACCGGACCACCACTATTTCCCTAATTGATAGCTGCATCTATTTGTATTCCTAGTAGCTCGGTGGAGCTGTGACTATATTCTATCAGTTCAACTCTCGACACAACACCTTTTGTTACGGATATACTGTCACCACCTGTATCATCATGAGCATTTTTATGGGTGTCCCTTAGAGCAATTGTTGTTACCACTTATCACATATTCTCAATAGCAATAATAGATATAGTAATTCATTTTTCAAGATCATTCATATTTCAAAGTATATGGATTTCGAAAGAAACAATGTTTATGTAGTATATGAAACATAGCTACTAAATAATCTTGATATGATATTCACAAACCTATCAACGAAAGCGAAATAAACTCGAATCAGTTAACAAGTAATTGGTTTATGTGGTCTTATGAGAATTAAAATCATAAATATGCTACTAATTATTCTTCTTGAAACATTTGATACTGAATACCATATCTGAAATTAAAGCATTATATCAAGAAAACAAGTACCGCAAGGATAGCCAAGAACGGCCACCTCTTCCTCCTGCTCGGGGATGTCTCCAAACTCCAAAGGGTCCATACCCTCCCAAAACTCATCGCTATCGATCTCCAAGATGGCCAAATCGCATTCATGCCCCATCGCTCGAACTTTTGCTCTGTACTTTGTGGATGAACCATGCTTTCTAACTTTAACTGATGTGTGATTAGCCACCACATGTGCATTCGTAATAATCCTCTTTCCCGAGATAACAAATCCTACAACAGTTTCATTATAAGTATGTAAGTCAAACAAGCATCTTCCGCCCAAAAAAAGAAAAAAACATATCATCGTATATCAGTTGCTGCAAATTGATGTGAGTTTTTGTAATATAAGAAATAAATTATCAATTATCAATACCAGAGCCGGAGCATTCATTCTGCATACTAATCTGCCAAGGTTGAAAAAGTCTAGGCTTGCTAGAGACAGTGAAGACCTTAACCACCGATTTAAGACCCAAATTAATAGCAGAACGAGTCTTGTTTTTTGCTTCATCTACACCAGATTCTTCTTTCTCTTGCTGAATAAGCGAAGGAGTTGCTTCATCCACATCAGATTCTTCTTTCTCTTGCTGATTAGGCGAAGGGGTTGTGTTTTTCGCTTCATCCACACCAGATTCTTCTTTCTTCTCTTGCTGAATAAGCTTATTTTTCCAATGTTGAAAGATACTAAAGAACGAAAACTTCTTCACCTCCGAGGTTGTCTTCTTTCCCGCAGCGTCCGATGGTGCGGGTGCTGACGTGTCAGAAGAAAAACAGCGCAAGTTAGAAGATGAAACATAGCCGAAAGTTGCTGTCTTCGGGGCAGTATTGCAACGAAGAAGAAGGAATCGAGGAACAGGAGCGCTCGAGTTGCTACAGAACCGGGACACGGTACGGACAGAGCGGAACATTTTGAGCAGTTGGTACTTGATAGTAGGGTTTAAGCAATTACGATTAGGTTTTGAGTGGTTAAGTGTACCTTTTAACTTGCACAATACGGTAGCAATATATATCACTAACTAGGAACTCTCCATAAGTAAATGAAACTATCTATTTGTTTACAATTCCGACGATAAAATCTTTCTGATTTCCCGGCGCACTAATACTTGCCTTTCCTCAATATATAGATTAATTGCTCAACTTTTCTTTAATCATCTTTTTCATTAAATACAAAAAGTTAAATATGATTAACAATTTAACCAAATTTAAACACAAAAATAGAAAATTATCATAGTAAAATGAAAAATTAAGATCAAAAAAATTTAATTAACAAAGTAGATAAAAAAAAGTTATGTCAAAAATCAAAATCTATAGCATCTGTCAAAATAAAATGGAAACTTAATGTCAAAAAAGTTAAACTAACAAAAAAAATGGAAATCAATATCGGAAAAGTTAAATTAACAAAGAAAAAATCATTTAAAAGGAAATTAATTTATTATATATGGTAACTTTTTAAAAAATCAATATAAAAAGTTTAACTAATAAAAAAAGGAAATTATGTTAAAAAATATCAATACTTCCAAAAGAATTTATATGTCAACATAAAATAGAAATCAATACCAAAATAGCTAAATGAACAAATAAAAATCGTCTAAAAGGAAATTAACTTGATATTTAAGCAATATTTTTGGAAAATCGACATAAAAAGCCTAAATAAAAAAAATGATGTTATAAGCTTTTGAAAGCGTCCATTTAAAATATGTTAAATCAACATTTTAATTAAAATATAAATTATTATAAAAAAGCTAAATTAACAAAGATAAAATCATCTAACATTTACTTGATATTTAGACTAGCTCTTTAGAAAGGATAAAATCATCTAAAAATGAAATTAACTTAATATCCTACGTGAACTCTTTAAAAACTCAATATAGAATTTTTTTAACTAATAAACAAAAGAAATTAAATTATTTTTAGAAAAATGTCATTACTTCCAAAGAATTTTATATGTCAAAATAAATGGAAACCAATATCAAACTAACTAAATTAACAAAGACAGAAATCATATAAAAGGAAACTAACTTGATATTTAGGCAATTGTTTTAGAAAAACAACATAAAAAGCTTAACTAAAAGAAAAAAAGATGATGATATTAGTTTTTCAGAACGTCCATTCGCTGTGAAAAAAAGGTGTGTTGTATCATTTAAATGGTATCACAAAACTAAGTGATATTATTTTGAATTAGTTATTTATAAGTGAAGCAAATATATCTGGTTTAACATAAATTATTATAATTGATGTTATAATTAACTAGTTTGACATCAATTCAATAAAATTGATACAAATTTTATTAGTTTGTATCATTTTAACAAAATTGATATTAAAATATAAATTTACGTCAAATAGGTGATCGATGTATTTATTACTTTTTGTTAACATCGCTTCTAAAAACGATGTAAAATTCACATGATACTAATAAAAATTATACTAAAATATAAACATAATTATGTGAATTATCTTCAATTATTAAAACTGATGTAACTGTTTTCTTCTTTAACATCAATTTATTAAAAATGATGTTATTTTATCTTAATTTGCATAGATTAATACAATTGATACTAAATAAAATTAATTTACATCAATAAACAATCGATACATATATATA
Source organism: Alliaria petiolata (assembly GCA_020283515.1). Lineage (NCBI taxonomy): Eukaryota > Viridiplantae > Streptophyta > Magnoliopsida > Brassicales > Brassicaceae > Alliaria > Alliaria petiolata. The sequence continues at coordinate 17,566,170 of JAHZTW010000002.1, forward strand.
TATATATATATATATAATTTTCCATTCTTAAAAAAAAAGAAAAAAATATATTTGTATCTCTTTCGATCCATCGATGCCTTTTTTTTTTATAGCTTTTGATCAATCTCTTCTATCGACCTCTTCCTCTTTATCTAAAGGCTCGAATCAGTATATCTAGACTGGGTGAAGCAAATTATTTTGAAGATTGAATAAAGAAATCAAACACTTTTGTTTTTAGTGCAAAATTGAGGTGATTTGATTCTCTCTTTTTTCGTTTGGACTTATGTTTTTTTCTGGATTTTGTGAATAAGGTTAGAATCAACTAATCTGATTTATTTATGGATTCTAGAGCTATAAGAAAACGTGACTGAATAATTACTGGTTTCTATTGTTCTCTTTATTAGTTTATTGATTTGAACTTTGATGGGTTTTGAATTTTGATGTTGTTTTGTGAAATTTCTGAAGCTTACAGATTGATTTTTCAGGTTTTGATGGATAAGTCATAGATACACAAACCATGTTTATAAGATTACATATTAAGGTTGAAAAATTTCTTGGATTTTGCATTTGCTAAATCAAATGCACGCATGATGAAATATCCATATAACTATTGTTCTCTAGCCAAATCTAAGTCAAGAGAAGATATCGAAGGTGATTTGATGTGCTTTGGATTTTTAGGTTTTTACACAAGTTGGGTACTACACGGAGAGGATATATGTGGAAATTCAAGAAAAGGAGAAGGGTTTGATGAGTTGCTTGCTGATTTTGCACAAGAGCTATATACAGGATGGACCAAGTTCACGAAGTTGTCACATATACTAACATCACTTATAGAAATTGGTGTAAAATATAACATCATTTTTTTGTAATTGACACATATTGAAATCAATTGATAACTAACTAATGTTAATTATTTGCATCATCACATTCAGAGTCCATTTTCTAAGTGGTGTAAATTCATTTGCATCAATTATAAGTAATGCAAATATATAAAATAAATATACAACACACCCTTTTTGTAATGATTTAAAATGACTCGTTAAAATATGTCAAATCAATATTTTAATTAAAATAAAAATTAATATCGAAAAGGCTAAATTAACAAAGATAAAATCATCTAAAAGAAAATTTTTATATTTAGGCTAACTTTTAAGAAAATTAACATAAAAAAATTAAGTAACAAAAATCTCCAAATAATTTTATATGTCAAAATAAAATGCCAATCAATATAGAAAGAACTAAAGTAACAAAGGAAAAAATCACGTAAAATGAAATTAACTTGATATTTGGAAAATCAACATCAAAAAAGCTTAATTATCAAAAAAATTAAAAACAAAAAATGTCAAGAACTCCAAGAAATTGTATCTCTCAAAATAAAATGGAAATCAATATCAAAATATATAAATTAACAAAGATATAAATCATCTTAAAGGAAATTAACTTGATATCTAGGCTAACTTTTTGGAAAATCAATATAAAAACTAGACTAACAAAATAGATATACGAAATAATGTATTACAAATGTCAATACCTCCATAGAATTGTATATGATAAAATAAAATAAAATTTTATATAAAAATTATGCTAACAAAAAAAATTATTTAAAAACAAAATCTTCTTAATATCTATACTAACTCTTTGGAAAATCAACAACAAAAGAGCTTAACTAAAAATAATGTCCTCTAAGTATATCAAAACATACAAAGAATCGTATACATCAAAATAAAAATATAAAACTAATATCAAAAGATCTAAACTAAAAAAAAATATCTAAAAAGGAAATTAACTTGTAATTTAGTTTTGGAAAATTTCGATTTACAACAACATGCATAATTTCAAACAAAAAATACAATATTTGGAATCAACAAGAATCACGGATTATAGATGCATGACATCATCAATCATACATTCAATAGAATAACCAAAGATTTGAACACATAAACTTTAGAGAAAAAAACTATAGAAATCTCAAGGAAAAAAAACACCAGGATCTTATCAAGGAAACCCTTCTTCTCTAAATCAAATAGGCATGCACATCGAAATTGGATAATTCGATATGTATCATGACTGTATTGTAAACAGAAGATATATCTATCTGGAATTTGGACATGGCAGGCCATCAAACGTGTTTAATGTAGGGAATATATGACATATAAATTAAATATTGATAGTGGTTGATCAAAGCAGAAATGAGGCGGATGATACATATATTGCCGGAGTTATCTAGTTTTTAACGAAAAATGTAAAAATATGTTGAAAGATACGATATAGGCATATATTGAAGTAATGCTTTTAAAATTTTATAAAATGTCAAACAATTCTTCTCTTATTTTTATTTCTACACACGTAGCATAGCTCAAACGTGTTCAGAAAACAATGTTAGTATTTAAAATATCTTAGTTATTTAATTAAATTAATTATTTAATTAGATAAAAATTAATTGCTATATTATTATTTTATAATCTTATAAACAAACTAGTAATTGGCCCGCGCTTTGCGCGGGAGTTGTTGTTAGCGTTAATGTTTGGTTTTTTTATGTTATATGGTATCCTTATTCTACTATAGTATTGCCTTGTTGATGAAATTATGTTTTTTAATTGTTATTTTTTTTTCTAATATTGTTTGGTATATTCAAATATTGATCTAAAAGCCCGAAAGCTAAAGAGTTCTGAAGCTCCTTTTTATTTGTTTTTTTTTAATTTTCGGTAATATTTTATCTCATACGGTGATTTCTATTGTTTTTTACTTCGTCTCACATTGAGCATATGATTTTGGAGAAAGTGTTAGTTTGTCGTTGTTGCATTTCCTTTTATTTTTTTCTCATCCCTTTTGTGATAATGTATTTTTTAAGAAGTTGATGATAATTGGGATTCATACCCCAATACATTGGCCAATCCAATATCCATAGAATCACTCCAATTGATCATAATTTGATCCAGATATAATTTGGGCCTATAAGTGCCTGATAAGACCAAGCATTTGGGCCCAATCAGATCATTTTCTTCGGCGAAGACTGAGAATCGCCGATCACCCCGAATAAGCAATGGAAATCCACTTCCCCAACCTCAACAATCCAGACCGAACTCCAGACCCACCCCTTGCGTTTCAGGAAAACCCTAATCAATTCTCATATCACTATCCATCTCGCAAATTTCCCCTCTTTATTAACCGAACATGATCTGTGTTTAATCAATTGAAGAAGGAATCCAAATGAGGTTGTTTTGACTTCTGCAGTTAAATTTGTGTTCAACTACATGGGTCGTTTAACTTCCTTCTCTTACCGGGTCTGCACTATTTTAGTTCTCGGCCGTTTATTTCGGGTCGGTATTGCTACTTCCTCTAGCCCAACCATTTCTGGCCGGTCTTTCGTATTTCTCGTCTCCGCCTACCAGTTTCTGGTTTAGGTCCATTTGTTCAATGGATTTCCGATCATATGCATCAGGGGATCTCTACTGGGCTGTTTTTTTGGTGGCTTAGTTTTTTTTAGTCTTTGTTTTTGTTTTGTTGAATCTTATTTTGAAGCTAGTACTGTGTTGTTGTTTTATTGAATTCAGATTTAGAACATGTGACGTAATTGTGTTACTTTTACTTTATAATCTATGTTCTATGTTGTATTTTTTTTTTGTTCGAAACTATAAGAAAGTAAAACATTTGTTGAACCTTAAAAACTATAAGAAGGTGATCATATGAAGCATATATCTTCTTCATTTTTCAATACAATAACAATTTGTCTATAAAATCATTTAGCAAATGACCATATTAAATTTCAAAGCGGTTTTTGATTCTTAGATTGTTTAATGTTGCTTGATGTTAAATGATGAACACAAACTTCACCATTTGTTTGTAGTAGTAGAGTGTTGGCATCGGTTCTCCATGTCTTGGTGGTTGCACAGCATTGTTGCTTTTACACTCCTCAAGTTGATCACGTAACGTGCCAGCCTCGTTACCCTCACTCCACGGAGCGATCTTTTGATGTTTCTCCAGCATTGATCCGCCTTCGATTTGGTATGTCTCCAGCCGAGCTTCTCCAAGTAAGTTTCTCCTTCTGTGATTTCTCCCCTGCAAAACTTTATAATCCCATAAAGATAAATACCGTTTCTATAGCCTCCTTTTGCTGCTGTTTGTAGATGTTGCAACCCTGCTATCGTGTTGCTTTTATGAAAATACTCTTGGATGCCTTTAATATAGTGGGCTTCTGCGTTTCCACTTGAAAGACATTTTTCCATTAGGTTCTTGTATTTGTTCATTACTGCCAATGGATGGAGGGCAAGTGGTGTTAGTGTTTACCCAATTCATCATACATCCAAACTGAAATGACTTACTATTTACCCAATTCATTATCACGGAATGTATTGTTGATTTCTTTAAGTCACGAATAATCTAAAAGAACCCCGACACATACTTTTTGAACACAAGTTTGTATCCGGATGGACACGAACTGGTTTTCCCACTGAGCTTGCAATAAATCCTAATCCATCTCATGAGTACATCTTGATTGGAGCATTCTTAAAGGTAATCCACATCAAAATTATTTTGATTTCAGGTTCCTCTTCTTCACTTATCGGAGACCAATTCGATACGCGGAATATCTGCAATATTCCACATCCATCGCCTCAATATCCTCGTTCTTACGGAGGCATCGGTTATTCTGAATGTCACTTTTTTGGCATTGACTACAAAAACATCAATTCTAATGGTTTTATCACCTAGCGGCATGCAGAGCTGCATATAAGAATCTCCCTCCCAAGAAATCCTCCCACAACAAAACCGAGTTTTGAATTACTTCGTCCAGAATCTCCATTTCGTGTTTTGATAAAGTAGGCTTATTTTGCACTACATTAGCCCACGACTGTTTCAAAATTTGTTTTTGTGGAGGATCAGCGCTCTTCTCCATTGCCAGAGAAGACAGTGCCTCCTTCACCGGCGCTGACATCACCTTTCAAATCGCCTTTTCAAAATGGCCTATGCAAGTCTCTAGTCTTTATTTGAGGGATTGTTGTTTTAGCTTTATCACTTTAGCTTTATCACTTTATCGCCCGTTGGTGCACTCGCATTGTTGGTCCTTTTTAGTTATGTTGGATCCTCTCTTATTGGGGATTAAACTTTTTTTTATTACGGTGATTGACCCCAATCAAACTCCAATGAAGAGAGCATATGTGAAAAGACGAGAAAAACGAAAATTAGCAAACTAGAATTAGTTTTTGTTTCTTTTGTTTTCTTAAAATCCCAGACAAAAATAAAAGAGTTTGTAATCATATTAAATTATTGATTGTGAAATTGTGCTATTTTCTGAAACCAAAACTTTTTTTGATGCTATTTAAGAGAAAATTCTTATTAATATTAACTAGAACATGCGCCATGCGCAGAATGAGAAATCTATACAATTTTACTAAACATAATTTTGAAATTATTTAAAGTGAAAATAATTTAATTATTTTCATGTGTATGTTAATAATATGTATGAGTAACAATAAGGTTTGTTTATGAAAATTAATAATCGATTTTAATATTAATTTTTATATGGATGTAATTGCATATTTAGGCTAATCCACAAATAATACGGTAGTAAAAATATCAACATTAAAGAAACGTAAATAATTGTAAATTTTATTTTAAAATATTAAATATACATAGAAGATATATAAAATAGATTATATATTCATAAGTTTAATATTGTTGATAAATTATCTAAAATTATATATAAGTCAATATTTAAAACTCTTAAATTTTTGATAAAATAAAAATATTTATAATATAAAAAAAATGATCAAATTATAATATAATATCTTAACAACATAACATTTTAATTTTTTTACCAAGTTATTTTTAATTAATCTAAAAATTTTTAATTTTTAATTTTTAAATCAAACTAAAATATTTATAATATTATAGGCTTTAACACATAAAACTATTTTTAATATTTCGACTGTTTGATATCATACTTATATTATTTGGTTAATTTATATGGTTCTATTAAAAATCTATATAAAACCAAAAATACTTATAAATATGAATGTCTATTAAAGCAAACTTCTTGCTTTTACAATATTTTATTATTATTATTTATGTTCTTTTTATAATGGTTTCTGAACCATCTACACTTCTTTATTTCCAATTTGAAAATTTTAAAATATACTAATATTTATTCATTATTTGAGTAATTTATATTCGTTTTTAAAAATTTGAGTTATAACACATGTACAAAAAAATCTATATATACTTTTACTATATGGATGATGTGATGATTTGTTTTTTTACTAAAATAAGTTTAAAAATATTAAGAGAAGATATATAGTATTTAAAAAATAATTAATATGATACATGTTTTTGAAGAAATAGAAAAAAAAGAATATCTTCATAAATTAAAGATTGTTTTATGTATATATAATTGATATAAACTATTGTCTAACCAAATTAATGTGAGTGCACATCATGTAATTAATCTAGTACATAACTATTTGTTTTAAGTGTGGTGAGAATGAATGTGGTGATGACACATCAGCATAACAACATCATTGTAAATAAAATATAAAACTAAGGGTATTCTCTAAAAATGTTTCTCAATTAATATATACGGAATATGTACTTTACATTTAATTACTCAGAAATGCAAAAAAAAAAATACGAAACTAAGAATGCCGTACGGTTCAACTGCGGTATTTGTAATATGCGGGACAAGTGCGGTTAGTGTGGAATAAGCAGTGCGGAATTTTGGTATAAAAAAAACAAGCGGTGCGGAATACAATTGTAGATAATTTTTTTAAAACAAATATATTAATATTATTAGTATCATTATAAATTATTATTTTTATTTGGTGTTAATGAAAAATAGTTTCATATATTATTATGAACTTTAAATACAAAAATTTATATATATATCTAAATCATGTAAAGCCTTTAAAAAGTTTCATATATTAAGTACAATATAACAAAAAGTTTTATCAATCATTTAAATAAGATATTTAAAATATTACATATTTAAAAATATAAAATCATAAAATATAAATATGTTATCATAAAATTTAATTTTTACAGATTTTTTACATTTAATTATATATAAAAATTAAACATTCAAAATAAAAAGCTTATCGTGTAACAACTAATATTAGCCTACTATTGAAAAAGACAAACATCTGTCTTCAGTGCTATGCTTTACAGTTTACATATATATATAGCTAAATATTATTATTATAATTAAAAAGTTATATAAGACCAACCCCAATGGTAATATCAAAGGGTCTAAACTATAGTTCTTAATAATAAAATAGATTAAAAAAATAGTTATTGGTTTCTTAACTTTAAGATTAGTGTCTAAAATAAGACTTTTCTAAGTTAAGATCCCTTACGTGGCACTACGTGATTGGATGAAGAAAATATAATGGGTGAATTAAAAAAAATATTTTTTTTTACTTAAATTTTTAAAAAAATATTTTTTTACTTAACACAAGTTTTTACTTAAATTTAAAAAAAAAAAAAAAATTTGTTTTTAAAACACCGATCCAAAGTGTCTCCATTGTATACTGAAAAACAACAAAATATTACAAAATGTCTTATATATCTATAAAGTACACAAAATATTAATATTTAATCAATAAAACAGCACACTAAAGTGTCTCTATTGGGGTTGGTCTCAGTGCATGCGGTTTTCTTGTCCCACACCTTCTTACAAGGGTGTAGAAGTTGGAGTAGTGGTATTTACTTTTGTGTGAGTTATTGAAATCGGTGCGTGTATTTCAAATTTTTTTTTTTTTATTATCTTAACAAGAAACGCAAAATGCTGAAACAAATTGTGATTGGTACTATCACTAAAGAGTTTCTTTAAAACCACATTGAAAATGCTTTTTGTGAGATGTGACGTGAGTCGGTGATTATGGGCCCATGATTGCTCTCGTCTTTTCCCTTACATTTACGGATATAAATTGTATGGTTTGAGTGTAAAGAGGAAGTCACCTCGAAGTCTTCGCGTCAACCCCAAAAAGTTTTGAGTTTTCTTTTAGTATTATCTCTCTATTCTTCTCCATGGCTTCTTCTTCTACTTCTCGTACATGGAAGTACGATGTTTTTCCGAGTTTCAGCGGGAAGATGTCCGCAAAACATTCCTAAGCCATCTTCTCGTGAAGCTCCGTAGCAAATTAATCATTACGTTCATAGACCATGGCATCGAGAGAAGCCGTCGGATCGCACCTGAGCTTTTATCGGCGATTAAAGGATCTATGATCTCAATCATCGTCATCTCTAAGAAATATGCTTCTTCCACATGGTGTTTGAATGAATTGGTGGAGATCCACAAGTGCTATAGGGAGTTGGGTCAGATGGTGATACCGGTTTTCTACGATGTTGATCCTTCTGATGTCAGAAAACAGACCGGAGAATTTGGCAATACTTTTAAAGAGACATGCAAGCGTACAACAGAAGATGTGAAACAACAGTTGATGTGGATGGAAGCTTTGAAAGAAGTAGCAAGTATTGCCGGAGATGATTCTAGGAATTGGTATGTTGTCTTTAATCCGTTCTTTTCTCAAATAAGAAGATGATGTAAAACTATATCTATATTGAGTTGGTAGTTGCAAAAACTAGATCTTCTCGACTAGACAAAATATCATTAGATTTGTTTCCGTTAATCATTTTGATTAGATCCAAAAAATCTAGATCATTTAACTATACGAAGAAAAACAAATAATAAAATTTAAGATTATTAAAACAAAACAAATCTCAAATACTAAATTATGGGAAAAATCGCATTTTAAACTCTCAAAGTAGGATTTATTAGCATTTTAAACCTTGGGGCATAGACATTCTCATTTTAAACTTCAAGGTATAAAAACTTACACTTTTAACCGTCAAATTAGATTCCAAATTTGCTCCGCCGAATGACTTGAAGGAATATATAACTCCGTTGACAGAACAGTAAAGGTCTATTAATTTCTAAAAACAGTGTTTAATATTATATTATTGTTTTACTTGTTTTCATAAAATAAAATAAAAATAAAAAAACAAAGATTAAAAAACACGGGACAACAACAAAAGAACTCCCAAATCAAAACCCCCAAATCGATTTAGGATCTAGGGTTCAGACCGTCAAGGTTGCTGGTTCCCAAGATAGAAAATCGTGTTCAGACCGTCAAGGATGAAAAGATCTCAAGGGAGAACCAATCAAGTATGAAAGCTCCAGCCAAGGCACCTAATACTCCTCCAAAGCTAACTTCAATGCTCAAATGATCCTGTGCGTGACAAAATTCGTGAGATGCTTGCGGAGGCCTTTTCCAGGGTTCATGAAGAATCTGATGAGTACGATAGAGAGAAAGTAAATGGATGTGATCCATTGCGCGTTGCTGTCTCAGTGGAATCTCATATGTTTGAGAAATTGGGCCGCTCGACCGGAGCCCAGAAGGTCAAGTACAGATCTATAATGTTCAACCTGAGGGACAGTAACAACCCAGACTTGAGAAGAAGAGTTCTCGCCGGGGAGGTGTCACCGGAGAAACTCATCACACTGTCCGCTGAAGAAATGGCAAGCGACAAGAGGAAACAAGAGAACAACCAGATCAAAGACCATGTTACATCTGTTAACTGCAACAACCACTGGAAGTTCTGTTGAGGTGAGATCTCTATGTGTTCTTTTTATTTCATGAGACCATGTTGTTAAGACATAGAGGCTCTGATTGATTTATCAAGAGCTTCATGTCCATTTGCTGGCATTCTGAGAATGCCTTGGCCCTGATGTTTGTTTAAGGATATCATTTCAGTGTCTTAGAGATTAGTAGTAAGTAGGGGAGTTTACTAATTTAGTTGTTTGTAGCTCTTGTTTCTTTTGCTTCTCTTTTTCCAAAATGTCAAACTCATCAACTTTCTTGCAAATTTTGTGAAAGTTTTGTAGTTCATTATAATTTTATAATTATGTTTGTTTTTTTTTTCTTTCTCTTATTGTCTTCTCTCTTTATCATATTGAACGGATGAACAATTCAAACTGGTTCTGATCTAATTCCAATCCAAAGCAAGGGACTGATGAAAACAGAGGATATTGTGGCATAGACAAGCTAAAAGTCCTCATTGCATTAGACCATTATTGTCATTGTGAAACTCGAATTTTGTTTTTACTTTCTTTATCAGACAGCGGAAGATGTTAAGTCAAGATGAATGGCAAACAATGAATCCATGACTTCTATCGGAATATGTCCCATTCTTCATCGTCTAATTCTCTCTTCTTTCGACCAAGCTTGACGGTATGATGGTTACTCCGAACGAATCAAGCTCGAGCGACTCAACTATCCCCGAGTTGATGTTGAATGAGTAACCTCGAACCTGAAAATCAACCGTGTGCTTTCAGCTAATAAACAAGATATTGGCAAAGAGACAGAATCTCAACACTGAATAAGAAGATCTAGGAAAAAATGCGATTCTAATTCAGCAAGAACTTACAGAAGTAGTGTCAACCCACAGCTGGGAGATAAACCCTAGACTCAGAGCTGATTGTATACTAATAACTTGCTTAGCAACAAGATTCGATCTCGTCGTCGTCTGTTTGAATCCTTTCGAGGCAGTGTTTATCGGATTATTTTCACCTCCTAGCTGAATCAAATCACCATCTCGAGGGGATTCTGCAATATTGGTGGAGGCTTCATAGTACCACCAAATTGGATTTTGAGTTTTAGCATGACATCGTCACTGCATTAAGAAAATAGAAAGTTAGAAAACAAACCTTTTTTTGATAATACTCGATATTATTAAGACATCACTTAACTGATGTCAAAAAAAAAAAACATCATTTAACAAAATATCGTGATTCCTATCTACACTCGCAAGAGCTAGAACAATTAATAACATTCCTTCTCTTGAATATCAAAAACAAACAATCGAAGTACACCCAAAATCTAACCTAGAAGCAACTCTAACTTCAACAAATAATTCTCAATTCACAAATCCAGAAGAAAAAAAACTCACAAATCCAGAAGAAAACAAAGTTACAAATTCAGAAGAAAAATAAAAATCCCTCATCAGAGTCTAACAGAACTAGAAGCAGAGATATCGAACGAAACTACAATCGAAAGCAAACAAATCAATGATAATCGATTTGTGATTTTGAGTTTGAATCAGAGAAATCGAACCAGAAAAAGAGAAGTTAAAATACAATCGAAATCAACAAAGAAACTACACTTACCTCATTTCGATTCCAACGTCGTCGTCTCTTCTTCTTGATTCTCGGATTTGTCCCCCTCCTATCTCTTTACCGTTTCTGGATTTGTTTTCTCACGAACCCTAGATTCCTAAATCGATTTTGGAGGTTTTGATTTGGGAGTTTTTTTGTTTTTGTCCCGTGTCTTTTATTCTTTGTTTTTATTTTATTTATGAAAACAAGTAAAACAATAATATAATAGTAAACACGTTTTTTTAGAAATTAACAGACGTTTACCGTTCCGTCAACTGAGTTACATATTTCGTCAAGTCATTCGGCGGTGCAAACTCGGAATCTAATTTAACGGTTAAAAGTGTAAGTTTTATACTTTAAAAGTTTAAAGTGAGAATGTCAATGTCTCAGGGTTTAAAATGCTAGTGAATCCTACTTTGAGGGTTTAAAATGCGATTTTTCCCTAAATTATGTATATATATATATATATAATTTTAATAAATTTTTATTCATCAAATTAATTATGGAAATACTCAAATTTTAACAAATTAATATGAAAATAATTTTATATGAAATGCCAATTTTTTTGATTAAATTTTTTTCTTTTTTTATTTATTTTAAGAATTTTATATTTATTTTTAAAATTTTACGAACCGAATTGAATATCCAGTCAAATATCCTGATTTTCACGAATCTATGAACACTGAATATCTAATTAATTGCGGAGAAGTTACGGATTAAAATACTATAGATCCTAAATGAGCAAAACGGATCATGGATACTGCAAAAATCAAAGATATCCACTTGACACCCACATCTAGCTAAAACCGATCCCATATACCATTACGCACCCACATCTAACTAAAACATATATTAAACGAAAGGATGGAGGACGGTGAGACAATTATTGGGAGAATTGTAAAAAGGGTTGTTTGGTCGAAAAACCCCAGTTAATCAATTTATTAAGTTTAAAAACCCCAGTGAATCAATTTATTAAGTTTGTAGCACGGTTGACCAATTATTTGGTTTTCTAACATAGAGAAAAATTTGCATGCTATATTTATCCTTATTATTTAAATTAATTACAAAGATGCCATTATTGAGAAAGGAAGTTCCGATATTATGATGTCGGTAATACTGTTCACAGATTCGACATATATTGTTCATCACATTCGAACAATACTGTTATATGTCAAAGAACATGATAAAATTTGTATTGTTATCTATTTTATTATCATGATAAATAACATTGTATATATATGTTAACAATTTTTTTTAGAGTATTAAATAAGTTATCATATCTTACAAAACATGAATATTAGTTTAATGCTTTGATATTTATGGGTAAACTAATTCAACCAGAAAAATTAGTATTTTGTTTTATATGATTAGCATGATAACAATTATAAATATCGTTATATGTAAATTGACAAAGATAACAATAATAATAACGAGTTAAACGTATTTGTAACATGCCCTGATATTATATATATCATATAATATTTATGTTAACGTTTAATATATTATTTATCATGATATAATATATGATACATGTGTTGTTATATTATTCAAGAAAAATGTGATAACTTGTGAAATAATGCGATAACTTATTAAATAACGTGTTATATATAATGGTAACTTGTTAAATTAACATAGAAAATATATATTTTGTGTAGATTCATGTTAATAATTCATGATAACACATTAACTAATTTGTTATTGTCTAACCTTGATATTAACACCTGAAGTTGAAATCTAGGAGAAAGATCTCCCAATCTTTTTCGTGTACGGTTCACGCCATTTCTTCTCGAACTTCTCCGTCTGCATATGGTCAAACTCCGACAATTTTCCTCCATCCTTCACCTCCTCCTCTATCTGAACAATCGCCATCCAATTTCTTCTCTCTCTCTTGTACTTCTTCTTCTCTATCACCACTTCTGTATTAGAATTTCATCAATGACGATTCCGATGAGATTAACGTCTCTAAAGAAACTGATAGGGGTGGCGAAAGTTCCGATGGACAATGAGATGGTGGTGGAGTTTCTTCTATGCCTCAAACATGTTGGAACGGTAGAGTGAACATAATCCGGCGGCTATGGTCACAGTCGAGATTAGGCGTCGGAGGTTTGTTAAAGAGAGAAAAAGAAGATGATATAAAGTAAAGGGTATAATTGACTTAGTTTATTTCTCTGTGTTATTCACCTAAATAAAAATCATCAGTCGTATCTATTTAATTTTGATGTTATAAAATGCTAGACATTCATATTTATGATACTTCCACTATATGTTTATGAAACCTGTAAAGTATATATTTCCTTAATGTAAATCCTATTCTACTTTTAAATTTAACATTTACACAATTTACAAAATTAAAAAGAGGTAAAATATGTCGACCAAAGAATATATATAGACTAAAGAATATATATGTCAATTAAAAGATTTTTAATTCCATTTATACTATGCAAAATTCTATACTTCGTAAATATGTATTCTTAACTTTGTAAGATATAGAAATTACGCATATTGCATATTCTATCCTTCATAGAATATAGAGACTACGTAGAACATATTTTTCAAACTTCGTACAATATTTATAAATTGCAGAATATATATTTTAAACTAAAAAAAATATGAATTCTTAAATCCGTAAAAAGTATAGAAAAAAGAATACATATTATAAATTTTGTAGAGCATAAAGAAAAATATTTATTGATTTTATATATTTTTATTGATATTAAAAATATTTATTAAAAACTATATTTGATATATACAAATATTTAACTAAGGTTAGTTTAGTCAGGATATGTGTAAAAATTCAAAAGGTGTTCACAAACATATAGTGAAAGTGTCCTTTTTTTCTTCCAATTAATGCTTCCAAAATTATATTACAAATCATGGAAAGTGTGGAATTTTGAGAAGAATTATTTTTTTTGTTAAAAAGAAAATAAAAATAAAACTTATATAATTAAAATTCCTTTAGAGAAAAGTCCTTTTTATTTTAGGGATATTCTTGATGACATTTGACTATTGATTTTAGGAGTAACGAAGCAAATATGATTGAACAAATTTCCAAGGATGTGTCGAATAAACTTTTTACACAATCGGAGGAAAATTTTTGTGACTTCGTGGGGATTGATACTCATATAGAGGCAATGAATTCAATGTTGTGCTTGGAAAAGGAGGAAGTTAGAATGGTAGGGATTGTGGGGCCTTCAGGGATTGGTAAGAGTACCATAGCAAGAGCTCTGTTTAGTCGCCTCTCAAGTCGATTCGATAATCGTGCTTTCGTATTGTATAAGAGAACCATCCAGGACGACTATGGTATGAAACTAGCTTGGGAAAAACAGTTTTTATCAGACATTCTAGGTCAAAAGGACATAAACCTAGATAGTTTAGGTGTGGTGGAAAGGAGGCTAAAGAACAGGAAAGTTCTAATTGTTGTTGATGATGTGGATGATCTAAAGGTACTAGAGACCATTGTGGGGAAAAAAGGATGGTTTGGGTGTGGGAGCAGAATTATTGTGGTCACTCAAGATAGGCAAATTCTCAAGTCACATGAGATTGTGCTTATTCATGAGGTGGATTTTCCATCTAAAGATTTGGCTCTTGAGATGTTATGTCGGTTTGCTTTTGGGCAAAACTCTCCTCCTAATGGTTTCATGGAGTTCGCAGTTGAAGTCACAAAGCTTGCCGGTAATCTTCCTTTGGGTCTGAACGTCCTGGGTTCTTGTTTGAGATAGAGGAAAAAAGAGGAGTGGGTGAAGATGTTGCCTAACCTTCGAGATGGCATGGATGGTAAAACTGAGAAAACATTAAGGATTAGTTATGATGCGTTAGATAGAAAAGATCAAGATCGGGGAAATCGCATAAAAAACCATGAAAGTGGCAGGTACTGACACTTTAAATCTCAAGAGTATTTTACTAACACTTTAAACCATGAACCAAATTCCTTTAACATAAAAAACCTTAGAAGTAGATTTCGATTACGCGACGTTAAAATTTTGGACGGAATAATAAACGTAGAATTAACATCCGTTAAAGAAGCACTTATCTTTGTTATAAAATTAAAAAACGTGGTTTAATTGATTTTAAAACATTAAATAATAAAAAAAAAACTCAAAAAAAAAAACAAAGAACCCCAAATCGATTTGGGTATTAGGGTTCTTCTTCAAAAACCCAGAAAAAAAGAAAATCGAGAGGAGATAAACATCGACCATTGAGAGCCAATCCGAATGTATTGCTGCCGAAATGAGGTAAGATGGTTTCATTTACTTGTTTCGATTCAAATCGTTTCATTTACTTGTGTTTTTGGTTCTTCTCTTGAGAATGAACACACACAATTTCTGGGTTTGTTAAACTAAGCTTGAAATCGATGAAGTGAGCTTGAATCGTGGGTTTAGAAGCTATTAATCGTTATATGTATACTTTTTTGGATCGATTTTAACTTTAGTTCTCTTAATTTACAGTAGGTCAATTAAAATTATAATCTTAGATTTTAGGAATTCGTCGGTCATTTTAACAAGAATCGTGGAGAGAGTCAGCTTGGTTATGTTGTTGCTTCTTTTTTCTCATGGAGATGTCGTCGGATTTTGTTGAGTAATCGTCGATGGATTTGGTTAAGGAAAGAGGAAGAAGGAAGGATGAAGGTGGCCGGTGTCGTGAAAGAGGAAGACAAACAATTCTTTTTTTTTCTTTTAGTTTAAAAAAAAATCTTTTAATTGTAATAGTTATATAAATAATATCTTGTTTTTCGTTTT
This sequence comes from Alliaria petiolata, assembly GCA_020283515.1. Classification (NCBI taxonomy): domain Eukaryota; kingdom Viridiplantae; phylum Streptophyta; class Magnoliopsida; order Brassicales; family Brassicaceae; genus Alliaria; species Alliaria petiolata. The sequence goes on from JAHZTW010000002.1 coordinate 17,582,031, forward strand.
TCTTTTTTAATTATCAATTCTTTTTTTTTGTATTTTTCAGTATAATAAATAATAAAATAATAATTTTCAAATTTTTTTTAAAGATATATTAAAGCCACATCGTTATCTTTTAACAGAAAATGATAAATATTTACTATTCTGTTAACGGAATTTACTATTCCGTTAAAAATTTTAACGTCATGTAATCGAGATCCACTTTTAAAGTTTTTTATGTTAAGAAAATTTAGTTCATGGTTTAAAGTGTTAGTAAAATACCCCTGAGGTTTTTTATGTCACTACGTGCCACTTTCATGGTTTTTTATGCGATTTTCCCAATCAAGATCTATTCATTCACATTGCGTGTTTCTTAAGTGGTGAGGGAGTCAATTATATCGAAGACTTGCTCAAAGATTTTGCTGACATGGGGCTAAGAATATTGGCTGAAAAATCCCTCATAGGTATATCACCATACAAAACAGTAGAGATGCACAATTTGCTACGAGCATTGGGTAGAGAAATTCTTCGTGCAGAGTCAATTTCCAATCCTGGGAAACGTCGATTCTTGGTGGATGCTAAGGATATATATGATGTATTTATGGATAATACTTTAAGCTTCACTTTACTTGAATCTAATTAAAGTCATTTGGTGTTTTATAAATTGTTTGTGATTGCTAAGATAATGTATTTCTTTTGTTGGGATTTTCTTATAGGGAACAGAGAGCATTCGAGGCATAATATGTAACACATCACAATTCAGCGAGCCATTGACTTTGGATAAAGAATCGTTCAAACGAATGAAAAATCTCCAATTTCTAAAATTCTACAAAGAGTGGTGGTGGGTGCAGAAGACCGGTGAAGTCAGATTATATTTACCAGAAGGCCTTGATGATTTGCCACGTAAACTTAGATTGCTACATTGGGATGAATATCCATCAAAATATATACCTTCTAACTTTATTGGGGATCATTTGGTTAAGCTCAAAATGAAAAATAGCAAGTTTGATAAGGTGTGGGAAGGAGGAACTCAGGTACTTTGCTATATTTTTTTTGCTCCATTTGATTAATCATAAATGATTTATTTAAAGAGTTTAGATCTATTCTCTTGTTTCGATTTCGAGTTTTCGACCAATTCTAAAGTCGCAGATTGATATGCGTTTCTCCAACGATTCGAAATAAATATTTTTAAATAACACACTTTTATGTTTTTTTTAAATGTATTATCACAAAAACTGTTTTTCATTAATATCACAAATTATTGAATAAAAATGTTTGTTTGCGTTAAATGAATTACAAAGAGGAAAAGCATTATGTCTGAAATTCGTCATTCCAATTTAGTGTTTAGTTTTTCCTCAATTAAAAGAGTTTTGAGTCATTTTGATATTAAATTTGTGATTTAATTAAAAAGAAACTACTATCTAATTATATAAAGTAGGATGAGTCAAAGATAATAATTAACATGATCACGGCACGTGTTAGGGTAATCGATCAGATTTTGACATGTGTCATAGTTAAAAATGAAATAAAATAAAAAGATATATATAAAAAAGGAAAATAAAACAAAAGGATCTATTTTAATCTAAGAAAAGGAAAAAAAAAAAAGTAAATGAGTTTAACTATAAATCTTATTTACTTATTACGTTTAATAAAATATATTTTAATTTAAAAAAGAAAATAAAACAAAATGATCTATTAGAATTTAAGAAAAGGAAAATAAAATAAAAAAGTAAATAAGATTAACTATGATATATTTCAATTAAGAAAATGAAATCCTATATGTTAATGATATGACATTAGACGATGATGAGGTCAATGTAGAGGAAGATCATGTAGCAAGACTTTTGACGCGAGTCTTGAGAACCATAACTTCTCTAGAGAGCAGAAAAATTATATACGGGAGATGACTATGAAGAGAAAAAAAGACTTTGTTTGCTTGAAGAGAGTTAATGGAGAGATCGTTAACATACTTGAATGGCTCGAATTGCATACCCAAATTTTTAGCGCAGTAGAACAGAAAAAGATAGTTGATAAAAATGTGTGAACTACAAAAGAAGCAGGGTTAATGTTGCTTAGAATCTGCAACAGATTCTATGTTTTGAATATTTTAATTGAAAAAATATGAGAATTAAAAGAAATAAACAACTCTTATGTTTCGATTTTGTGATTTTAATATATATATTTTTAAAGTAGTGATCCGATTTTGTTTTCAATTTTTTTAAAAAAATTATTTTAAAGGGTTTAAAATTTTGTTATTATAAACCCACGTAAACACGGGTCCTAATCTAGTTATACATATGAGAACATAAGGAGTATAAAACATATAATCAATCGAAATGGATGATTTTATCATGTTAATTTTTTATTGTTATTTAATTTAGATTTTAGAGTTTTTTTATAAGATTTTGTTTAAATTTGTATTAATTAAAATGAAAAGTAAATATAAATAAACATGAATCAAATTAACATTACAAAATAGAGTTAAATGTATTTTTTTTCAATAAAATTGTCTATGTAAACATTTTAAGAGAAGAAAAAAAACTCTCCTATTAACAATTGTTTTTTTTTAATATTTCAGTCGCTTAAAAGTCTGGTCCAGATGAATTTGTCTGAATCTGAAAGTCTGGAAGAAATTCCAGATCTTTCAAGGGCCACAACTCTCGTGAAGTTAAATTTGTCATTCTGCAAAAGCCTGAAAGAAATTCCAGATATTTCAAATGCCACAAGTCTCGTCGATTTGGATATTCGAGGCTGTGAAAACCTTACAGAAGTTCCAGATCTTCCAACCAGTCTCGATCAATTGGACCTCTACAATTGCAAAAGTTTGGTGATATTTCCTTCTTCATTTCGAAATCTTGATAAACCGATGTGGCTGGAAATGACAAAATGCACAAGTCTCGTGGTTCTTCCTACAAACATCAACTTGGTATCTCTCATTCATCTTGATCTCAGCGGATGCTCATTGTTGACGAGTTTTCCTCAGCTTTCAACGAGCCTTAAAATGCTCTTTCTAGATGACACTGCAATATAAAGGATATATATCATATACGAGAGAAACAAAAAAATAAATTTGATTAAGTAGAATATATTTCAATTTTAAAAAAATTAGATGCTAATGATATGGCATTAAACGATGGTGAGCTCAATAAGGAGAAAGGTATCAAGAATCATGTAGAGAGGCTTTTGACGCGAGTCTTGAGAAGCATAACTTCTCTAGAGAACAGATATATCATATAAGGAAGATGAATGTGAAGAGAAATATAGACTTTATTTGCTTGAAAAAAGAATTAATGGGGAGATTGTTAACATACTCGAATGACTCGAATTGCATATCCAAGTTTTTTACGCAGCGGAACAAAAAAAGTTGATAAAGTGTGTGAAATATATGAGAAGTATGTTTAATATTGCTTAGGACCCGTAACAGATTCTCTGTTTTGAATATTTTAATTAAAAATAAATGAGAATTAAAATAAATAAATAACTCTTAGACCACCTTCAATGCATATCTTTTCTGAGTGTCTTTATTTTAAAAAATATTAAAAAATTAGGAAACAGGAAAGAAGAGGACAGAAAAAGAGAGAACTGTGTCTTTAGATAGACACGGAAGACCCTCAGAAGACCCTCGGAAGACCTTAATGTGGAAGGTGGGAAAAAAATACTTAACTATTCATAGATCTAAAATTAAAATATTATTATATTTAATATTAGTTAAATCACAAGACACCCTTGGTTAAATGAGCGATGGAGTTGCTCTTAGGTTTCGAAATTGTGTTTTTCATATATTTTTCTCAGTAGTGATCAGATGTTGGTTTTTATTTTCTTAAAAAAACATTTTAATGATTTTTAAATATTATTATTATAAATCTCGCGGATCCTAGTCTAGATTTTAATTATGATAAATCTAATTATGATAAAAGAAGGATAATTAATTCGTCAAAATTTTAGAATAAATAAATATATATATATATATAAATAAAGCATTAGAAATAAACATAATTCATATAAGAGTATTAAGACATATATATTTAGAAATATTAATAAAAGTAAATTTTACTTTTTCTTTACAAATTATTCTATTTTTTAATTAATTTTACGGGCTTGAAATATTTTATTAAAAACCCGCATGTATGCGGATCCTATTCTAGTTAAAATATACAAACGAATAACAATCTCTTAAATCGATAATCCAAACCAATTTGAATTACCGAATGTTCATCCCTACCTTTCAGTTATAATGTATGGTCCTATGTATAGAGTTTTTTCAACCCTCAATTTATCAGTGTCCATAAACGTCCTCATTTTTTTTATATATCGTATCCCCAACTGCGAATTCCAAATCTTTCATCCTTTTGTTAAAATAACTTTTGTTGCGCACATCAGAATTCAGGATAAAAAATCGTTCAAACATATGCAAAATCTCCAATTTCTAAAATTTTACAAAAAGAGGCAGGTGCAGAAGAGCCGTGAAGTCTGATGTTGTGTAGGTTGTTGTGTAGGTTGAATGATGAGTCTCTTCCATAGATCATGACTCTATTTTCGCATGTTGTAGGTGGTTTATTATACGATAGATGTATCGTATGAGAGGGGGAGGGTTGAAACTATGCTTTACGAATATGCCTAATATTAAGGACTCCTTACAGATAATAAGAAGTAGGACCCGAATACTTTGGAGTCTTACTCTACTGAGGTACTGATAGATCTGGTTTTACCCTAGAAAATTTTCTGCAAGTGCACATAATCGCAGTTATAGTATAAAGGGTTATCGTATTCCTAGAGACTTAATGTTGCATATCCAATTCTCAACATCGAATCAAACTAAGTAAGTTATAAAGTGTAAAACGAATATACTTAAGAAAGTCAGTTGGAAACTTTGTTGAATACGGGTTTTAAATCAATAAGACAAATGTTAAGCTTTGGGAAATTATCAGGTGAATCTGAATTGTAAATTAGAAAATCATTAGGGTTTTTATGAAGATCTGTTCTCGAACTCGAAATACAACAATAAAATCAACTAACTTTTGCTGCGAGGATCATCTATGTCTAAACCCTAGAATCCCAAATTCCTTTGTGAATTCTAACATGTCAGACAAGCATTAAAGTTCAGGTTTGATTGTTCACAAAATTCCTAAGGAAAATTCCTTTGTGAATATGTATTTTACTCATCTAAGATAGTTGAGGCAATCAGTAATACTTTCGCATCTATTAATCAACCTAAGTTCTGAATTCTAGGTGATCAAACCAGAATTAGCGTTTAGTACAATCCAAATGAAGAACTATGTGACTATCCTAACAATCTCTCTAATCTAACAATTCATCTTCATCCTTTGAATAAAGCTAAACCTAATAATCAAACTACTCATACATGGTGATTGAAACAAATATCATGAAAAGAAGAGATTGCATAAGAGAAATAAGTAAAAATATAAAAGGGTTTCGAATACTTCTCTCAAACAACACAGTCTCGGAATTGTCTCCCCAAAAGCTCTGGAACAAATCTCTCTCTAAGTCTCAATAAAATAAAAACTGTCTGCGTAACAATGGCTTTAAAAAACCTAAACATAGTCTAAAACACGAGTGGGCTAATCTGCAACTTTTGGAAACTTCAAGGGTAAAAAATACAATTTCTCTAAAAATTGGGGCAGATTCGCAGGGGTGTCGATCGACACCATGCATGGTGTCGGTCGACACCTATGGAAAAACGTGAGCAATCTTCTTGGTTCATTCGTCATTCGTTTCCTCTTCGTTCGGTTTGACTCCATAAGCTCCAAAATGCTCCAAAGTCGTCTAACTCATGCAATAACCTAAAAGATAAAGACTCGAAAATCACTTAAAAGACTCGATAAAACAACGAATATCATGGTTGAAAACCGGTAAAAACCACGATATATCAACTCCTCCAAACTTATCATTTTGCTTGTCCTTAAGCAAAATAGAAACTAAGTTTGTGAAAGAAGTTTGAAAAAGCAGAAACTCACCTTCTCTCTAGCGCATTATACTGACCACTCAACCCATAATCCACATACTGCAAGACCAATCCAAATCAAACAACCATATACTTCTCCTTAGACATTTGCAGCCTCCTAGATTCAACCCACAATCTCACAACATTTTCCACAAACCTTCATCGCTGGAACTCATCGATGATCTCAATGCCAAGAACCTTCTAGACTCATTCCCGTAAAATACTATGACAAACCAATCATACAACTTGTTTGGTAGTTTTTCTCTCCTCCCAGACTTATTCTATTCTCACTCTCTCTTTTTTTTTTCTTTTTTTCAAGTAACATAAATAAATATTAACATATGTACAATTAACTATTCATAAAAATCATTAAATTTGAATTGAACTATTTAAAAAATATTATAAGTAGATGAAATTCAAATTTTATTTAAAAATATAATAAATATATAAATCTTATATGATATATAATTTTAAATATATCATTTTTGTTTTTTGAGGGATTTAATTCTTATTTTCAAATAAATTATGATAATTAAACTTTGATACAAATGAAAAAAAAATTATGATATTGAATGAATTAAGAATTTAAGTCCAACCTGTAAATTCTTAAAATACAACAAAATATTCAATAAAAATCGAGAAGATAACAATTTATATAAAAAATATAGAGAAGAAGAAAAAAATAAAGAAAAAGAAGAATGGATACAAAATAAAATAAAAAACTTCAAACATTGAAAAAGACATAGATTGAATGAAAGATATATAAAAGAAATCCTCAAAATAATAAATTGAAAAAGCAATTAATTAATTTTTAAATATCTAATAACATAAATAAATATTAACATATGTACAATAAACTATTATATTTTAATTCAATTATTTTAAAATTATCATAAGTAGATGAAATTCAAATTTAATTTAAAATAAATAAATATATAAATCTAATATAATACATAATTTTAAATATATCATTCTATTTTCTTTTTTTTAGTGATTTAATTCTTATTTTGAAATAAATTAGGATAATTAAACTTTGGCACAAGTGGAAAAAATTTATGATATTGAATAAATCATGTAGTTAACTCCAACCTATAAAATCGTAAGATACAACAAAATATTAAATAAAAATTGAGAAGATAAAAATTATATAAAACAAAATATTGAAAAGAAGGAAAAAAAAAAAAAAAAAAAATGAATACAACAATATACAACATTCCAAAACATGGAAAAGACATAGATTCAATGAAATATAAATAAAAGACATTCTGAAAATGCTAAACTGAAAAAAATTAAAAATTATTATAATATTAAAATTTAGACAATTGGAAAGAATATGAAAAATGAAGAATAAATAAATATTTTTAAAATAATGTATGAAAGAGATTACACAGATAATCAAGAAAAAGAGTTGAAAATAAAAATTCTTAAAACACCAAAATTAAAATCAATAGTCAAAATAAAATATGTGCATCGCGCGAGTTCTCTCCTTATTTTATATAATAAGATATATAACATATAATCAATCCAAACATGAGTATTAAATTTATATTAATTAAAATAAAAATAAAAAATATTCATAAACAAGAATGAAATTAACATTATAAATAGACTTAAATGTAAATTTAAAAAATCTTGCTTCCATGAATATTCTAGTCACTTGTTTAACAATTGTGGTAAGAGAAAACTCTCCTATTATATATAGATGATAACAAAAAAAATTGTATGTTTCAGGTGATTGAAAGTCTCGTCACCCTGAATTTGTCATGTTGCAAAAATCTGAAAGAATTACCGAATCTTTCAAATGCCACCAGTCTCGAGAATTTGAATTTGTCAAAATGTGAAAACCTGAATGAAATTCCACATCTTTCAACCAGTCTCATGCATCTGTACCTCTACAATTGCAAAAGTTTGGTGATGCTTCCTTCATCATTTCGAAATCTTGATAAATTGGAGAGGTTGAATATGGGAGCATGCACAAGTCTCAAGATCCTTCCAACAGACATCAACTTGGTATCTCTAACTTCTCTCGACCTCAGTGAATGCTCATGGTTGACGAGTTTTCCTCCGCTTCCAACGAGCCTCAGAGAGCTCCATCTAAACAACACTTTGATTGAAGAAGTTCCTTCTTGGATTGAGAATATTGCTGAGCTCATTCAACTGTCGATGGAACGTTGTGAGAAGTTAAGAAAAATCTCCGCAACAATTTGGAACCTGGAACAACTTCAACATGTTTCTTTTACAGGCTCAAATGGAGTCACATCAATCACTGATGCAAGTCTGGTGAAAACAGAAAATGTTGATTCTACTGAGATCAGATTTCATCCCGAGATCCATTTCGTTGAGTGCTTCAATTTGGATCGAGATACGCAGGAATTCATCCTACAATCAGATTTCTTTGATGTAATCATGCCTGGTGAAGAAGTGCCGATGTATTTCACGCATCGAGCTTATGGAAGTTCCTTAGTTGTCCCTTTATCTCAGAGCTTTCTTTCTTACCGTTTTTGGAGGTTTAAGGCTTGCATTATTCTTGCTCAATTCGAAGATTTAAATCCAAATATCATTATACACTGGAAATACGGAGGCGTAGAGGATAAGCATCGAAATATGGTTGGCATAAAATCAGGTAGGAAGAATCATTTGGTCGTGTTTGACTTTTTTATCAGCAATCGAGAAGAAATTCATGGTCCTTCATCTCAACTTGACTGCAACAATGTGGAATTCGAGTTCGAATTCCATAACCCTTGTTGTGTGTGCTACACAGAGAGATTTGGCACTAAACACCGCAACATACAAACTTGTCCCATTTTACTAAATCAGATAAAAGGATGCGGTATACGAATCTTGGAAACAGAATACACTAACCAGTCTAGAGAAAGTGATGCAAAGAGTGAGAGAAGCTCTGAAACAGAGTACAATAACCAGTACTCTGGAGAAAGTGATGTTGATAATGAGAGAAGCAAGAAGCGAATGAAGGTAAGCTTAATTAAACTCAGAATTTAATTTCAACAATCTCTTATACGTTTTTCTTAGAATCAACGTGAAAATTGAAGAATATTTTGTTGTGGTCACTTAATAAATTCATTTGTTGATTTTTTGTGATGCAGATGACAGCTATAACATCTCAAAATCCTTCCAACCTACATGTAGCAAGCTCGGGATCAATACCGGATCTGAATCTTGAGCTTCCATTATGTCTTGGTGGAGCGTCGTGATAGTTAGCATATTTACACCATTTTAACATCCATTTAGTATATCATTTGCATTGTTTCATACATATAACTTGTCTATGTAGTCTAGATTGCATTCATTTAAGAGTTAGTGAGTCTTAGCTTTAGGTCCTGCATTTTCTTGCATATTTGTTGCATTTAGAGTGTTTTCTAGGTATTTTGAAAGCTATGAAAGCTTGCTGGAGTTTTGTGGATGAGTTAGAATCAAGGAGGAGCTGAAAAGAATGTAACAGAGATCGTCTGGCATCACATCGGACTGTGTACATCGGACAACAAACCGATGCAAGCCCATCAGAGAGTACATCGGACTGTGCACATCGGACAACAAACCGATGCGGCGCCAGACTGAAGTGACTGGAAGATCGGGCCGGACGAAGGGTTTTCATTCCGATTTAGCCTCGGAGTTCTTCATGAAAGTTATAGATAATTGAGTTAACTTTAGTTTGGTGGTGGTTTCAAGTCATTAGGTGCAGCGGTTCAAGAGATACGGCTATTTTTGCAAGACTGTCCGACCGGGTCAAAACCCGGGTTGTTCCGGGTTGACCCGGGTTGTTCCGGGTTGACCCGGTTCACCCTCCTTCCCTATAAGTACACATTTAAGCCACAAAAAAAAACCCAAGTTTTCGTTTCTCTAGAGTTGGGTTTAGATCCAAACTCTCTTTTTGATATTTTGGATTGATCTTCATCTATTATGCCACTCTAGTGAAGGATTCTTCACATTTATCTTTTATATTATTGCTTATGTCTTTTCTTTTGATTTTCTTCATGTTTAGCTCTTAGATTTTAGATGGATCATGGTAATGCTAGATTAGGACGAAATTGATGGTTAGATGATGATGATTTAGGTTGCATCTTGTTAGATCCTTCATTTAGGTTGCTCTTAATGATAGATTAGATTTGAGAAAAGTGATTTAGACCTTAGGTAATGAAATGCCCGGAAGGTGTTTGATGAAATGCTTGAACCAAACCTTTTATGAGCTTTACATTCCTAGCCAATGAGAGTTGATGTCTAGGGTGTTTAGTGAACTAATTGAAGTTGTTTATTAACGCTCATTGATTACTTTAATTACCAATGAGAGTTGATGTTAATTGGGTAATTAGTGAAGTGATTAATGCCATGAGAGTGGATTAGTCATAGTTGTGAATTTCATGTTCTAGGATGGTGCTTAATTCAATCTTTGAAATCATTGTTTGATTGTTATCTAGTTCTCATGATAGTTGAATCCATGATCCAATGCTTTTCATTTATTTTTCTTCTTGCATTTCTTACATTTCTTGATTAGACAAAAACCCATAAACAATTTGCTCTAGATTAGTTTGTGTCTTGTATCTCTAGTGTTGCAATCTTTAGTCCATGTGGATTCGATCCTCAAATACTACAATGATATGAGTAGTTGGGGTTAATTGATATATTAGCATGTAAAAATCCTACTATCACGTCGTCGAGCAACTTCCTTGGGGATGAGTATCATTCAATTTCTCCTGCTTATCGATGTCTTGAGGAAGAAGATTACATGATGACATAACAGAACTTCCAAGACACAACGACACCAATCGAGGATCATTTGTCGTCTACACAACTTATCAACTTTTTTTAGGTTACCCATAATCTTTCAAATCTATTTTATTTTTTAACTCATTGTTCAAGTTAAATCTACAATGACTATATATAGTGATAACAATAGACGATTTCAAAGGTTTTTTTTCACTCTAGCTCGTTTTTTTGTTTGTTATCCTACCGAAAATGGAAATAATATTTGTGAAAGTGCAAGTCGGTCTTAGGCACGAGTTATCCATGAAAGCATTGTCTCATATTTGCAAACTGAGTGCAATAGTGTGTATACACACACTAAAACAATAGTTACAATACCACCTTTTTGTCATTTCTCAATTCTCACAGATCAATCAAAGTTGTTGTACTGTCGCGTGAATTCTCATATTTAGTCGATTTCTTCTTCTTCCCAGTTTTTTAATGTGTTGTAAGCTCCGATCACCTTCGAAGCTCTTCTATGGTGACGAGAAATATATTCTCGATTTTGGTTTGTCATGGCAGTTGGCGGATCTAGGACCCTTTTTTACCGGGGGCACAATAAAATAGTTATAATTTAAGTAATACAGTAGAAAACATGATATGTCATAATATTAAAGAATAAAAAAGGAAACAAAATATTTAATTGAGAGAAAAAGACAACAAAAAAAAAATTTTAGAGACATGAATCAAATTAACTCTGGTTGACTCGGGGCATTAAAACAAAATTTGTCCAATTTGACTAAATATTAATCGATGACTATAACCATAATACAAAAGATCCAATAATTTACCGGGGGCACGTGCATCCGTAGTCTCTTAGCTAGATCCGCCCCGCCAGTTGTTATTCGAATACCTCCATGAATGTCTTGCTTTTGTTGCTGTGAATTCCTTATACGTACTCATCTTATTCCTAGGTTCCTCCGATAGCCATATTTCTTCTTTTGAAACTGTCATGCGTCCCGCTTAGGTCTGTTTTTCTGCTGAGTTTGATCATCTTCTCAAAATGTCTATTCACTCTCAAGATATTAGCATTGGTTGTTATTGTTAATTTTGTAAACCCTAACCTCCCAACAAAGCTATATATCTATGATAAGCGTCTCTAACATTCAAAAGCAATATCAGCCACTATTTTTGTCTGCTAGGTTTTACTTTGGTTCATAAATATCTGTTTCTAATGATTTTCGGTTTGTATATTCTTTGTTTCTTAATTTGTTGTTGATTGTTTGTTCGATCTAAATTTGATGCGGATATTTAAAGGGTAAGTTGAGAAGAGTTGGTACACATCGGGGAGAGTTACTGATCGACAACATAATCCACGATATTGAAAGGTTAGCTGAGTTTTCTCTATTTTGTATCAATTGTTTATGTTGTTTTGATAGATGCATGTAATCAATTGGTCCAGTATTCTTATTCTTATTGAAAGGTTAGCTGGGCAAAATATATGTTTTCTCAATTTTTCTTATTCTCACTATAGATGTTTGTGATCGGTCCTTTCTTACCAAGAGGTCACTATCTGTTTATTTATATGTCTGCAAAATACGGTTGCAGATTGTATATTCATGGCGTGGTTTATCTTTGTTGGAGTTGGTTTTGTTGTTCTTTAATGTTTTGAGTTTTTTATCTCAGCAAATTGAAAAAAGATTGTGTGTATTTTCTTGGCTTTGATATGTTTTGGTTTAATTATTAAACTCAGTCTATATATCTTTGCTGTTCAGTTATATATGATAATCCAATGTATCCAGATCGCAGTTTCCTCCAAGAGGTAAAGGAATTGATCTCTGGTTTTAAATGTTTATCCTAATGCAGAGTAGGTTTTTGATTATATCAAGTCGTCTAAACTTCGGGGGGGGGGGGGTGGGTGTCAGACACTTTCTATGTGTAAGAGAGGACACATGCATTCGTTTTTGTTTTCTTTTCTACTTTATGTGTCTACTAAGTGTGAGACGGAGTATATTAGTGTTTCTGCGCTTGGGTACTAAAAGACTTACTCTCCTTGATTCGTGACGAGAATATTTGTTAATCAGAAAGTGAGAATTTGTGTTCATGTTTGCTAAATTGTTAGGAGAAGCATTGTTGGTGTTCTCATTATTATGGAATAATTGTTTAACTGCGCTTGAGATTATAATTTTATGTTTTTTTGTGTTTTAGTGGTTAAAGAAAACTAGAAGAAAGGCACTTTTTACTTCGTTGGAGAAGATGACAGAAGGTATGCCAAATAGACCGGTGATAAGTTTCTGAGTTGTTGTGGCCCTTATAAATTGTGCTGGAGATAGCATATATGCTTTCCTTTTTTATGATTTTGATTTTCTATACTTTCTTCTTAGATATGATGTTGTTGGGACTTAGATCACTTCTGATGTCACAAACCGCGAGATGAATTTCGGAAATATGTGCAAGCTCTTCCCTTTTCTACAGTAAATTCTAAATCTGCTCTGAAGAGAACTATGGAATCTATAAGAAAGTTGTTCTAGAACACACCGCGAGATGAATTCCTACAGTTGTTGGGACTTATATCACTTCTGATGTCACAAACCGCGAGATGAATTTTGGAAATATATGCAAGCTCTTCTCTTTTCTACAGTAAATTCTAAAACTGCTCTGAAGAGAACTATGAATCTATAAGAAAGTTGTTCTAGAACACACCTCTTCTACTAACAACACTTCCTTCTAAATCTGCTCTGAAGAGAACTATGGAATCTATGGCTACAAGGGGCCTGTCATCGATGTGGTCATGTAAGAGAGGACAATTGCAACCAGTGGAGATCTGTTGCTATATTTTAGCAGATCTGTTGCCACATTTTAGGAGATCTCCCAAGTGCATACTACAAAGGAAGGGAACCATAAAAATCAAGGCTTTTGTTGAAGGCTTAAACCCATGCGGTGAAGCTATGTTTTTGTCAAGTTGTACACACAATTAGTTTGTAAAGGAAATTATGTTTTGAAAAATGTCAATACGTCCATATGAAAATGAAATAAAAATTAATATAAAAAAACTAAACTAACAAAGAAAACAATATATAAAAAGTAAATTAACTTGATACATATGCTAGCTCTTTGTAAAATCAACAACTAAAAAAATATAGATAAGTCCTAAAGATCTCGCCATGGGCATTTGAACCGGAACCGAAGAACAGGGCCCAGACTGATCCGAAAATCAAGATACGGTTCGAACCGAAATAACCAACAAACGATTCTCATTTTAATTTGATATGATTCTCAGTTCGGTTCGGGTTATACCCGAAAACCGAACGGTTATCCGAAAACTCGAACAAAACCATAAAATATTAGATTTTTTGACTTTTTTATCTAATTAAAAAAAAAAACCTAACCTAAACTTCCTCTCTGCCTTCTTCTTCTTGGCCTCCTTCTTCTCTTTCTCCTTCTTCTTAACGACAATCACATGTATGAACTCCTTATTCTCCTCCTTATCCTCCTTCTCCGATTCTTCTCTTTCTTCGATTCTTCTTTTCCTCATCCTCCTTTTCTCCTTAACTCCTTCTCATATTTTTTCTCCTTTTGATTTGAGACAGAGCCCAGACCCTGGTGCGTTTGGATCACGTTTCAGAAGAGGAGCTGGGGAGCGTGGAGAAGAGGCTCGATCTGGAGGCGGCGTTTGCAACGGCGACGCTCGGTCGCGACTTCCTCGTATATGGAGCTGTCTCTCCGATCTAATTCGGGTTTTCGGTTCCAAGCCAAACCCATTTACTTTTCGGGGTTTGTCAAGTTCCTACACAAAAATACAAACCCGACCAGACGTGGAACCGACCCGACCCGAACCAAACAATATTTGGTTCCTAATTGGGTCCAACACTGTCGGACCCAAAAAACCCGAACCCGCTTAGACCCAATCCGTCCCGAACCGCAGACCCAAATTTCAGGTTAATTTCAGGATATTTTCTAACAGCCATCACAAATGTGTAACCAAAACACTAACTGTGTATCGCGCTTTGTGAAAGTATATATATCACTAGTCATCATATTTCTAAACCAATCTTGTAGCATTTTTAATGACGATCAATTTGTATAAATATATTCTGTTATATAACTAGATCTATACAAAAGCTACAGATTAGTAATAAACATTTTTGTTTGGTAAAAGTTTATTAGAAACATGCACTTCATTATATATGTAGTGATGGATATTTGTGTCGTCATTCACTAATTCCTACTAAGACTTGCTTCCAACTGCAATATGTTGGATATTTTTTTTGATAAGCAGTATGTTGGATATGAAAATGGTTTCACTCTCACTAAATGTAGTAATGTACCGGACTTATATACAAGTTCACAACTATAGCAAAGTACTATTTACACTAAAATAAAGTCTATTTTTTTACCAACTATATCCTTGGATCACATAATTCATCGAATGTTTTGGTGTATATATAACCAAATGTGTTTAGATATCATTCCTACATGTAGTCTAACTTTTTGTTTTCGGTTTTTCTCTCTATACAATTATGTCTTCTTGTATTGTATCCGTCGAGCGTCTATTAATGTAGTTTAAAATCAGATGTTTAAGTTTCTTATATATCTACATATTTGGATTTTTTGAATCTGCTACATATCTTGTTAAAGTTTTTGTATACTTTTCGTATTGTGCATGCGATTTTAGAAGTGAGACTATTGGTACAAAGTAACCCATTTGAACTCATATTTGGGCTTAAGATAAAACTCCCACTCGCAATCGTATTTTGAGTTGATCTTTTTTTTGTTTGGTTTGTATATCTTTTTGTGTTATATCTATTGAAAGTTGAGAAAAAATGTTTTACAAACACTTGTGGTTTAGTGTTTAAGTATCTAACCCTTATAACCAATAATCAAGGAAATAAAATGGTGAACCAATAGCAAAACCCAAATCCTGAGTTATAAATATTCCAACAACATACATTTTATAATATTAGTTATAATCTATATTATTAAGTACATTTAATAATTTAATGTAGGTCGATATAATAAAATTCTAATGAATAGTGATTACTGAACAAAAATATCATCATACTTCCCAAAAAACTAAGTGGTATCTAATTGAAAAATTAAAAATACAAAACAAAAAATCAGCTCAATCAGAGTAATTTATGGTCTAAGCCAAGACCAATAGGCACTAAAACTTTAGCACTCATGATTGCGTTAAATGCTGATATCCGAGCATCTTTCAACTCTTCCGCCAATTTCCTCAACTCTGAGACTTTGACTTAGTTAATTTCTCAATAGGAGTAGGAATTACAGAAAAAACTGCGTCAACGGAGGTGCTCAGCTTTTCTCGGATATTGGCTAAACATGCTAGCATCTTTTGCCTCTCTGGATGTAAAGTGCAAACAATAAACAGCCACTAGCATAGAATGGCTTCTCGAAGCTGAAGAAAATAAAAACGAAAAGAAAAAAAATATATTTCTTAAAATAGTTTATAACTCAATAAAAGTAGATTTATACATCAGTCGGAGTGAAATCCATAACAGGTTCTCCGAAAAACATTGCAGGGTACGAAAGCATCCAATCATCGCCATAGTTTCGCACAATGAAAAGTTGTTATACAGAAAATATTATATCCATATATAAAAATTCAATAAAAATGTATAACAATATTCTTTAAAAGAAAACTTTAAATAATCCAAATTTACCAATTTTGCATGAGTGGAGAAATCCAAACAATTCTCTACAACTGGAAAATTCTCTCTTCTTGGTTTTACTGCACTAAGAGCAATACAATACCTGCTTTCATCACAAGTAGCCAGTGTCGGTCTAACGTTTTGAGATATCCTATGCAAATTTAGAAAACGTGTATTTTTTATGTATGATCCAAAATCACAAATAGTAATAATATAAGAAAAATCACATTAAAACTTCATATAACAACCCAATTTCATAACCCGTAGGTAAGAAAAAAAAAATTAGTGAAACAATATTTTATATATTGTTGAAATACAGTTTTCGTTACATTTTTGTATGTAAATTTATTTATTAAACTCTTATAATCAGGTTTTTCAACCATGTTTATGCAAAGTGAAAAAAAAACTTACAAACATTCATAATAAAACTTTTCAAATATTACAATTAGAAAAAGTCTACCGAAGCCGCAGAGGTTGTTTTGTGGATGATGCCATTGATAGTCGACTTGTGGGAAATTTTGGAGATGAAGAGGTCAAGACCCTTTTGAATATAGGGTTGATCTGCTCATAGAGTAACCTAGATGACAAGTCTAGCAAGGGACAAATACTAGAATATCTGGAAAGTAATGTGAGTGCCCCGGAGTTTTTATTTGTTTCACAAGAATTTGGTAACCATGTGGCAACAACAAGAGTGGAAGCTACTCCCTCATCATCTATTGGTACGTTGGACACTATTGCAGTCCAATATGAGGGTCGCTGATTAAAGTACAAGGAATGTATGTGCCTTTATTTATTTA
The DNA here is from genome assembly GCA_020283515.1 of Alliaria petiolata. Taxonomy (NCBI): domain Eukaryota; kingdom Viridiplantae; phylum Streptophyta; class Magnoliopsida; order Brassicales; family Brassicaceae; genus Alliaria; species Alliaria petiolata. The sequence continues at coordinate 17,599,130 of JAHZTW010000002.1, forward strand.
TGATTCTATTTGATTGATGTGTTTTCGTTACTATAGTTTCAAAGCATGTAATATTCTATTTTTGAGATTATGTACTATGGTTTCAACTTTCAACATCTTACTTTTTACATTTTTACATTTTAACATTACACATAATCTTCTCTTTTTTCGCCTAATAATTTAACACCCACTCAATTTTTTTAATCTACAATGGTTTTGTTTAATAAAATTCAACACTCTATACCCCGCTATTTTTATTTTGTATTCTTATTTTTTAATGTTTTTTTATCCAAATCAAATGAAACAAGTTTTTATTTATAGAGTATGAAAAATGATGAATTTTGGTATATAAAAAAAAGATAAGTTAAATTACCATGAAATAATTGATTTCAAATACTTGGGATGAAAAGAAAATATCAAAATTTCAACACCTAATGATAATGCACCAGCGTGGCATTGGCTTTCTTCGTCCTTTTAAATTTTAACATGCTGAAAAGATTCAACACAATTGAATCTACATCATATTCAACACCCTTTTCAACACCCCCATTGTAGTAATTTAAAGTTGAATTTTGTTTTCAACACTCCTATTATAAATAGTTTGAGGACACATGAAGCAATGCTTCAGTTTTTTTTATTGATCTTAATGAATATACATAAATAACTTAATAATTAGGTAAATAGAAATGGATATTTGAAAATTAGGTAGATAAGAGAGAGAAACAAATTTTAATATAAAAAAACTCTTTCTTATTTGATTTTATTACAAAAATGCATTTGGTCTAAAAACTATGTTTGCGACGTAAAATCTTGGCAATACTATTCACATCTCGCCCGATAACACTGTTCACAAATCCTTGGTAACACTGTTCATCCAATTTTAAACCGCCTCTGACAATGTGATTATGTGATTAATGTGTTAAACCATTTAGCATATTATAAAAAATATAGAATCAAACCACTTATTATGCAATTAACATGTTAAACCACTTAACATATTGTAAAAAATAGCATATTAAACTAGTTGTCATATTATATAAAATATAAAATTATCATGTTAAACTAGTTATCATATTATAAATTATCGTATATATCGAGTTATCATATCATAAAAAAAAATTATAAAAATTATCATGTTAATTGAGATATCATATAATAGAAAATAAGAGTAGTTAATTAACTAACTTTGTTAACTTAACAAAACTATATGAAGTTACACCGCTAACAACTTAACTAACTTTGTTATTGTTTCATTTTCACTGTTACTACTATCACCATCGCCAAGCATTGTCATTGTTACTGTCACGGTTACCAACATTATCGTCACCAGAGTTACCATCACCATCGTCCACCATGTTACCAACACCACCACCATCAACCACCACCACCACCAGCTCACTCACTGTCGCTATCACTACCGATGTCGATCACCATTGCTACCACCATTGTTATCTTACGGACACCATCACCACCGTTACCAACCGTCACCACCACCAACTTCACCACCACCACCGCCTTTTTCTTCTTTACCGGCAATGTATTCTTCATCACCAACATCTTGTGCACCATTATTATTTGTCTTTTACTTTTTCTTTTTGTTCTTCTTCTTCCTCCTTCTTCTTCATCTTCTCTTCTTTTTCTTCAACACTTCTTCTTCGATTGTAAGAGAGAGAAAGAAAGCAAAAAAAAAAAAATTAAGGGGTATATATTAATTTGCCAACGAAAACTACTGTATAAAAAGGTGTCAGGTTGTGTCGCCTAATTTATCAAGTTTTCATTGCCCTGCATTACAATTTCCCTTGTTATTGTTAAACGATGATACAATGTTTTATTGTTCTGACTTCCCTAGTGTAAGGAAGCAGAACCTTCTTGTTTTGTTTTCTTTTGTTTTGTTTTATTTGCTGTCTCAATCAGAATAAGCCCATTGGCTTCAAGGCTTGTCTTTTTACCGTCACACTGGATGGGTTTGACCACCTGCGACCTAATAATAAGAGCATGGAAAATAGACCAAGAAACTGCTTAGAGTGTAGAAGATCAAAATCTTTTTACTATATTCTTTATGAGAACATGCGTGAGAAGAAAAATCGAGAAGGGAAGTGATATATATCAACCAATATGAGAGTTCACTAAATCAAATTTTAGACTAACTAATCAAACTACGGGTTTCTCTCTGTTAGGTCAGAGCATATATTTGTTTTTGATCAAAGCGTATATATAATCAGTTGTACTGCCCAGAGCCGTGCCTGCTTTTATTAAAAAAAAAGCATTTGCCTAAGGCCACAATAGTTATATAAATATTTAGGCCATATTTTTAAAAAATCTTCATTAGTTCAGTTGGTCAAACTGTTCTTTTTCTAAACATCATCCAAGGTTCGAACTGGGGCAATTAGTCTATGACTTGTTTTTAAGCTTTTGTTTTTCTAACTAGGGGTTGATCCGCGCTACGCGCGGTTTGTATTCATTATTTTCTATGAGCAAAATAAATATGTGTATTGTTTTATCTTCTAAGTGTAATCATTCAATTTGCTTTAAAATATAGGTTAGTGGTAGTTACTAATTTTCTTTTATTTTTATTTTTATTTTTTTGTGTCTCGACATTTTATTCAGGGCTTTATTGATGACTGTCGTAGCTTAAACATATTATGTTGCGTTGATGATAATTTTTATTTTAGTGTCTTTGAAACTTTTTTTTTCTTACAGTTTTGATAATAGCTATTGTTAATATAACAAGATAACATTAACCATTAGATTTAAGTTTCTTTTTCTTCTTAAAAATAGTCACATCAGAAAACCCATCCTATCCATTAGATTTTCAAATCAGGATTAATGAGAACAAATATAATCGTTAGATTTGATATTTTTTCTCTATAAAAAATGCTGACATTAGGGCTTTCCAAAAGTTGTTTTGCTATTATATATATATTTTCTATATGATTGAATAGTACTATCTAACTACTAATATCAGTTTAGAGTAAATTAAATATATTTTTAAGTAAGAGTAATTAATGTTTACTCTTTGTGTTATTAATATACATGTGTTATGTCAAGCGATACGGAGAAGTTTGGTAGGCAACCATACGTTGCAGTACCCAACGATGGTGATATATACATAAAATTCATGGATTGTGGGTCGTCACTACTTTATTTCTACCGTTTATCGTAGTCGCGGTTGTCATATTGTTATTGTTATGCGAGGGCCGTGTGTTTTTTTAATTATTGTTAAGTTTTAAAAAAAAATTTATATTTTTGGTAATGTATTGTTTTATCAAATATGTGTTGTCGTAGATAGTGGTTCATACTAATTTATTTAATATTTTTTTGTTATATTGTAGTGTGTTGAATGCTGCTCTTTTGTTTATTTTTTTGTTAAGTAGTATTGTTTTTGTAGGGGTTATATTAGAATATATTTTTTAATTTCAAACTTGGTTAATGTATTTTTTCTAGTTTTTGTAGGATGTTTTACTATGTGTACCATAAATTGCCTTCTTGTTCTATATTTGTATTAATATGGTCGTTGTTATAATAATATTTTACAATATTTTTTTGCTTTTTTGTGGTCTTTAACATCCAAGTTCGAAATTCTTTGATGTGTGGACAAATTTTTTAGAAACTAATAATTCTCCATACTTCTTAAAGCAATCTGATCATTCAAGCAGTCAGCTTTTGATTCGCCGTCTATTCCCTCTTGTTATGCAAACACGGAATTGATCTCCCTTTGAATTTACATTTGTTTCTTTCCCTACATATTGGTCTTAAGATATTGAATCAGTACACCTGGAGGTTGCCAAAGCTATCTATTAGCTTTTATTCACCATTAACATCAAATTTTTATATTTTAAAACTTAAACTACCCCAATTATTAAAGACATTAGATTTTACCCACCATTAATTAATTTTGTTTACACAAACAGACAAAAATAGAGATAAAAACAATGAACGTGAAAGTTTTGAAATAGAAGTTTTTTTATATATTTTATAAAAAATAAGTCTTATTAAAACCGTTTAAGAGAAATTAATACAATCAGCTTATTCATAATATTGTGATAGAAATATAATGTTTCAATCTGTCTCTTATACACATCTAGATGTGTATAAGAGACAGCTTTCGATATAGGGCACGAACCTGCTTAAAACAAAGATGTTGTTAATGATTCATGGCATTCCAGCAATGATCTTGAGTAAACTTAGAAACTTCAAATCATCTATAAAATTTAATAACATAAATCCCTGTCTCTTATACACATCTAGATGTGTATAAGAGACAGGATAAAAAGAATGAACGTGAAAGTTTTGAAATAGAAGTTTTTTTATATATTTTATAAAAAATAAGTCTTATTAAAACCGTTTAAGAGAAATTAATACAATCAGCTTATTCACAATATTGTGATAAAAATATTATGTTTCAATTGTAGACACTTGCGAGTGTAGTAATTGTATACATTAAGGATCTCTTTCAAGTGGGACTTGATTGTGTTACCACTAAAACCAATATCTTAAAGACAAAGAATGAAAATGGAGTAATTAAGAACATTGCATTCCAATTTTGTGTTTTAAACCTTTCGAATTTTCTTAATGTTTTTTTTTCAATAGTACCTTTCTTTTGGCCACTATGTAGGTTATTAATTTTTGTTATTTTGTTTACAGCAAGTAGACCTTATAAATGATTGTAATTGTAAACTAATTTTGACCTATAATAATTTTAAAAAAGTAACCATCAAAATAGATACCTGAGAACTATATTAAGCCAGTAATATGTAGCTTCCATGAAAGAAACAGATTCACTAAAAAGTTTACAAATCTATGTATACATGTGATGTTTGATTACCTTATACCTGTCTCTTATACACATCTAGATGTGTATAAGAGACAGCAACAATGGTGATATATACATAAAATTCATGGATTGTGGGTCGTCACTACTTTATTTCTACCGTTTATCGTAGTCGCGGTTGTCATATTGTTATTGTTATGCGAGGGCCGTGTGTTTTTTTAATTATTGTTAAGTTTTAAAAAAAAATTTATATTTTTGGTAATGTATTGTTTTATCAAATATGTGTTGTCGTAGATAGTGGTTCATACTAATTTATTTAATATTTTTTTGTTATATTGTAGTGTGTTGAATGCTGCTCTTTTGTTTATTTTTTTGTTAAGTAGTATTGTTTTTGTAGGGGTTATATTAGAATATATTTTTTAATTTCAAACTTGGTTAATGTATTTTTTCTAGTTTTTGTAGGATGTTTTACTATGTGTACCATAAATTGCCTTCTTGTTCTATATTTGTATTAATATGGTCGTTGTTATAATAATATTTTACAATATTTTTTTGCTTTTTTGTGGTCTTTAACATCCAAGTTCGAAATTCTTTGATGTGTGGACAAATTTTTTAGAAACTAATAATTCTCCATACTTCTTAAAGCAATCTGATCATTCAAGCAGTCATCTCTTGATTCGCGTCTATTCCTTCTTGTTATGCAAACACGAAATTGATCTCCCTTTGAATTTACATTTGTTTTCTTTTCCTACATATTGGTCTTAAGATATTGAATCAGGACACCTGGAGGTTGCCAAAGCTATCTATTAGCTTTTATTCACCATTAACATCAATTTTTTATATTTTAAAACTTAAACTACCCCAATTATTAAAGACATTATATTTTACCCACCATTAATTAATTTTGTTTACACAAACAGACAAAAATAGAGATAAAAACAATGAACGTGAAAGTTTTGAAATAGAAGTTTTTTTATATATTTTATAAAAAATAAGTCTTATTAAAACCGTTTAAGAGAAATTAATACAATCAGCTTATTCATAATATTGTGATAGAAATGTAATGTTTCAATTGTAGACACTTGCGAGTGTAGTAATTGTATACATTAAGGATCTCTTTCAAGTGGGACTTGATTGTGTTAGCACTAAAACCAATATCTTAAAGACAAAGAATGAAAATGGAGTAATTAAGAACATTGCATACCAATTTTGTGTTTTAAACCTTTCGAATTTTTCTAATGTTTTTTTTCAATAGTACCTTTCTTTTGGCCACTATGTAGGTTATTAGTTTGTGTTATTTTGTTTACAGCAAGTAGACTTTATAAATGATTGTAATTGTAAACTAATTTATTTGTATTAATATGGTCGTTGTTATAATAATATTTTGCAATATTGTTTTGCTTTTTTTGTGGTCTTTAACATCCAAGTTCGAAATTCTTTGATGTGTGGACAACATTTTTAGAAACTAATAATTCTCCATACTTCTTAAAGCAATCTGATCATTCAAGCAGTCAGCTCTTGATTCGCCGTCTATTCCCTCTTGTTATGCAANTGTTTGGCTAATTCAGGTGGAAAATAACATCATATGAAGGGAAGACAATAACACATTGATCAGGATACAATCATAAACCAATCAATGATCCGAAGTTCCTTCACAGCCACTTACCCGTAATGCAAAATCCAATAAAAATTTTGCTCTACGAACGACCCCTCTCAAGATTTCCATAATGTTCTTGATCCTCTGAAACAAAAATTGTAGGGATTCTCTTATTCTTCAATATAGATGGTAATGGACTATTAAAAACAAACATCAAAACAATCCACCATGAATATCATATCTACTTTACAAAAAAAGAATATCCAAACAGAAATCTTACCAGAGTATATTCGTTATCACTATACGAAAGAAAAACAGACGACCATCACTTTCGATATAGGGCACGAACCTGCTTAAAACAAAGATGTTGTTAATGATTCATGGCATTCCAGCAATGATCTTGAGTAAACTTCGAAACTTCAAATCATCTATAAAATTTAATAACAGAAATCCAATTCTCTTTGAAATCAATGATTCATAATTTCATATTTGATTGCGTGGAATACACCCAAGAAAGAAAACAAATTATGGGAAGTTAAATTGTTTCCCGATGAAAAGTAGGGTACTAAACAGCAAAATTTTCAAGCCCAGAGGAAGGCAAACTGCGATAGAAATGTACGACGGAAACAATAATTTCATATACTTCTGCGATGAGCTTGTGAGCAGAAGCTTACCGGATTGACTAAACCGTTCACGGGCGTAGGAAGAAGAACTGAAGATCGGGTTCTGCAATCGTTTGACAACAAAATTGAACAGTTTTGTTATTTAATACATCCAAAGACGCTGAGTAGAAAAATTCTGAACAACACATGCATGGTCGAGAGAAGAAAAGGAGAATTGATTCTCCAATTTGGGATTGGATAACTCATTTACAAAGAGGTATCGTAAATAGGCTTTTTGAGGTGAGGCGGAAACCTAATCGTCAAGGAGACGATACAAATTACAAAGAAGTTAACACCAATTAATTATTACTCCAGAATTAAAGTTGGTATTCAAAGGGGCAAGAAATATATTTCGGTGATTAAAATAAAATATAATGAGAATTGAAGAGATTTTCAAATCTAATATATAGTTGCTGACATGGCAGAAAGATAAAGCCTCAAAAAAGAGATGATGTGGAGGCCCTCATGAGCCCCAAACAGCTCCTTTTATTAGTTAAGACTAAAGGAGAGTTCGCGCTACGCGCGAATTACTTTTATATACTTCTTTTGTCTATTTTAATTAGCAAAATAACAATTTACTATCGACATTAAATTTCACAAAATAGTAATTTTTGTTTGTTTTGTTAAGACTATAGCCAACAAAAAATTAGAGTGTATGTCATTAATCGATATTCAAAAAATTAGTATGAATTAATTTTGTATAGCGAAGAATTTGATAGTATCCCTTTGATACTATCATACTAAAACTTTTCTTTTTAAAATTTTTTCCTAAAATGATGATGGAAAGACAGTTGCATCTATGTATGTGTTGATGTTCATACAGTTATATATTTAAGTCCACACGCTTTTGTCCAACCCTCTCGTTGTTCTTTTTGTTTCTCACAAGAAAGGGATTAGAGCTAAGGTTTAGTTCGTGAACATGTGGTTAATGGTACTTGTTAAGCAAAAAAAAACATGATGTACCACAGAAACGTTAGAGTTTATTAATGAACAATTAAAGATTTTAGAGTTCAAATTTTTTTTTTTTTAAAGATTTGGTGAAAATTTTCTTTAATATTTGAAGAATTTGTACAAATAAACTCCCTTTGATCCAATTACTATCAATGGTAATTTGCGACTGTGCCATGTCAGGGTTGGCATAACAAAACTCGAGATATTACGAATAAGTCTTAGTGTATTCGATAGGAAAACTGAGAAGTTTCGCTTCATTTAACATTCCAGGAGACAGACATGACTTAAACCATGTTTCTAAATTGTGATTGTTCCTTCTATATATGATGTCTTAGCTACGAACGTAGAACTTCATTTGACAGCACACCTCCGGACCTGAGTTACGTATGCTAATACTGTTGAAAGTTCAATGCTCTTAGAATCTGAAATCTATGAAACTATGAAAGTATGATCGAGCAACCCGTTTTCCATGAAACTTTGAAAGCCACCTCAGTATAGCTTTAGAGCATACAAATTCAGTCACCACAATCGATCACTTTAATACTTTTAATATTTGTAACTTAGTGAATAAAATATATGACCCACATTAGAGAACTTCGGTTAGGTGATATATATATTGTTGGGCTTTTGAAATTAAAAGCTTCAAGAACTTTTTACCAAAATGGCGAAATATGAAAGCCAAAGACAATGATGATTGTAGGGCAAAACCTCAAGCATTGGCAGTATCGTTGTCATCCAGATAAAACGACATAGCCCTTTTCAAATCGGAAGCAAAACAACTCGAGCTTTCCCACATATGTTTTTCCTCTCTTCCACTCCGAAAAGTGAGTTTCGTAGAAAGTAAGCGAGTCTTCTGAGTTGTGAATAGGTCCAAGTATGAAAACCTGGTTATAACATAATATAAAAATTGATTCGAATTATCTCTACTTTGTCTTTTCAATTGTTTTCAGTCCTAGTTTTGACGAAAGATGTAGATGATACGTTATACAGAAAAGGTGATCCGGTTGCAGTGGAATAGGACTCGCCTCATAGTGTTGAACGTGAAGGAAATTATCAACAACAAAGCAATTGCTAAGTTAATATGTATCAAGTCCAAGAGAATTATTGTTACCTTGATTGGCAAATCGGGCTCCAAATATTTAGACCAACCAAGTGACACGTTTGTTATATGTGTGAGTCCTTAGTTTCCTCTGAATGCAACTAACTGAAAATCGTTTCGTCCTCTTGATTTCCCCAGCCAAGTAACTTCCAAGTTATTCCTCAAATTTTTTTAAAAAAAACCATATGATGAAAACATTATATCCTTCAAAGTTCCAATCTTTGGCAGGACTCACACATATAACAGAATGCCTTGTAGTCCTCCTGGTTCTCTCGTTTAGTACACACACCACAACTGCATACGTGAGGTTAAATTTTTAAAAAAACATTAAAAATCAAAACCTTTAGCCTTCTATAGATATTCAAAGCTAAAGTTGGTACAATTGAGCAAACATATGCAAATAAACTAACACGATACTCTTGAGTCTTGACTTTGCAAACAAAAGACCCAAGCAAAAGATGTAACTGATAGAAGGAAAGAGTAAAAAAACTGAGGAGATGAAGAGGCTTGAGTTCGAATTCATCGAAGCTTCCACCTGCTCTTACGTCAACCCAAAAATCGGGGAAATGTCTAACCTTAGTCTGACCAGAATTTCATCTTTGCAGAAATCTCCTTGCAGGTCATCAAAGGTTTTGGTGGGTAGGGGATTCAAAGAGGGCAGCGTAGCTAGAGAAGCCATGTTTTGATTTGTATGTGCTGTTACTCAAAGAGATGGTGAGATGGTGGTGCTGTAGAAGTCGATAATTTATATCCATCTTTGAGGGATGTTTATCGTCGATCGTAGTGGGCTATAAATTCTTTCAATGAAGGGGAATTAAAGAATGAATGATGAAGTCGTAACTGGCTGAGGTCGATTTGATTTATCTGGGAGGGATAGGAATCGAGGAAACGGAGCTGGGTTACGGCGGAGAAGAAAGTTTTTTTTTCTTTGATTTATTTTGGGTTTCAGAAATCAATTTCTTAATCAGGAGGTCTAATTGGCGTGGAATTGGCCCAAAGAATATGCCCACGTGGAATTGGCCCAATGATCTCCCTTTTACTTTACTTTTGCTTTCTTCCCCGCAGATTAGTCTTAAGATATCAAATCAAGACAATTATTAAAGACACTAGAGTATTATCCGCGCTATACATCTATCTATTAGCTCTTATTCGCTATTAGCATCAAACTTTTATATCTTAAAAGTTCCACTATTCCAATTATTAAAAACACTAGAGTATTATCCGCGGTTTATTTACATTATTTGATATAAACAAATATATGTTTATAGTTGGATAATTGTAAGTGTAATCATTCATTTTGCTTTGAAATGTGGTTTTGTGCATTTCTATGAATTTCAAATTTTATATTTATTTTGTTTAATTTGGAAGTGCCTTACACTAACCATCTACATATGTATTCTCTGTCATCAATTTTCAAGATCTGAAACTTATATAAAATTTAGAAAAATATATGATAATTCTGAAAGCTACAAGTCTTTCTTCAAAAAAAAGAAAGCTACAAGTGTCAACCATAAAAATTCATTATTATTTTTTATAGTCCTCCCTTAAACAGTAACATTGTCGCTTTTAGTTTACTATTCCATGTGCATCTCACAGTGGAAGACTTATTATGATAAGCAAAATGCAAAATGTTACGCCTTGAATTTTGATAACTACAAACTATATTTTTGAACTTGTATGATTTCATTGAAAATATGGGGCATTGCCTGAATTTAGCTTCCTGCTGGTGGGTCCATTCCAAATTTAGTAATCTATGGCTATAATTTTTTTATGACCTCTCCTAAAGAAGATTAAACCATAAAGTTTTTAAATTTTTTAACACTAACTTTGTTGTTGTTAACATTTAGACTAAGAAAAAAATAAAATTATTGTTTGTGCGTCATGTCCTGCTTGAAAATACTATTGGCTTTGTTGTTAATAGAACTACTTAATGAAATGATCTCACTATTTTTTTTTTGGCTATTTTTGTGACCTCTCGTAGTTCCTAAGAAACGCCCTCAACTTTCTCTAGCTCCCCCCTCTCCTCTATCTCCTCAAGCATTTTTTTGTGAACTCCTCTCCTCTATGTCTTTTGCAAGTGTGTTTTGTTATGTCTCAACAATTAGTTTCACAAGGTTTCTCTGACTTTCTCACGTTCCTTCAAACGAAAAGAGAGAGCACAGGTTTTCGCCAAGTGACCCAATTAGATATTGCCAATAATTAAGAAGAAAATGCAAACCTCTTTATTGAATCGCTAAGAACTGCTCGCAAACCAATAGAGCTAATTAAAAACATTATGAAGGAAAATATAGTAAGGTCTGATGAGACTCTCTTTTATTGCATAAATTTGATGTGTTTTTTTTCCCGCTCGAGGTCGTTAGCAACCATAAATATACAACACAACACAATAGAAAGGAGAAATACATACATGTGGTACAAAAGCAATGATCCAAAAATTATGAATCATAATCACACAACACAAGCTTTCTACGAAGATTAATTGAGCAGATAAATCAGTAACTTAGTGTGATTGTAAAACCATGAGGTGATATAAAAAAACAGCAGGGTTATGTTTGTTTTTACCTAAGTCATTAGGAGCAAAAACCATGGCTATATTCCTTGCATTCATCTTGTTGGGCTCTTCTTCTTCCACAACATCAGCCGTAAGATCAATATCCCAGTTGAGCAAAGCAGACTCAGTTGGCTTCAACTGCTTTATGAGTTCAACAGATCCTCCTCTGTGTTGCAGTTGAGAACTTCCTCAGGAGAAGACCGTCGAGCACTCCACAAGGCAGTTCCTAAACCAAGCTTTTATAAGACCAACCAAGCAATGTACATCAATGTTCTCAAGAACAATACCTCTGTTTAGTTGGTCTCTTACATGTTCCTCTTCACTGTTCTCAGGGTTTATCCACACAACAAAATTAAAAAAAATAAGTTATAATTATCAATCAACCAAACTGCTCTCAAAATTCTCAAAAATATTGCTTTGATTTCCACTTCCATAACTTTAGACCTTCTTCAGAGTATTAACCTTTTTTGCATAAGTAAGAGAATAGTTGGGACAATGTTTCCTTTCCGTCATAAGAGCATTGCATTGATTCAGCCGAGACACCAAACACGCTCACACTGCATTTATCAGAGAATCCAAAACTTTTTAGATTTTCGAAACTTTCAAATTGCAGCCAGAGAAATGTAGATTTTGTTGATAATGGATTAAAGATCCAATTAAGGGCCGTTTATTAAAGCTAATTCAACAACTAACAGCAGATCCAGTTTCGAATTCTAAGCTTTTAATAAATTAATGAAATTAAGAAACGGAGATCTTCGATAACCCTAGATATCTAAAGCACCAATCTAATCCAAAGGGATCTCGACATCGACATGAAGCTCGTGTGGGAGACGGAGAAAGCCATGGAATCGATCGAATGTCACATGAGTGATGTGTCAAACGTTTGTTGGCCATCCAATCTACATTTGATGAACGGCGGAGGAAATCCCTCCGCCTCCTCCTCCGACTCCGCCGTCGTCTTGCCAGTTATTCACACAGCAAGATACCACCGCAGCGCCATCACGAGGAACTCCACAAGAGAGTTGCTGATTCTGTTCCACCTCTTCCTTTATTTCCCTATCGAGATACCAATATGATAAATTCTAAAAACGCAACGAATAAGAATGTTAGATAGAAAAACTGGAAATGAATCGTTTTACCTAGCTTTTCAGATCAGCGGCGAGGCGATTAGTCGTTGTATCTTAGTCCAGTATGATGCTACAATAGAGGAAGGAGGAAGGAGTAAGGAGGAAAGAGGAAGGAAGAGTAGTAACTGGTATTTTGGTATTTTGATGAAGACATGTTGACCTAATTTAAAGTGTGGTGAAATATGCAATGACTGTCGATGAAGATCGATCGCCAGTGTAACGAAGTGTTGCAGTGAGGGAAGATGAATCGAGTAGAGTATTGACATGTATGATATAGAGTTCTTGATTGGCTTATTTTTTAATTGCATATGTTTATGCTCGTAGAAATCGGTAATTGATGGTAGCAGGCTAGCAGCTATTTGGATCTGATTGGGCTAGAAACTGTCGAAGAAGAGAAAAGGTCGATAGTTTCTTTTTCAATAACGTATCGGCTTCTTTTGTTAAGTCTTGTGGAGAGATGCTGAGGTGGTATCGTTTTAGAGCAAGTTTTTGGCTGAGCTGGATGGCGCTGATGTGGCATTATTTTAGAGAAGTTTTAGAATCTGATGTGGAGGCCCTAAGGAGCCCTAACAGTCCCTTTTATTAGTTATAATTTTGTTTGTTGACTATTCTATGTTATTTTAAAAAATGTTTAACTATTTAAAATTTATCATTTTATATGTTCACAACAGAAATATGTTCTATTATTTTCTAGGATACTTAAATAACTTTATATCAAAATTATAAATAATTTATTTAATTATTCATTAATAAAATTAAAAGGCCACATTTTTCAGTTTGCCTTAAGCCTCTAAATCTCTGGGCACGGCACTGGTACTGCCGTCAACAAATAAAGTTATGTAGGCTAGATGGTATAAACAAGTTATGAAAGTTGGAAATCATGCATATAATAATTAAAAAAATGCAAGAAACGAACGAACACTTCGACAAGGAGATTCGTCTTTGTTTCCTCAATGATTAAAGCACTCAAAAGCAGAGCTTCAAGCAAACTCGTACCCAACGCTACCCGTAATGAAGCCACCACCACAGCTCTTCTCTTCAAATATATGATGAAGGCAGCTCAATCAAAAGCGAACGCAGACTACGGACTTGCGGGCTAGGGCTCCTTCTACTTTCTAGGCACGAAAGGCAATATGTAACTTGTTCTTTTTACCTAAAGTAAAAGAGAACACAGAGAATGAGATTGATATCCAGGAAATGGTGTTCAAGCTAAGAAGTACTAAGGCTCCGAATGGCAATCCGTTTCAGGTACGACTACGATTTGACTGTGGTAGCGATAAGATTTGGAAGCGATGCGATTTGATGAGCTGATCAAAGAAAATTCGGATCAGGTGGGTGAGGGACTCGTGAGAACGATGTTGGGTACGTTGTATGAAATGAGTCCTGAGACAGACATAGATATATGTAGTTGACTAGCTGGTGTAGAAAATTAGAATGCCCTTTTAAAACCAAAACTTACGTTAATCACGTCATACTTGCATTTGCATAATCAACAAGCATACAACGCCACTGACTGAATAAAATTGTTGAATCTGTTCCAGTAATAAAGGAAGAGTCTTAAAATACTACTATCCGGCCGAGCACTAAAATGGAACTTGAACCCAAAAAAAAAAAAAGAGAAACACCAAATGAAGGCCTTTGTTTCATTTCAGTAACAATGATATGTTACAATTGAATTGCCAAATTGCATCGACATTATGGGCCGACTATTGATAATCAATAGTAATCGACGAAAAGGCACATGAGTAGTACTAAAACAAAATTTGGATTCGAACCATCATCATCCCCGATTACTTCCCAAGTCCTAACTTAATCCTCAAAGTTTTGGAAAAAATCATTACATACATCCAAAAACTAACTACAAGTAAAAGAGCTTAACCACGAGTAGGAAGAACATTATCCACACAAAGACAGAGAGAAAGAATTGAAATTTCTATATAAAGATTTGTTGGTATCCCTAAACTGTCCTATTTTCCTATGTTTCACGTTTCCTCTGTTATAGACAAGGCCTGAGTTTGCAGAGTCTGCAGGGAAGAAGGAGAATAAATACGCTAAGTTTACAGAGAAACATGTTATCGTTTGGTCATGGTTAAGAGATTCCAGAGATAAGAAGTTAGTAAAACAGAGAACTAACCATAACATAATCCAAGCGAAAACTAAACCGCCGGAGATTGAAAGCAAAAGAGATGGAGAGAAATAAGTGTAGCGTTAAAGGGTGTTCCCTGTCTCATCTCATGAAGTACAAAAACTTTTTTTCCTAGATTCGGAGTAATCACATACTTAAAAGATTTCAAAGAATAGTCACCAGAAAACTTATCTTTGTTTTATGTTGTTACTGCCTTTTTGTTTGTGTTGTTGAAGGTAAGCTTTCTAGTCGGGTGACAACTCTTGTAAATCCTACGATATTCAGTTATTAACAATCAAAGAAGATACGGACCAAAGCAAGTTTTCTTTGTTCAACGTCGAAATTTGATTGTGATTTTGCTTCAGAGGTACATAAGCAAAATCATCTCTCTTCTGTTCAATCTTTGAAACTTGAAAACGTATCTCCATGGGAAGAACTATCCTTGTTCTCCAAGCTAGCGTTCTTGTTTCTAACTCCATTGGTATGAGGAGATATAAAGCAACGAAGTTGGGATTAGTTTGCTTTGTCTCCAAGTTGGTGTCTTGTAATGAAAAATATAGTATCTCATCGTTGTTCATGAGTGTAAGATTGTAAAATGGTTTTAGTGCTCCACATATGTGTATACTTGTAACACCCCTACCGGCGAGTCACCCATCCCTCCGTCGTGCTCGTGGGCCCCGCCCCTGTCCGACGGTCGGTGCGTTATTTTTTTCGGTGGCTCGACCAACTAATTTACTTGTCCCTACAATCACCACGTGACCTTTCCCCGTGTTTTGGCCTCACTCACACGGTTCCGCAGAGGACTTCCCGGAAGGTCACCCATCCTAATCCTACTCCAGCATAAGCACGCTTAACTCTGAAGTTCTCTTAGGGTAAGTGACCGAAAAAGGTAAGTGTACTTTGATGACACATGTAGCCAAATCAATTCATTTAAACTTATTCAAATGGGTCGGGCCTGAGTCGTTACAATTCTCCCCCACTAAACGGGAATTCGTCCCCGAATTCTAATCCCGTCAGTGTGAACTCTAAACCCTAAACCCCAAGACAGTCTCCTGGGACAGAACCAGTTTGACTTCCCTTGGCTCTGAAACCACTTGTAACATCCCGACCGCCCCTACCAGCGATTCACCTATCCCTCCGTCAGGCTTGTGGACCCCGTTCCTGTCCGACGGTCGGTGCGTTATTTTTCTCGGTGGCCCGACCGACTGATTTACTTGTCCCTGCAATCACCACGTGACATTTCTCCGTGTTTTGGCCTCACTCACACTGTTCCGCAGAGGACTTCCCGGAAGGTCACCCATCCTAGTCCTACTCCAGCAAAAGCACGCTTAACTTGGAGTTCTCTTAGGGTAAGTGACCGGAAAAGGTAAGTGTACTTTGATGACATAGGTAGCCAAATCAATTCATTTACTTATTTAAATGGGTTGGGTCCGGGTCGTTACAATACGTATTTCATTTTTTTTAAATAAATTATAAAGTAGAACTAGTAAACAGAATCTATGTAGGTAAAAGAGAGAATTTTTGAGGCGGAATATTCTTTTGTTAGAGAATTTTAGAACGAATGAGATATCCTAAGTTTTGTTTTAGTCGTCTAAAATATTAATTTTCTATAAATTATGAGAATAATTATAAAGATAATTTTTCAATGGATAATTTAACTGTTCCACAAAGATCCATGATAGACATGCCGGCACGCAACGAACAACTTTTATTTGCACCATTCTGGAATTTTTTTAATAAGCATGTCTCCATTAACCTGCATAAATCGCATTTTCTGGGAATCAAACCCCATATCTTTTGGTGTATAAGCATTAATTAACTTTTGATCAACTACTAGACCAAGAAGCTTATATGATATCTTAAGTTTTTGGCATAAAGTTAAGAAAATTTATAATTTGATACTTCTATCAAAGACCGTAGATTTATGGGCATAAATCTTGTGTCTTCGACTCTTTGGCCTCTGTTAGCATTTATAGTTATAATATTAAGTAGGTGGGCGTGAAATTTGAAACCTTTTAAATTTTAACATTGATTAAATTTACAAATATTTCATTTACTAATAATAATATATATGAGATGACACATTTATAATTAATCACATTCATAAAAATATAAATCTACAGCAAAAGGAAGCGTCAAATTATCAGATTTTTTTATCTAAGATAACGGGATGAGTAACCATAAGAAGAATAAAAATTTATATGATGGCCACAAGCAACAAGAGAAATCAAGATTGATCAAGAATACATTTGGTATTCGTTAAACGAAATACAAGGAAGCGTAATAATCTGCTACATCATTATATTTGATAGAAAAATTCTTTAGCTTTAAGGATTTGAATCCATGCAAATCTAATTTGGCAAGTTTTTTTCCTTTTTGTTAGTGTTCCTGTTATCAAAGTCGAGCTCATACAAAGTTCATTACACATGTTTGAGAAGAAGATTAAGAAGAAGAAGAATAAAAAGTAGAAAGGGAAGAAAATGAAGACGAAAAAAAGAAAAACAAGAAGAATAAAATGGAGAAGACGAAGAAGACAAAGATGATGAAGAATGAGAAGGAAGATGAAAATCTGGAAAAACTAATAAGATGAAGAAAAAAAAAAGAAGAAAAACAAGTTGGATAACATGAAAACAATAAATAAGAAGAAAAAGGAAAAAAGTTGAGAAAGATTAAAAGCCAGAAAATAAAGAAAAGTAAGAAGAAAAAGATGAATTACAAGAAAGAGAAAACGTTGAAGAAGGACAAGGAAATAGCGGAAAAAGAAAAATTGTAGGACTAATGAAAGAATAAGTGAAAGAAAAAAACAATAGGTTGGAGAAGACAAAGACGAACACACTGAAGAAGAAGAATAATGGAAGAAGAAAAAGAATAGGTTAGAGAAGACGAAGACGATGAAGAAGGAGAATTTAGAAAAGACGAGGAAGAAGACAAAGACAACGATGAATAAAAATAGAAAGAAGAAGACGGCCTAATAAGACGAAGATGATGAAAAAAGAAGAAAAATAATGACAAATAAATAACGAAGAGAAACCAGACGAAGAAGATGAAGAAAGATAGTAAAAAACGAGAAGCAACCAGAGAAGACGATGAACTATAAAAACCGAGAGATGAAAAAGAAAAAGAATTACAAGTCGATAAAGAAGAAGCCGGAAAACGAAGAAGAAGACAAAGACTAAGGCAAATAAAAACCGGAAGAATAGGAAGAAGAAGGAAAAAACAGATAAGATGAGGACGATGAAAAAGTATAAGGAGGAGAAGAAGAAAAACCGAAAGAAAAAGAAGAAGAAGTCGGAGGACAATAAGAAGAAAACGGAAGACGAAGAAGACAAAGTAGAAGAAAGAGAGGATGAGGAAGGAGACAAAGAAAACCTAGAAGAATAAGAAGACGAGGATGATTAAGAAGGAGAAGGAAAAAACGGAGGGAGAAGAAAAACTCGAAGAAGAACATGAATAAAAACCGGAATAAAAGTGAAGAAGAAAAAGGAAAATACGAGAGAAAAAAAAGATGAAACAAAAGAATGAGAAGATGATCAACAAAAAGAAGACGAGTTGAAGAAAAATGGAAAGCATAAGAAGCTGGAGAAGAGAAAGATGACGAAGAATAATAAGGAAGACAAAATAATGGAAGAAGAAAAAAAAGAAAAATTGGAAGAAGAAGAAGAAGGCGGATAAGCCAAAGACGTTGAAGAAAAAAAAGGAGAAGATGATGAAGAATTTGAAAAATAAAAAATCAGAAAAACAAGGTTGAAGAAGACAAAGTTGAAGAAGGCTAAGAAAAGGAAGAAGAAAAAGACGAGACAAAGAAAAAACGTAAGAATAATGAGTTAAAGAAGATGATGACGAAAAAAGAAAAATACCAGAAATTAGAAGAAGATGACGTAGACAAAGACTTTTAAGAGTAGAAAGTTATTTGATGAAATTTTGGTAAACATATCATTTTAACATTTTTATAGTGATCATGATTTTCAATGTGTATCTCATGAAAAATTGACTATTGAGTTGACATGTAGCATTGTCAAGCCGATTAATTAGTTATGTGTGTTTTGAATGAGTGGTGTGTCGTTAAACAAAGAGGAGGGAGAGGGGAGGGCAACGGTGAGTGAGGGCGAGGGCAAGGGAGGGCTAGGGAGGGCTAGGAAGGAGGTAGGGGAGAGGGGGTGATAGCAAGATTTTACCAATCAATTACTTAATCCTACTACACATATCATTGCAGTATTTGAGGATCAATCCATATGGGTTGTTGTGACAAAAGGAATTCATAAAACTTTTTAATCTAAGCAAGTCTAGTGAAGGTTTTGGTATGGTATTAGTAACAATAAACAAGGTGAAAGACAAGCTATCTTCAAGAATAGTAAAAACAAAACAGAGATAAATAAAAACAAAACAGAGTTCTAAAAGGTTTTTGTAAATTTTGGAAGGATGAATCCAAGGTTATGGTATTGATTTTCAGGTGTTTAAAAGTGTAATCAATGATGTCAATCTACTCATATAAATGCTAACCCCCAAGCTTAGAACTTCAAGAATAGATTAAACTACTTTCATGGACTTAATCTTTTCATCACATTTCTAATCAAGAACAAACTTTCATTTGTGATCAAAGATGCAACAAGCATAAAGATTTAGTTCTAATCTGCTAATAAACACCTTAGACAATCACTTTCATGAGCTAAGTATGTAAATCTCTTGCTTAAATGATCCAGGAATTTTACTAATCTTTTGGATGAGAAAATTCCCTAGAAATCTAATTCAACATGATCAAGGTTGAAATTAGCATTAAGAGCACTAAGCAAGAAGAGATATGGAAGAATCAACTCATAGACATCAATACTAACACCCTAAACACCCTAGATCTAACCAACCTTAGATTCTAAAGAACTACTCACTATTCATGATCAAACCAATAAAAACTTGTAAAAACTTAATAATAAGCATTAGA
>JAHZTW010000002.1:17619974-17710117 GCA_020283515.1 Alliaria petiolata
AAAGCCTATAACTTAAGGAGAGGGGGAGGGGGAGGGGGAGGGGGAGGGGGAGGGGGATGGGGAAAGGGAGGGTTTGGTGTTTAAGGTTCACACATTGCTTTAAAAAACTTATTGTTTCCGTTAAAAAACTTAATATAACAGTAGAAAGTTATTTGATGAAATTTTGGGAAACATAATGTTTTAATATTATTATAGTTATCATGAGTTTCAACGTGTTGCTCATGAAACATTGGCTATTGAATTCAATGACATGTAGTATTGTCATGGCGAGGAATTTGTTGTGTGTGTTTTGAGTGACTAGTGTGTCGTTAAAAAAAAGAGGTTAGTTTCATTTTTTCATGTATATTATGTTTAGTTTCTTAGAGAATATGCAATAAATTGTAAGGGGAATGGAGGGCGAGAGTGAGGGTGAGTGAGGGAGAGGGCAAAGGAGGGCTAGAGCTAGGGAGGGCTAGGGAGGGCTAGGAAGGAGGGGAGGGGAGAGGGGGCGAGAGTACTAGGGTGGGGGAGCGATGGAGGAAGGAGAGAGGGAGGGGGAGGGGGAAAGGAGGGTTTGGTGTTTAGGGTTCGCACATTGCATTTAAAAACTTATTGTTTCCGTTAAAAAAATAATAGTAAAAAGTTATTATTGATGATATTTTGGAAAACATAACGTTTTAATATTATTATAGTTATCATGAGTTTTAATGTGTTGCTCATGAAAAATTAGCTATTGAGTTCAATGACATGTAATATTGTTATGGCGATGAATTGGTTTTGTGTGTTTTGAGTGACTGGTGTGTCGTTAAACAAAGAGGTTAGTTTCATTTTTTTATGTCTATTATGTTTAGTTTTTTAGAGGATACACAATAAATTGTTTAAATTTTTATTTGAGTAGGTGAATATCATATCGCAGATTATGTTTGTGTAATTTCAAGTTTTATGCTTGATCATGATTTGTAAGAGGCAAGTAATGTAAGAATAATACCAAATCGCTTTGTGATGAGCATGAGAGAGACTGAAAATCAAGTTTTTTTAAACCTAAATAATCAATTATTAAGTATTATATTTCTGGTGTTTTTTTTAGTTTGTTGTTATTTAATTTAGAAAGAACATAATAGACAAATGTATTAATTTTGTATATTGATATCCTAGATAGATAAGTGATAGAAAGATCAATGAGTCTAATACTGTGGAGGTTGAGATAGATATACCCCAAAATTTGTTAATAATTGAGTGTGGAAATCTCTTGGCGGGAAGTTTTTTGAGTTTGCTTCTGTTCATGGTAATCTATACGAAACCAGCATTGAATCTATTGAGGTTTTAACATATATATATATATATATATAGTTTTTTTTTGAACCTTAGGTTGTAACATATTCTGGAAAGGTGATTAGTTTAGCTAGAAGGTTTTCGTTTAGTTTTCTTAAACAATATGCATGTATTTATATATGTCTTTTTGGAATTTGTTTTGGTTCGTAATATCATGTTTTTTGTGAAATTAATTGTAAATTGTTTAGCATGCGCAAGGCGCTGGCGAGACACTTAGTAATTATAAAAAAGGGAATTTCATCTATAATTTTAAATATGTATAATTTTAATTATTTTAAAACTTTATTATTTAAAAGAATATTAACAATAAGAAACTACAATTCAAAAGATAAATTTTGTTTGAAAAGTTAAAACCAAAAAGATAATAAATTTAGCTAATACAGTAAAATAGAGAATAAAATTATGATTGACTTTGGGAAAGCAAATTCTATAATAGGTAATAAAAATAAATAAGGCTAAAATTTTAGAAAGAAATTAAGTAAAATAAACAAAAAAAAAGGAAAATCAAAAGTACTACACGTAAAATAAGGGGGCAATATGGATTCCACCTTAAATTTACCGGGGGCACATAGACTATTTTTACAATTTTAACTACAATATCTATGTTATAATTAAAGAAAACTTAAAAAAAATTAGTAATTGACCGAGGGCAGTTGCCCCCTCCCCCTTCTCATCACCTTGTTTCGCCACTGATTGGGTTGGCTGTGTTGTGTCTGAATCTTATATTAGGATGCATGCCATACACAAATCTTACTAGGATAGTGATAACTCGTAACGCTGTTGATGTGATTTGATCTTAAGGCTATTTTATAAATTTTACTTCTCAGTTTTGATTTTATGTTTTTCTTCCCTGCCAAATTTAAATTTTATTAATTAATTATATAAAGATGTGTGTTAGCTTACTTTTTCCATTTCAACTTAATAAAAAAAATACAGTATATACAATTATCTTGCTTAGATCTTTCTCTCTTAAAAGTTTCCTCGTCGAGATCTAGATCTGGCGGTCTTCTCCGGTCGGCGCTCCTCGCCGGTCCGTGAGAGGACCTCCCACCCATTTCATTTCCTTTCAAGTGCTTCAGCTTAGAGATCGGTGTTTCGGCGGTAGAAATTGGAGTCGTGTTTCTCCTTTTCCGTGGCGCTGTGGTGTGGCTTCCGGCGAGGTGTCGACTGCGTAAGCTCCAGGTCTTCGCAAAGGTATTGGTGGAGATCCGGAAAGGCATGCTCCTATTGAGAACTGTGGAGATGCCTCTTCTCGGAGAAAACCGCCGACTGCCTTTCGAGATCTATAGGTCGGTGTTCTGATCGGATCGGTGGGTTGCGCCTTTGCCAGAGGAAGTTGCGGCGGTGGTGGTTGGTCTTGCTCGAGGATGGCGGTTCCCCTCGGTAATGTTGTCAACCGCTCCTTGCGGTGGAATATTCTGGCCGGATTGAAGGTGTTTGCTTGTGTGGTGGTGGCGGTGAAGTTTGCAGCAAACTAACGTTGAATGCTGGGAGGTTTCAGATCTGCGAGTCGGCTACGGAGAAGTCGGCGTTCTTGGCCGTGGGAGACTACGATTCTTTCAACGATGCCTCTGGGAGTAAAGAGGTCCGAGCCGATGCGGTGAGGGGTCATGGTGGTCGGACTTGGACAATCCGTTACTTCCTTGCCCTTTACGGCGGAGAGGGTGGCTTCCGGTCTCGTGTCCGCCGAAGGCGCAGTTGTTAGATCTAGGATTTCTTTTTCCCAGTCGCAGTTTTGTTCTTTTTGCGTTTAGCGTTTTAAGTTTTGCGGTTGAGTTTCGGCGCACTTGCTAGGTTATTTTTCTAGGTTTAGCATATCTCTTTCGCTAGCCCATTTTCACTTCTTTTGTTTGATGTACTATGTCGAGTTCCATGTTCTCCCCGGTCCATTTAAGTGGGATTTTAATAAAATAAAATTAATTAAAAAAAAAAGATGTATTTAGCTTATGCAGAGCTTGGATTTGTGTTTAGATTCTTCTTTTTCTTTTTGAACTTTGTGTTTAGCTTCTTGTATGTTGTTTTCTATATTTACTGAGTATAGTTTAAAGCTAGAGCTTTTATACAATTGTGACTCCAAAGTGAATTAAAATACTTTGCTCAAGGTGCAGCTACGTATTCATCACATAAAGTCTCCCTAGAAAAGAGAAGCCAATCAAACTCTCTGACTCAATCATGAACTCAGCGATATCTGTTGTAAGTTCCAAAGGTTTTAGGATCCAATTCATCAAAACTCTGTTTCTCTTTTTTTTTTTTTTTGGTTTTTTAATATTGTCAACACCAGGTCTAGCTTAGTTTTGTTTATTGCCAAGCTCCGATCATCTTCTCTAGATATTTTCCATCCACTTTTGGGATCCTCTCTGAAATATAGCTAACTTTATTTGTTGGATATTGGGTTGGCTGTGTCAGAATCTAATATTATGACGCATGCCATAAAGAAAATTTAGGAGGATATTGATAGGATTATTATCTTTAATTGATCTTCTCCATCAAATTTGTTTCAGAAATCTTACTTCTCAATTTTGATTTTATGTTTTTCTTTCCAATCATATTTAAATTTTATTTATTAATTATATATAGATCTTTTTTTTTTTTACACGAGAAATTACATTTCTTAATAAAGTTCCGCTAGAGGCGAATCTTCGAGGTTTAACCAGAACGGCACCGATGTTCCCACATAAGAGAAGAGACAATTTCGGGTCCGAGCGCTTCTAGCTAAGTAGTCCGCTTTTTTATTTCTGATCCGTGGTTCATACACCAAGCTGAATGCTTGTGATGAGTTGTAAAGGTCTTCGAGCTCTCTTATCTCTGCTGCAAAGGCTGGCCATTCTGATGGTCTATTCACCATTTGTACAAGATCTTGACAATTCGTAACAAAATGAGTGCAATACTGGTTCTGTCTTCTTAAGCATTTGACGGCCCAAATGAGACTATGTAGCTCAAGGTGTAAGGGTGATATTCCCCGATAGCTACCTGGGAGGCCCAAAAGGTCTATTGATCCATCTTGTAGTTGTAATATCCATCCTACCCCACTTGTAGAAGTGTCTTCTTTCCAGGACCCATCTATTCGACATGTGAATAGTTGTGGTTTCATACTCGAATCGGTAGTTACTTGTATTGGATCTCCAATAGGTTAGTGGCTTGGTTAGCTAATAACCATGCTGCACTTTCTCGATTCGCAAGATCAAGTGTTTCCGTGGGTGTTCGGTCATATCCATTATAAAACTTGTCATTGCGTGCTTTCCATATGTACCAGATGATTCAAGGGATGGCCTGATCAGAATCTGGTATATTATCATGCTGAAGTCGAGTTAAAAGATATGAGGGGAACACCTCTGGAGCAGAGGGAATTGTTGAAAGAGCCCATATTTGGAGGGATGGTGGGCACTGAAAAATTGTGTCATTGATGGATTCTTCCTCTCCTCCACATCTAGGACAGCTAGGGTCTGTTCCCACATGCCTTTTTGTTAGGCGTCCATTTACCGCCACTGCACCCGATACCATTTGCCACATGAAGTGGCACATTTTTTTGGGTGCTTTTATCCTCCAAATTCGTTCTTTTAACAGATTTAAGGAGGGTGTCTGGCAACTAAAGGCTGAGTCTGCATCTAGCTCAGAGCGTATTAATGCATGGCCTGATTTAACCGAATATAGTCCGGATTTGGTAAGATGCCAGCAAAAGCCATCTGCTTTCGGTCTTTGGCTTAGATGGATACTGAGAATCCGTGAAATGTCATCAGGGTCCACGATTTCCCGGATATAATTCTCGTCCCATTTCTTTGTGATAGGATCAATGAGGTCGGAGACCATCAATAAAGCGTCGTTTGATTGTTGAGCATATTTTGGAGGCCTAGCAATTGTATCAGGTAGCCATGGGTCTTCCCAAACTCGGGTTTGGTTACCATATCCAATTGTTCGACGGGCTCCTTTAATAACTATGCTTTTTGCCGCACACATACTTATCTAACCATATGATGGTATGGACGCTTTGGGAGCGTTAAGGGGGTGCGAATTCTTAAAATAACGACCTTTTAAGACTCTGGCCAAAAGAGAGTTTGTATGTTGATTCAGACGCCATAGTTGTTTAGCCAGTAAGGCACAATTGAAATCTTCTAAAGAGCGAAAGCCTAGTCCTCCATCTTTTGCGCCAAACACAGCTTATTCCAGGCCAACCAGTACTTTCCTTTGGAGTTTGATGATGATCTCCACCAAAAGTTGGATATGGCATTAGTTAGTTTTTGGCATAATGTTTTTGGGAATAGATAACACGACATCGGGTATGTCGGAATTGCTTGTGCCACCGATTTTATCATTATTTCCTTTCCAACTTTTGATAAGAGGTTTGACGTCCACCCATTGACTCTCTGGTGGAGGCGGTCCTGAATATATGCAAACGCTTTTGTCTTTGATCCTTGGAGCTGTTCCGGGAAACCGAGGTATTTACCTGAACCTCCATCTGCTTGGATGCCCAAGATGTTCTTTAGGGTCTCTCTTCTTTATGTCGGTATCTTTTTTCCAAAGGTAATGGCTGATTTTTCAAAGTTTATTCTTTATCCCGATGCATTTCCGTAGATTCTGATAATATCTAGGAAGGCGCTGCATTGTTGTGGTTCTCCTCTACAGAAGAAGAGACTGTCGTCAGCAAACAGCAGGTGAGATATCGCGGGGCTGGCTTGAGCCACTTTTAGACCCGTGATGAGCCCATTGGTCTCCGCTACCCGAATGTTTGAGATTAAAACTTCCGTACATAGGATAAAAAGATATGGTGATAGCGGATCTCCTTGCCGTAGTCCTCTGGAAGGGTTGATTTTCCCCGTCGGGGATCCATTCACTAGGACACTATAGGATACTGACTTCACACATTTCATTATCCATGAAACCCATGTATTGCTGAAACCCATTTTCATCATTAGAGCTTCTAGGAAATTCTATTCCACCATATCATATGCTTTGCTCATGTCCGTTTTGATGGCTAGAAAATTCGTTTTGCTTCTTGCATGGGTGTTCAGAGCGTGGAATGCTTCTTGTGCTAACATAATATTATCTGAGATTTGTCTCCCTGCAACAAAAGCAGATTGTGTCTCCGAAGTTATTTTCGGTAGTATGGATTTTAGCCTTTGGCAAAACACTTTTGATATGATTTTATAACTGACATTGCAGAGGCTAATGGGGCGAAAATTGGCCATATCCCTTGGTCGTTCTGTTTTTGGTATTAAACAGATATTTGTCTCATTTAATTTGGGATCGAAAGTTTGAGAGACAAAGAATTCTTGTACCATCTTCACGACGTCTGGTCCGATGGATGACCAGTATTTTTGATTAAAAAAAAGTGCAGTCATCCCGTCAGGCCCCGGTGCTTTTTCGGGACGTATAGAGAAAAGAGCCTTTTTTATCTTTGTGGCAGAGAATTCTTTGCACAGACTCTCATTTATCTCAGGTGAGATGCAACTTGGAAGGTGATTGAGAGAGACTTGAATATCTGAAGTCCTTGATGATTGAAACATATTCCGAAAGTAGTCCACCGCAATGCCTTTTATTTTCTGTTATTTTTCTGTCCATATTCCCATGGAATCGTTTAGACCAATGATGCGATTTCGGGCTCTTCTTTGTTTCGTAGTGGCATGGTAAAATTTTGTGTTCATATCTCCCTCTTTTTGTTTTGACAACATTTGATCACCATTTATTAAATCTTTGGTTCAAATAAGCTAGCTTCAAGAGCTAACCATGGAAGCCTCGGGTTTACATGGAAAAAACTAAAACCACGGACTCGAACCCCTTTTGCAAGAGAATCTGCCCGAAAATTCAAAGTACGAGGTATAAAAGCTAAAGAAAACTTAGCAAACATAGAGCACCAATGCTCATATTCTTCTTATTCCGAAGCAAAGATCGGCCAATCTTCATCTTGGTCGATGAGTTTGACTAGCTGAAGGCAATCGGTCTCGAAATGTATCTCTGAGATCCCCTGATGATGTATGCTCTTCATTGCCCAAAGTAACGAGTCAAACTCGGCGTGGAGGGGTGAGAGAACTTGCTTACCCGCAAAAGAACCCAATATGGCAATTAAATCATTCTTCAGTAGGACAAATCCACCACCAAATGTCTGACCAAATTTACCCAAGACGCATCTACTTTACATCGATTTCCACCACCTGTGGAGACCAAATATTCTGTACCTGATGCTTGAGGTTCAACTTTCTCACTGACAGCAACAATCAAATTTTCCACTCGCCAAGTTTCTGCTTCCTGGATTGCTATTGCTAATGTATCCATGGGTGAAATATCTTCTCCATTGAACACTTTTGTATTCCGGGCCTTCCACAAGTACCAGAGTATCCATGGAAATATCCGGAACTGATTCTCCTTATTACCATGCCTAATCGCCTGATCCAGTAAATGATTCATATTGATAAAGAGTGCATCTCGCGGAAATAAGTCTGGAATCGAAGGTATCGGGGACAAAGCCCATACTTGTATCGCTGGTGGGCATTGAAAGAAAAGATGATTAATCGTCTCATCCTCTGCCCCACACCTGGGACAAGTTTTATCCGTGCCACAATGATGGTCTACAAGTCTCCCGCAAGTCGCTATACAGCCCGACACTATTTGCCATAAGAGATGCTTAATCTTCCTTGATGTTTTCAAACTCAATACCTTACTCTTAATTGACGTGGTGCTTGGTTCCAAGACTTCTTGTATTTTCTCTTTTTCATCCTCCATACACGCTTGTAAATATCCCGTTTTCACGAAATAATTCCCTGACTTCGTATGTACCCAGCAGTACCCGTCGATATCAAACTTGCGTGTTGGTTTAAGACTAAGGATTAAGGGAATATCTGCTGGATGTATCAGCTCGTGAATCCTTGCTACGTTCCAGGACTTCGTCTCAAAGTCAATTAAATGATTCACATACAAATGAGGATCGCGTTCTTCCTATATTCCATTTGCCGGCCTAGCTGGTATAACGGGGATCCATGGGTCTTTCCACACTTTCGTGTTAAAACCCAACTTTATAACCTTTCTCAATCCCGGTTGGAGCACTGACTTGGCGGCAACGATACTTCGCCACCCGTAAGAGGGTGCGTTCGATTTCTCTACCTCCAGCGGGTTAGAATATCGATAGTAACGACCCTTAAGTACTCGCGCCAATAAAGATGACGGATATCGAATCAAACGCCATAATTGTTTTGCAAGGAGTGCCATATTAAAGTTTTTCAAATCTCGAAATCCTAGCCCTCCTTGTTCATATGAGACACAAATCTTCTCCCATGCAAGCCAAGGGAGACCTTTATTACTTGATTTCGAGCTCCACCAGAATCGTGAGATAGCCCCTTTCAATTTGGAAATCACATCATGCGGTAATAGGAAGCATGACATAACATATGCGGGTATAGCTTGGGCTACAGAGTTTATCAAAACTTATTTTCCGCCTTTCGAGAAAAGTTTGAAGGACTATGAATTTATGCGATTATTCAATCTCTCTTGTATATTAGCAAAGACCTGTTTTTTCGATCCACATATTGTCTCAGATAGTCCCAAATACATGCCCATTCCCCCTTCTTACTGGATTCCAATCGCCCTCTTTAGTGCATTCTTACATTCCGGTTTGACCTTGTTTCCAAAGAGGATCGACGATTTGGCAAAGTTTAATTGCTGTCCCGAAGCTTGACCGTATGTATTGATGATCTTCAAAAGCTCTGCACACTGCAAGACTTGGCCTGCGCAATTTTAATTCCTGTAATCCGACTTTCATCCTCAGCTCCCTTTATTTGGCTAATAAGCGCTTCCGTCAGTATGATGAATAGGAATGGTGATAAAGGATCACTTTGTCGGAGTCTCCTTGAGGGATTTATGCGTCCTTTGGGTTCCCCGTTTAGAAGAACTTGATATGAAACCGACTTGATACACCACATAATCCAGTTCACCCACTTGGAATCAAACCCCATTTTAATCATGAGGCTCTCCAAAAAACCTCATTCTAATCGATCATAAGCCTTACGCATGTCTGTTTTGATCGCCACAAACTTCGAGTTGCAAATCGGGTTTGTCCTAAGCGCATGAAAGATCTCTTGTGCAATCAAAATATTATCCATTATCAATCTTTTTGCCACAAATGCTAATTGTGTTTCGGAGATCAGACTTGGTAAAAACTTCTTTAACCTCTTGCAAAGAACCTTGGAAATGACTTTATAGCAAACGTTGCACAAGCTGATCGGTCGAAATTCTGTCATTTCCCTCGGCCTTTCATTCTTTAGAATGAGACATATATTAGTCTGATTTAGCCGTGAATCAAATGATCCATTTACAAAGAATTCCTTCACCGTCCGGATGATATCTTTTTCTACCGAGCTCCAGCATTTTTTAAAGAAGACACCCGTCAAACTGTCAGGCCCCGGTGCTTTTCTGGGTTTAAATCCATTACTGCTTACTTAATCTCTTGATCCGACGGGATCTTTGTAAGAGAGGTATTCATCTCGGCCATTACTTGCTATTTCACATATCGGAGTTTCTCGGCAAAATTCGACGGACTTGTTGTTGTAAAGAAATTTTGGAAATAATCCGTTGCTACTTGCTCGATGCCCTCTCCCGTCTCTGCCCATGTTCCATTCGATCTTTTTAGTTTTAAAATACGATTTCTAGCACGTCTTTTCTTGGTGGTAGCATGGAAAAACTTTGTATTCCGATGACCTTCCTTTAACCAATTTATACGACTTTTCTGTTTCCAATAAATCTCTTCTTCTCTAAATGCCGAACACAGCAGCCATTTGAGATTTATAACTTCTTCGCTGGTCATAGAGTCATCGAGCTGTGCTTCCTCTAGTTGAAGTTTAATCGATTCGATCTTCCTAGCATAATTCGTAGGATTTTGTTTTTTTCCCTTAGATATTGCCTTTCTCACTGCACCAATCTTCATAAAAAGATCTCTATTATCATCGTGTTCACAATCTCCCCAGCTATTCGTCCCTACATCAAAGAAACCATCTTTCTCAATCCACCTCTTATCAAAACGAAAGCTTTTTTGAATACGGATATCAATAGATTGAATTCTTGCAAGTATGGGTCGATGATCCGATCCCCACAGTCTCAGGTACTCCACATTTGTGTGGGAAAATTCTTGATGTCAATCTTCATTACAGATGGCTCTATCCAGCCGACATTGTATCCTTCCCGACCTCATGTAGCCTACCCAAGAGAGGGAATTACCTTTATAGGGGAATTCTATCATGCCACAATTGTCTAACATACCCTTGAAAGGAAGGAAAGAAGTTTCAGGACGTCGTCTTCCTCCTTTCTTTCGTGGTTCCCTGTTATTTCGTTGAAGTCCCTGATCATGAACCACGCCCTTGTACGTATTAGGCTGATGTGTGTTAAACGTTCCCAAACTTCTTCTCGGTACCTAATGACCGGATCCCCATACACAAACGTCATAAAGACCTTCTTCCCCTCGATCTTGGTCTCTATGTCGATCATACGTTCATTGGAAAATAAAATATTCACATGATAAGAACTCGAATAAAACAAAGCTAGTCCACCAGTTCTTCCAGATGGATCCACGGTGAATAAATTATCATAACCTAAAGAAACTTGTAAGTCTTGCTTAAATGAAAAAGAGTTTTTTGTTTCAGAAAGAAAGAGAAATCGGGATGGAAGCAACGGTGTAGTTCCTTGAGGTGCTCCTTTGTCAAAAAAGCTCCCGCCCCCTGGCAATTCCATGCCAGTGTATTCATATTCTCTTACTGGGTGGTTTCTGGGACACCACCGAACCTGAAACAGCAGATTTTTTTTTCCATTAGCAGCTGGATACACCTCATGACGAGGGATATTAGATAGTTTCCCAGCTTTCGTGGACGTACCCGTTCTCTTCTTAGGGGATTGGCGAATGCGTACAACATTGATTTTTTTTGAACCTGGGTACCCTCCTAAGATCGCTCCCTTTGCAGCTTTCTTCTTTGTTATTTTACCTTCTCCACCCTCCTTCTGGTTTTGGTGAATTAATGTAGGTGGAGCTAAGGATCTTGAGATTTCCACCAGCTGAGTTTCAGGTACCACTTCGGCTTGATCTTCCTGCATCATATCATCTCCCGATTCTCTATCCTTCTCAAGTTGAGTAATTGCATCAATTTTTTCCCTCTGCAACTCATGGCTTTCCATAAATGGCATATTCTTCGTCATCAAGAAGATCATCATTATCCAACATTTCCTCATTCATCTCTATTGCATCAAAATCCTTATCCGTACCACCTAAAACCTCATTTTCACCTTCATTGAGCGTCACAGCGTTGCCATTTTCCTCTACCATTTCAACATCTTTGTTGGCTGCAGGGTGAATTGAATCTGTTTTGTTCTGTTTCTCCTTTCCAGACTCTTGATCCCGAATCACCAAATTCGTACTTTTCCTCTCCACTTGATCAAGTGCAGCTGCGATCTTCCTTAATCTTTGATCTGCTTTAGAAGAGTCTGTCACTGGAGCTTTTCCTTTTATTTTTCTCATTTTCTCTTCCTCCGTTTCCTCCACGTGACGAACCAATACACAAGATCTTGGAGCATAACTTGTTCGTGCACCCTCCTGAAAATCCGAGATTGTATGCTGGGAATCCGCCACTGACATACGATCCATACTATTTGCCAATTCATTCTTTGAAGTCTGACCTTGTTTACTTACGCCTTGGCTCTTATCCATCATATCACCATCCGCATTCCTCTGTCACCACTCCATACGTGGAGGAAGGTTATCCTTGTATCGATTCATATATCTAGACTCCCGTTCGTAAGAGCTTCTCGAATAAGGGTGGAATCTCTCCCGAGCTCGGGGACCTCTATCATACGTTCTCCTCTCCGGTCTATTCCAAACCTCCTTCCCACGCTCTTCACTCTTTTCTTTTAACTCCACTCGAAGGTCTCTGTTTTCATTCATAACTCTTCCAGAATCATGACTGGATCGAAATCTGTCATTACTTGTACCCTGTGGGGATCTAGATCTTTCAAACCGCGCCTCTTTTGGAGGAAACATCTCCCGTAAAGCCAACTCTTCTTGTGCCTTTTGTTCTGCTCTTTCCTTTTTATTCTTTTCTCTTTTTTCCTCTGTTAACTCCGGACAAGAAGCTTCCTCGTGTGAGATCCTTTTACAAGTAAAACACCAGCGATGTAGATCCTCATACTTCAGAGTAACCTTTATGATATCACCATTTTTAAAACCTGCTTTCCTTTCAAACTGTAACGGTTCGTCTCCGTTGACAGAAATTTGAGCTCTCGCTCCCTTTTCATCTACATGTATTACTTCACCTAGCTTGGCTCTTACCGCACGGAATACAGGTTCCTTCTTATAATGAATCGGGAGCCCCGAGAACTTCACCCAAAACACCATCGTATTAGGAAAATCTTCTCTTGTAGTTGGTTGCCATCTCTCTAAAGAAAAACTCCAGCGATTAAAATGATAAGGTCTCTGGTTTAAAACCCTTTGCAAGTCTTCCTCATTATCAAAGTCAAATTGGAACTTCCCGTTCTCTAGATTTGTCCCTCTCACTCTGCCTTCCACATTCAAGATACGGGCTCTCGGCATCAAAGCTAATAACACATCAATACTTCTTCCTTCAGCGTGGAACGTACGTCCTACCAGAGTTAACTTGAATTGTTCAACCAGATTGGAGAAATCAAACTCGGGAATTTCTATGATCTCTTCTTCCAGATCCAGACGACGTCTGGTCTGAGAAGCTTTGTCCCCCTTCCTCTGTTCCCTGATCTTCTCACCATTATATCTCCTCCAAAGAACTTCACCACCAACCCTTATAGAGGGGAATAATTGAGAACGTAGTAACGAACCCCAAACGTTCTGGACCGATCCAAGAGACACTGCTAATATACCTCCACCAACTTCCAGGGGCCGAAACTTAGCAAACACGCTAGAGTATACTATAGCCGCGATTCGAGAGCAAGGATATCCCCTACTATGAAGCGCTTGAAAGAAGAAAACCTTACCGGACAGATACGACTGGACGACCGTATAGAAACGTAGGTTAGCCGGAGATCTACCAGATCTGAAGGTCTTCCTCAAAATCGCTTAAAAACCCTAGCGCCGCCCTTCATGGACTCCGTTGGTATTTCCCTCTGTTTCTCTATTTTCTTAGTTCTAACTTTTAATCGATTGAACTAACCATATACTCATGCTATAATAGTTTCACTGAAGTTCATATCTCCCTCTTTATACCAAAGGTTTTCTGCTTCTTTGTTGCCAAAACATTTCTTCCTCCTCGTAAGCTTTTCTTAGTTGGCTTTCAATCGCTAGCACTTCAGTCGTAGATAGTCGTTCATCCATTTGAGCCTCATCCAATTTAACTTGGAGATCCTCCACAATTTTTGAGGAATTTTGTTGTTCCTCTCTACACCATCTTGAAATAGATGAGCGACAGTTGGTAATACGTTCGTGTAATGACACTGAACTATCCTCCTCATTTGATATCCATCCATTTCGAATAATGTCTTCAAAACCCGGTTTAGAGATCCATCGTTTATCGAAACAGAAATTCTTTGAGCCCTTGTTTCTTTTTTAGGAGATATATGTGAGAACTGGACGGTGATAGGAGCCCATAAATTTCAAATATTTAATGGATGAACTGGGAAATAACTCAAACCAATCATCATTCCCCATTGCTCGATCTAACCTGCAACGTATAAGTTGGTTTTTCCTGCGTCCCACCCAAGAGAGAGTGTCTCCGGTGTAAGGTAGATCAACCATGCCGCAGTTTTGTTGCATTAAACGGAAGTTGAGAAAAGAGTTTTCACTCCGGATACGTCCCCCGATTTTTCATGGTTTCCATTTATTTCGTTTTAATATCTAGCCATAAACCATGGCTCAGAGCGGGACGTACCGATTCGAGACAATCTTTCCCATACAAAAAGTCTATGGTTAACGACAGGGTCACCGTAGACGAAAAAGATGAATACTTTATTACCATTAATTGTAGCTGATACATCGATGACTCTATTATTGAATGAAATAACTTGAACATTAAACTCAGCTAAAGCAAAAAGAGCTAGGCCGCCACTACGACCAATCGGTTCAACAATGAAAAGAAAATCATAACCAAACTGACACTGGAGATCTTGGAGGAAATCCCGCTAATTCTTGGTCTCTATAAGGAACAAAATACCTGGGAAAAACTTTTGACGAATTTCCCGCAGGTGTCGAATTGCCAAGTAACTACGCGCTCCTCGGCAATTCCAACTTATGATCATTGTGGGTTTGCCGGTGGTTCCCTCACCACCAGCTCATTGGGTTCTTTCGAATTTTCTCTGTTTTCCGGGTCCGGCTTCGAGGATGACGGCTCTCCTTTTGATTGTTGAATGTTCAAAACTGTGTTCAATCTTTTCTTGGATTTTTCACCAAGATATGGTGCACTTCGCTTTTTGAGGTTCATCGCCTTTATGGGGCTTCTTGCAATTTTCTTCGTTACTTAGAGAACCACATTGGTTCGTGGTCCAAGTCTGAAGTGATCTTCCCAAGGATTGAGCAATCTGCGGTTAAAGAGGAGGAGGAGAGGGGAAGCTTGCGTTTGTTCTGTGAGGAACAAGTGTGAAAGAGGGAGATGCGAATGGAGTGTAAAGGTTGCGAATAGCCTTTACTTAAACCTGTAAGTGTTCTTAGCTTGATATTACTCACAAGTAAGAACACTCATTTGATGGCTAGATATAACTCACTAGGCGCACAAAGAGAAAGAGGAAGAGAACTTATGAATCTTATTACTCAGAGATAAGTTGAGTTTTACAACAGAGACGAAACAACTTACATAGGCAAAGATCCTAGCATGGGAGAAAGAAAGAGAACAATTAAACTAAGGTGATTGATTTCTTGTCATGTAAGAGACAAGGGTGCTTTATCAAGGAAAGGTGGTGATGTCTTTGAGGCAAGATGGGTAAAAGTGGGCGTGGGGGAATAGCATGGGGAATGAGATGAGACAGAGGATGATGGGCGAGCATGGGAGCTTGAGAACCGCAGCCTGCCTTCTTATTTTAAGGATTCTTCCTAAGCAGGAGGTGGAGAGCTGCTTCCTCTGGTCATAAACGTTTGGGCCTCTTTCAGCTGCTTGATCTTGTTAAGTTTGTTTTCTCCTTAAGCGATTGGGCTTTGATACCTACTTGCCTGCTTGCTTGCCTGCCTATTTCTGAATCATGGAACCGCTGGGCCTTTGGAGAGCTGCTTGGTCTTGTTAAGATTTCTCTTGTGAATAAAACGCATGGGCCTTGAGAGCTACTTGCCTGCTTGCTTGCCTGCCTACTTCTGAATCATGAAAACCGATGGGCTTTTGGAGAGCTGTTTTGGTCTTCTTCATCTTTGTAACAGAAACGGTTTGGGCTTGTAGAGGTGCTTGACTTGCTTGTTCCTTATGATCAAGAAACCGATTGGCCTTTGTCTCTTTGTTCTCCTTTACATACTTAGTGAATCATTAGACTAAAAGATAAAAACAAATGCTTATGACTCCTATTGATTTGGAGTATAAGCTTTTATTGGTTTAACAAATGGGAATGACTTAGTAAATGGGCACCTCATTAAAAACCTTGTCAAGAAAATCCAATGGGATAAAACTTGACAAGAGAAAAAGAGTGTGTCCCATTACTACCCCATTTGTTAACCTATAGGACTTGGATAAGAACCAAGGCGCCTTGGGAAAGGACATCTTGGCCGGGGGAATTGATGTTGTTATGGAGGTTTCTTTCAATCATCTCGTTGAGTAGCTTGGTCTTGGAGCGTGTCATAGGGCCAATGGGTATGTATAGGGCATCCTCATTCCCTAGCTCTGGTTCTAGCTGCACTTTAGGATCGTCTCCTTGTTCCAAGTATGATGTCTGGTCCAATATCATATCAAAGTCTGCTTTTGATTGTTTTTCCCCTTTTGCCACCACAGTCGTCAAAAGTTTCTGCCACCACTGTTTGTTTTGCTGACAACAACTCTTTCACGGGGGAGATTACTTCCTCCAGGTCGGGGAGGTTTGTTTCCATCTGGTTGCCTTTGCTCGAGAAAGACGGGATGTTTCCACCTATTCATTTTGCCATGTCAGTCTGCTTGTCAGAACCTGCAGCAGAGGAAATTTTATTTCGTACCTTTCCAGGGTCTGATGCAGCTTTGCCCTTCTCAGGTTGGTGATTTCGATACCAAGAGGCGTGTTTGAAGTCTTTGGTTTTCCCTCCATTGGTATCCTTTCCATCCTTTGATCCATTTAGCTGTGCAGCATTTGGATCCAACTGAGTTGGCACCTTTGGGGCAATCACTGTGCTACCAGATGCAGCGGCCGTTGGCTCAAGGGTCAGATTAGGATTTGTTGATTTTCCTCCAAAAGAACGTTCCAGCCACCCTTTGGTTGATTCTCGTTCATGCTTTCTTTGTGTGTTATCTGGCTTCCTCCTTTGATGGGCTTCCTTGTTGTAGAATAGCTCCCTCCTAACTGAAGGCTTTGGCTTATTCTGGTAGGTGTGCCCTTTTCCATTCCTTTTAGGGGGATCTTCGTATTCTCTCAATGTTGCTTGTAGTCTTTGGTTCCAATCTCTGTTGGATTGTTTTGAAGAAAAAACATGTTTCTCCTCCTCGAGTTTAGGGCGGTGGCGTCCATCATGGGATAGTCTCTGACAAATGAAGCAGAACTTTTTCAGCTTCTCATATCTGAGCGTCACAGCCACTTCGTCTCCGGTTGAGAATTGCACAAGTCTTTCAAATTGCAGTGGGTTTTCACACTCCACCGCGACACAGACTCTGGCGGATTCCACTTCCCACTCGATTAAATCTCTGAGTTTTCCACCAATGCTTTTGACCGTTTCCACCTTTAGGTAGTGGTGAGGAATGCCATTAATACGTACCCAGAACAGCAATGTCGAAGGAAAATCCACTCTTACGCTTGGCACCCATCGCTCCAGTGGGAACATCCACTGGTCGAAGTGAAAGGGCCTCCTTCCTAGGACCGTTTGTAACTCCTCTGTTTGAAATCGGAATTGGAATTTGCCCTTTCCAAGATCCATTCCTTGCACACGGCCTTCCAGGTTCCAGGCTTGTGGCATCACGGCAATTATGGCTCTGACTCGGTGGGATTGCATTTCGACATTGAGGACTCTTCCCATGAGGGTCAGCTCGTAGGATGCTAGCAAGTCGGAGTTGTCGAATGCAGGGATCACAATCGGTTCAAGTTGCAAGCCTGATTTGCTTTTGGCTGAGATTCTCCCAGATTGTCTTGCCATGGTGGGATTGGGGTTTTCTTCGGGTACTAGAATAGTAGGGGAGATAGGGCTCTGGTAATTCTGGAGAATCCGTCGCGTCACCATCGTATCTTTTGCGCAAAAAGCCCCCAATTAGCATAATCACCGGGAAAGATTCCGGGGAGATGAATTGGTTTCCGGATTGATTCTCGGGATTTCTTTGACGACATAATCTCCGTATGGTCTTGCTGGATTTGTAGGAGACGTCGCAGATCTGTTTGCGGAGATCCCTTTCTGCGTTCCCAGATTTTAGGAATGTAATTAAAAGGAGTTTCCTTTTGCCTACTTTTCTCAGATTTGGAGGCACTCTGGCTTCGGATCTCCCATGGATTATTCTCCCAATCACCATAATTATCATTAATCTTGTAGGGATTAGCAATGATATAGTTTACGGAGTCAGGATAGCCTCCAAATCGCTTAAGGATTCTCCCTTGAGACTTAGATGGAGGTTGGGTTTCCGAAGATTGAAGTCGAAAAAAGCTTGAAGTGTTCGAGAAGTGAGACTATGTTCAATGCATGGTTCTTAACAAAGTTTCTTAATCAAAAATAATAATAAAATAATGAAAAATAAGTGAGAGAAGTAAGAAATAGTTTTTAAATTTCTTATTTAAAAAACAATTCTTAACTTTTAAGAAATTCATTTATTGTGTGTCAACTTCTTATTGGTTTTGAGTTTTTCATTATTTAAAAATTATTATTTTATTTTTTTTAAATACTCTCAAAAGAATTTTGCATTGAACATGTTCTGAGATAGTTGGCGCACGTTACGGCGGAGTGTTTGAAAAGTTTTTGCCGTTACGGCAAGAGGATTGAAAAAAGCCATCCGCTATCGGTGGATTTTTAGAGAGAAAAAAATCTCCCATTGCTAGAAATTGTTTGGAGTACAATTAGAGTAAGAAATTAGATGTAAGAAATTAGAGTCTGAAATTGATAATTCACATATGTTTAGTTGAATAAAGCCCCTAAATTTGACAGAGTTTGGTCGATTTACTCTGAAAGAAAAAGAAACTTTATTATATATAGATCGCATCTAAATAGATATATCTACTACATATTAAACATGAAGCGCGATTTTTTGAGTTGTCACTCCCACAATTTTTTCACCATTTACCTATTTAATAAATTCTTGTATCCCTAATTTTACGTAACAACACCATTTCCCCACAAATAATTAATGAAAAAATTCAAATACTGCCTACTATTCCTATTTTCAAACAGTTTGATTCCTTTTTTTTCACACCAAGTGATTTCATTCAAATCAATGTTTAAATCTCAAACTGGTTTTAATCTCAAAAATAAAAGTTTGCAATTAATAACTTACAAATTATTTTTATAATAAATTTTTTAAATCGCTTTTTTAACAAAACAAAATAGATAATACAATTACTCTATTTAATATAGCAAACTTGTTTCTCTTTAAGATAAAAAGAAATAGAAGAAAATAAGATTCGAAAAGAATTGTAACTATTTTGGATTTAAAAAAAAAATATTTGTAAAAATATTAACTTTTAAACCTAAACTTATGCTACAAGTTATATTCATTCCTATATATCATCCTTGCTAATGCTTCTCATAAATAAAAGATTCTCTTTTTGGTCATATTACAATGTTACGACAAATTCCCATGCATAGCGCGGATACTATCCTAGTATATTATGCAGAGCTTTGTGTTTCGCTTCTTGTATGCTATCTTTTATATTTAGCGAGTGTAGTTTAAAATTGAATTCTGCTATATCTTTTGTAAGTTCCTAAGATTGAAGCAATAAGCCAATCAAATTTCCCAGTTGTTGGAAGAAGAGAACGGAGAGACACGGACGGTGTAAGGGTTTAGATGTTTCTAACATAATTTGTTCGTTTCTGTATTTCAAATCTTCAACTTGGTGTTGTTACTTGTATCACAAGGAAACAAGGTCTTCCGGTTGTGAACGAACCAAGAAGCTCAGCCATTCGAAATTTTTGATGTGGTCAGTGGTCTCTCAGTGGAAAGAAAAGCAATTCCACGAGATAAGCAAGATCCAAGCAAGGAGGCAATTTAATTCTTATCGGCCAAAAAATAGAGTAACTCATCTGGGTAATGTTACTTTTTAATGGGCTAAATGAACAATCTGATTTGTAAGAACTAATATCCGATCTAAAGAAAGAATAGAAGTTTGTGGGGGTAAAGAGTAAGTCTTTATTAATATAAGCCGGAGCTCAGAGATGATACAGCAGTGGTTAGGTCATCAGAATAAAAACGCCGACCTAAACCTTATAAACGGTAAATCAGGATCTAAAGCTCAGCCGTAAACGGAGTTTGCCCTAGGTCTCGATTGTTAAATTGTGGATCCGGCGTACAATGAGGGTTGATGCCTATTTATAATGAATGTAAGTCGGTTAAACGAGCTCTTTCCTTTTCGTGAAAAAAGAAATCTTCCTTTTTCTTCGGACCGACCTCCTCATCCTTAAGGGAAAGTTTCCCCTTTTCTTCGGAGAACTAACCCCATCGTCGGATTCCTTTTGATGACGGCGCCGACCTAACCGTCGATCGAGTTAAATGGGCCTACCGTCTTACGTTAACGGGCCGAGCTGGATTTAGGAAGGGCTTTTTAGAGGGGTGCTAAACCCATCTCTAACAATTAGTCCCCCACCCACCCAGTTCGGCGAGCGTGGAACAAAGAGCTCGGGGAACTTTCCAAAACAAATCAGTTCGGCATGAATCCAGGTCGGGATATTAACAATAATTGCAACAGTTTCGGGATGGGATCTTTATTTGGGAAAAGATCGCTAAAACCCCGAGCAAAATAATATCATTTTACCGCCAACGTGTGGGCCCCAAAGAGATTAGGGTTTTCCCGCGCAAGGAGTGGGAGAATCCCTGAATAAATTTAATTTGGGAAATATGAACAGTCGCCGAGGAAATGATGACCCTTGGTATCCGTTCTTATTTTCTATAAATTGAGGAAGCTCTCTTCATTTCTTCATTTATCCACTTTGCTAAAGAATACAAAGGTTCGCTCTCTCTCCCTCTCTTAATTTATTTTCTTGCACTCGTTAGCCAAAACGTCGTAATTTTTAGGATTTTACGGCGCGATTTTGCCGACCTATTTTAAATCCCTCGTCCGTGTTCTTCGTGTTCTTCTTGTTCTTCCTGTTCTTCACATCCTTTGTTCTTCCTGTTCTTCACATCCTTTGTTCTTCCTGTTCTTCACATCCTTTGTTCTTTTCTCGGCCGAATCTGTAAAAAAATGGGTTTGATCCGAAAAAACTCCAAGGCGAAAGCCCTAATGGATTCTTCTCCGAGCTCAGAAGAAGATTTGGTTCCGAAGGCGTCATATCGGGTTTTAGCCGACAGCTCATCAGAATTCGACCAGGAATTCGCGGATGAAATGGGGTACTCCCGTGCTCAGTTAAGACTTCTGAATCAGCAAGCTGCCGCCGAGCGATTCGAAGTAGCGCAGCTCGGCTAGATCTATTACGATGACGCCGAAGCGTCCTCAGCTCGGCGGGCCTTTGTTATTCCTCAGTTGAGAGATGAACCTATCGAGGTCGGGGGGGTAGTAACGAGTTATGTCTCGGCGATGAGGCTTTCATCGCGGAGATAGAGGTCCGAACTGTGGCCGGTTCTAGTCCCGCTATGGAGTTTGGCGAGCATGGAATCATCGATCTCTGGACTAAGCCAGAGCCCGAAAGGAAGAAAGGTGGGCCCAAGCCGAAGAAAATTATTCCCATTTCGAACAACCGGTTGGGGGTGATTCCGACTCAATCGACGAGGAAGTCCTTACTCGCGCTGAAGAAATAACGCGGGATCGGCCCCGAAGTCAAGTTCATAGTTCCTGCTCCTTTTGAGCATCCTTGGAATGTTCCCTCGGGCTGGATTTGTCTCTATGAATGCTTCTTCATGCACTGTCATCTTTGGTTTCCGCTCCCCCGTCTCTTGTTCGAGTTATGTAAAGCGAGAGGAATGTCGGTTTCCTAGATGGGTCATGGTGGCATCAAAAATCTGGTGGCGCTTTCGGTCATGGTCGTCGAGCACGGAATTCCTTTTAGTTGTCACATATTTGAGGAGTTGACGACCCTTAAGCGGATGCCTGGAAAAAGGTCATATGGATCATTTTACCAAGTATGCGTCCGAAATTCAATATTCTGTCCAGGGGATTCACGAGCAAAATCGACGACTACAGAGATAAATATTTATTCGTTCACATCGATGAGTTCTCGATGGTTGATCCGAACATCTCCGTCGAGAGTTGTTGGAAAATAGAGCTCGGTAGAATTTTTGATTTGTCTACGTTGTTTTAACTCGTTCGTCCTGGTTAATGACCGAGATTTGTTTTTGTGCAGGTCAATTTGCCCCAATCGGTCCACTTCCCGACGGTTTTGAAGAGAGCGTGAAAGCGTTTTCCGAGCTCAGTCGTTTGTATTGGCCTGATCTTACTATCCGCAGGATAAACCGAGCTGCTAATTTCTTGAAGAAACCCGGAAAAAGAAAATGTCGCTAGCTCCCCGAGACATTTTTGATTACTCGGTGGGCCTAGAAGAGGTTATAAAGAAATCGAGCGTAAAGACGCCGATGATGGCAACAGGATCCGATGTCAACAGGGGGAAGGGACCCGAAGAGTCCGAGCCGAAACGGGCTAGTGACACCAAGAAGGCGCCTCGGGGAACCAAGAAGAAGGTCTCCAAGAAAGATACCGCAGAGATGCCCGACCCGGTTGTTAAGGATGGGGACTTAAACTCGGATCACGTCACGCTTGAGGAACGTAAGGCTGCCGCAGACGCGAAGAAGGTTGCTACTGAAGTGCAGAAGACTGCCGAAGAGGCAAAAAAGAAAGCCAAGCCGGTTGGTAAAAGAAAATCTTCAGAGGTCGAAAAACCGACCGGGACCCCTGATCAAACTTCGAAACGAGCCAGATCGGATCCTTCTCCGAACTCATCTGCCTTTCACTTCGAATATCGCGGAAAGGAACCGATTTCATGCGATCGTCGCGCTTGTTCCCAATTAGTTTGGAAGCTCAGGGCTAGACCGATGGCTGGTCCTCCTGTGGAAGAGCTTCTCTATCAGGAGGATTTCGAACAGTGGGCTGCTGACGAAGTCCGGGTAAGACTCTTCTCTTGTTCAATTTTAAATATGTCACGGAACGGACTGTAATATATGTTTATATAGGCGAAAAGAAGCGCAAACCGCTTGTTAGGTCGTCTAGACCGTGATGCTAAGAAGGCCAAGGAGGCCGAGAAAGAGAAGGTGGTGGCGGAGAAGAAATTCCATGAAGTTTCTCTTTGCCTCGAGGCCGAGAAGCTTAAGTCAGAGCAGCTCGAGAAGGAGATAGCAAAGCTTAAATCTCGGCTCGGAGAGTTGGAGGCCGACAATGCTCAAGTTTCTTCTGCTCTGATAAGGCCCACAAAGCGGGTCGAGTTCTTTCAATCAGAGACTGCTCGCCTGGGGAAGTCTCGTGACGAGATAGTCGTCTTCGCTCAGAATCAGGTCATCGGCTTCTATACCGGTCTGGCCGAGAAGATGAAGAAAAGCCTCGAGCAACAAAAAGAGGTCGAGACGATCGTGTCATCCTTGGCTCAAGCCCGTGGAGCCCGTTCTACTGCACAACTCGCCGCGAAGCTAGGATTAGACTTTCCTAAGGCGGCTGCTGACAAAATCGATGACGATGTTGCCGAATGGGAAGCCAAGGCTAACGCCTTTGACGAGATCTCCTTTGCAGAGGATGAGTTCGATGCCCCTATGTTGGCATTGCGCTAACCACGCAATGATTCGTCTGCTCGTCCTACGGGAATCAATGAGTTCGGAACGAATGTGCCCATGGTAACTCCTGCAGTAAATTCTCGACTAAAGTCTCCCGAGCCTTAGATCGAGAGCACGGCTATCGTGAAAACGATTGTTCAAACTGACTCTTCGCTAGAGCTTCAATCGGCCGAACAAGTCGAGGGTATAACCGCAGGAACGGGTGAAAAGCATCTCGAGACTCAACCAGCGGTAGATCCCACTATGGTTGACCATACTGACTCGTCCGTGAGACTTGAGCCAAAAGGAGAGCTTCCTAAGGGTGATAGTCGGGCGATTGGTGCGGAGGAAGAAGTTTCGGGCGAGGAGCCCGTTCCAGTTGAGCCAGTGGAGAAGAGTGCCGAGCTGGATGATGACAATGAACAGATCGATATCCTCGGGGATTGATCAGCCCTTGTTAAGCTTGTTGTTTTTCTTTTTCTTTTGTTTTTTGTAATTTTCAAGTAACCCGAGCTGGGTACGAACAAGTATGTTTTATGCTCCCCGAGAGGGCCTTGAATGAATTTTCCGGTTTTGGCTGTTATGAATTTTTTAATTCTGTAGTAAATTTCCGATCTGAAACTGTCATAATTTGAGTTCGAATACAAACGTGTGATGCGGTATCGGCTTTACATTGTTTGTATGACTTAGATATTTCCTAAGTGCGAATGTAGACGTGCGAGAGATTAATTCAGCTCGGCTTACTTTATGTTTACATGACTTAGGAATGTGCGAAACGGATCTTGGTTTTAAAGATAAGTGCTAATATGATCGTGCGAGAGATTAGCTCAGCTCGGCTTATATGGATCATACGACTTATTCGTAAGTACGAATACCGATATGCGATCAGGTCGGCGTTTTGTTATCGATACGACCTAGGAAATTCTAAGTTCGAATGTAAATATGCGAGCAAGGCCCGGCTTATATGCTTTGCACGACTTAGAAAAGTGCGAGAACAGGCTCGGCTTATAGTGTGCATTATTTCACCACGACATCCATGATGAACGCGTGCAAGACGGATCTTGACTTTTGGGGTGCCGAACTAAGTTGATCAGACTTAGTTATAGGCATATCTAACGACTGGCCATGAAGTTAATGTGTGAACAGCTCGGAAGCGAAAAAGAGTAGAATATAAAATTTTTTATTAAGTTATAGCTGGACCCAAATAGGGCTGCCTACCTGCCCAAATGGGATCAAGCCTTTCGTAGTTCAT
Source organism: Alliaria petiolata (assembly GCA_020283515.1). NCBI lineage: Eukaryota > Viridiplantae > Streptophyta > Magnoliopsida > Brassicales > Brassicaceae > Alliaria > Alliaria petiolata. The sequence continues at coordinate 17,644,485 of JAHZTW010000002.1, forward strand.
ATTACAACAGGGAACTGCTCGATTTACGAGATCTTTTTTGGCGTAATCAAGCCGATGATACGAGTGTCGAACGAAGAGAACGGACTTAGGAGTAAAAGCGATTGAGCCTCATTGAATTCCATGCTTGCGGGACTTCGTCGCCCGCAGTTGATTCCAGACGATAGACGCGGGGCTTCACGACCTTAGTGATGATGTACGGGGCATTCCTAATTAGCCCCAAGCTTGCCTGCGCCCCACTCCTTTGTGTTTTCATACACCTTTCTAAGGACGAGGTCGCCTTGGTCGAAATGTCTATGAATAACTTTCTTGTTGTAATACTGCGATGCCTGGTTTTGATAATTCTGCATCCGAAGGAGTGCCAAATCGCGTAGCTCTTCAACGGTATCGAGGTTCTCGGTGAGAATGGCGTCATTCACCTTGGGATTCTCGGGCATTAGAGTTCAGCGAATGCTGGAGACATTGATTTCGTCAGGAACCATTGCTTCGCAACCATGAGATAGGGAGAATGGAGTTTGACCTGTAGCGGTGCGAGGTGTTGTGCGGTGTGACCAAAGGACGCCATCTAGCTCGTCGGCCCAAATGTCCTTCTTCTTTTCTAGGCGTTTCTTGAGGCCGTCGATTATGGTTTTGTTCATGGCTTCGGCATGACCATTGCCTTGAGGGTAACGCGGGGTTGATTTACTTAGTCGGATGTTCCAACGTTCGCAAAAACCTTCGAAGAGCTTGGATATAAACTGAGAGCCGTTGTCTGTGACGATTTCATATGGAAGCCCGTGCTGGCAGATGATGTATTTCCATACGAAGTTTTGTACCTCTGTGTCCTGGATTCAAACGTACACCTTAGCTTCCACCCATTTGGTGAATTAGTCGGTCATGATGAGCATGTATTTGCGTTTTCTTGAGGATGGAAGTGGTCCGATTATGTATATTGCCCAGCGTATAAAGGGGTAGGGCGGGACTGTCGAGGTAAGCAGCTCGGTGGGTTGGTTAATCATTGGGGCGTGCCTTTTGGCAGAATTCTCACTTCTTGGCATATTTCTTGCAGTCCGCCATCGTGGAGGGCCAATGAAACCCTGCCTTTTTCACCTTTAAAGCTAGAGCTCGGCCGCCTGAATTATTGCCTCGGCTCCGTCATGTGTCTCTTTAATAACGCGAGAAATTTCGTCGCCGTTGATGCATTTGAGCAGGACACCCGTCGAAGTCCAGAGGCAAAGTTGGTCGCGCACCATTGTTAATTTTGCACCGCGAGTTCGGAGGCGCCGTGCTGTCCATCTATCCTTTGGCACTTCCCCGTCAGCTAAGTATAGCATGAGTTTGGCACGCCATTCTTCGGTTCTTGGTTCGTTAAGTAGTTACATCGGGTCGTCAAACCAATCTTCCTGATAGGTCAAGGTGCAAACTTCCTTAGGCTACATAATGCTGGAATGGTGTGTTGCTGCGACGGGAATAGTTCGGCGAAGGTTGGGGTCAACGCTGGTGGCGAGGGCAGCTAAGGCATCAGCCGTTGTGTTTTCCTTCCGAGGTATTTTGGTAAGCTCGAAGGTCTTAAACTCCTTTGCCAATAGTTGCACGAGTTTAAGGTACGCATCCATCCGATCATCCTTGGCATCATACTCGCCGTTGAATTGATTTGTGACGAGCTGGAAATCGCAAAAGGCGTGAATGTGTTCGATCTTCATTCATCGAGCTAGATGGAAACCGGCGAGGAGTGCTTCGTATTCGGCTTCGTTGTTTGAGGCTGGGAAAAGGTTTCCTCGCACTTGTCGTCCCATTCGAATTGTTTGTTTCCCCTAAGTAACTGATAGAACGGGAGCCATTTATCCGTTGACTGGGATATGAAACGGTTTAGAGCGGCGATCCGCCCAGTAAGTCTCTGGACTTCTCTCGTATTCGTTGGGGAGGGAAGGTCGAGGATCGCAGAGATTTGCTTCAGATTGGCTTCGATGTCGTGCTATGTGACAAGATAGGCGAGGAATTCTCCTGACGTGACCGCGAATGTGCATTTGGTCGGATTAAGGTTCATGCCGTATTCATTGAGGATGAGAAAAACTCTTGTAGATGTCGGATGTGATCCTCGGCCTTTGCAGACTTGACCAGCATGTCGTCAATGTATACCTCCATAGTATTGCCGAGCTGGTTGGCAAACATTTTGTTGACGAGGCGTTGATAAGTTGCTCTTGCATTCTTCAGGCCGAAGGGCATTACCCTGTAGCAATAAGTTCCGTGATCGGTAATGAAGGCATTCTTTTCTCCATCATCTGGTTATAGCCCGAGAACGCATCCATGAAAGAAAGGACCTGATTTCATGCGGTAGCTTCGACGAGCTGGTCGATCCGAGGAAGAGGAAAACTATCATCTGGGCAAGCTTTGTTGAGGTCGGTGAAGCCCACACATACTCTCCATTTTTTGTTCTTCTTTTTTTTACTACGACGGGGTTAGCCAACCAATCCGGATATTTCACCTCGGCTATAGATCCAGCCTTGAGTAATTTATCAACTTCATCGTGAACCGCCTGAGCTCGTTCTAGTCTGAGCTTCCGTCTCTTCTGCTTGATTGGTTTGAAGGTGACGTCGATATTAAGTTCATGACTAGTTATCTCCGAGCTGATCCCTTTCATATCTTCCATCGACCAGGCGAAGGTTGCCACGTTCTGGCAGAGGAAAGCGACGAGCTCGTCTCTCATGCTTGGTAGGAGTTCAATGCTGATTCCAACACATCGGTCGGGATTGGTTTTATCTATGTTGACTTGACTCACTGGGTCGCTCTTAGGTTTCTCGTGGTGAACAACTCATGGGCCGAACTCGACTCCACTGCCGATGGTGAAGGCATTGCGGACACGCTGTTTATCGATGTAACAATGGGGGGTTCGCGTTGGTCACCTCGGAGTGTGTAAACTCCTCTCTTGGCTAGGAATTTAAGGCACTGATGATACGATGATGGGATGGCTCGCATCGAATTTATCCACGGGGTCCCGAGTATGACGTTGTAGATAGCTGGTCTATCGATGACGTCGAAGTCAACGATTTTCATAACGCCTTCGACCAGGGTGGGTAGTTGGATAGTCTCAATCGTAGAAATCAAATCGCCCGTGAATCATGTGAGTGGTCTGGGTGCGATCTTAATTTCGTTGTCTTTTCTGCCCATCTTTTGGAGTGTCGTTTTAAAGATCACGTCCACCGAGCTACGTGTATCGATGAGGAATTTTGAAACCTCGTTTTGGCCCAGTCGCAACGAGATGACAAGAGGGTCTTTGTGAGGACGGTCTATCTCGTTGGCATTAACTTCAGTGAATGTGATGAGCACGTCATCATCGTAGAGCGGGGTCTCGTTTTTGACATTACCAGCTCGGCCTTCATGTTTCTTGATCGAATTTATCGACTCGGTGCAAGTGAGGAGTCCGTCCATGATCGTGTTAATCCTTTGTCGGGGCGACCCCGGGGGAGTAGGTGCAGCATCGTCGCGTGTTCGTTTTGAGATGTCTTCCTTCGGCCTGGCGTGTTTGTCAAGACGCGGTTCAGGTCGGGCATCCTTCCAGTAGTCTGTTTGTCGCCGTTATCAGGCCGGTGTTGATCCCTCCCTGAATTATGTGGGCGGTTCTCGAGGTCGCTTTCCCCCTTTTTCCATTTTCGTATTATCCATGTTAGGGTTCTGCTTCCCTCTTCAGTATGGCCCGATCAACCATGCCACCTGCAGAAAGAATCCGGATTGGAGGACGTCTCGTCAGGTCGATCAGTTCGCCGATCCCATGTGTTCCAGCGGGATGATCGAGTCACCGCGGACACGTTAGATTTCCGAGATTTGTCGTCCCGATCATAGTGTTGTCTTGGCTCCTGGTAATCGTCGGATTTGTCCCGAGCTATCTTCTTTTTGTCTTTCAAGGATTATTCGTGTTGCTCTGCGAGAGTTTCGTCTTACAGACTCATGAACCCTGCAGCTTTGTGCAATGCGTCTTCCAGCATCCTCGGTCAACCTTTCGAGAAACAGCTGGTTTTTGCGAAGGTTCTTTAGCAGTGCAGCAACAGCGGTATCGTCAGATGCATTGGTTTGGGACACAATAGCTCGGAATCGAGTTATTTAACCCCTGAGGGACTCGTCCTTGCCTTGGATACAGGCCCAAAGGTCCAGCGTGGAGGTTGCTTGTTCGATTTAGATCGAGTAATGTTTGAGGAAGGCCTTCGACAACTGCTCGTAGGTTTCGATGGAGGGCAGCTTGAGTCGAGAGAACCATGTGAGGGATTTCGAATAAGTATTGGCAACAACTTGCATCGCGCTCCTCCTCGGAGAACCGTGCTCTCGCCATTGCTATGTTAAACTCTGCCAGATGCTTATGGGGGTCAGTATTTATGGCGTAAGAGGTCAAATTCTTAAACTTGTCGTGGTCTCTTAGCGGGATTCTAGTGATGGCAGATGTGAAAGGGGTCTGCTGCGTGAGTTGAAGCATCTTGGTCAACTCAGGAGCGGATGATATAGCTCGGTTGATCTGTGACCCGATGTCACTGATCTGCTTCTGCATAAGTTCCATCGCTGTTGCCTCTGCGTTGGGATTCAGGGCGTTAGGCGTAGAGGCAGGAGTCACTAGAACAGGTGGGAGGATCGGCGCGGTTCTTGCGTTTGACGCTGCTGCGTCTCTTTGTTGACCTGGAAGCTGGTCAGTTGGGGTATCGCCGAACAGTGCTCTGTTGATCCCCGACCTGGTTTGAAAGGCGGGTCACTGTTGCTCCGGAGTGTTGGTGGTGTTTTGGGTCCTCGGCTGCGGGAGACTGTCCAGCTCTTTGCGATAAGCGATTTGTTGAGCATGCATCTAGTTAAGTCGCTCCATGACAGTCTGCATGAAGGTTGTTACGTCGGGAGGTGGCGGTGGTGGCGCGTTGCGCACACCCGTGGTGTTTTGCGGGAGGTTGTCGGTAGTACGGTCTTCCGGTGGTGGTGTTCCAACCATCTTCGAGCTCTTTAGCTTTTAAAGAACTTGTTCTCTCTAATCCTCACAGACGGCGCCAATTGTAATAACTAATATCTGATCTAAAGAAAGAATAGAAGTTTGGTGGGGGGGGGGGTTAAGAGTAAGTCATTATTAATATAAGCCAGAGCTCAGAGATGATACAGCGGTGGTCAGGTCGTCGGACTAAGAACGCCGACCTAAACATTATAAACGGTAAATCGGGATCTAAAGCTCAGCCGTAAACAGAGTTTGTCCTAGGTCTCGATTGTAAAATTGTGGATCAGGCGTACAATGAGGGTTGACGCCTATTTATAATGAATGTAAGTCGGTTAAACGAGCTCCTTCCTTTTCGGGAAAAAGGAAATTTTCCTTTTTCTTCTGACCGACCTTCTCATCCTTAAGGGAAAGTTTCCCCTTTTCTTCGGAGAACTAACCCTATCGTCGGAACGGTGCCGACCTAACCTCCGATCGAGTTAAATGGGCTTACCGTCTTACGTTAACTGGTCGCGCTGGATTTATGAAGGGTTTTTTAGAGGAGTGCTAAACCCATCTCTAACATGATTTATGGCTGATCTTCCCAACTTAAAACGTAAGGGAACACAAAACTTCAGGAGATTGTGTTAGTATTGCAACACTTTTGTATAAATGCGGTTTTTCCATATGTGATTTGGGAAATGGGCGTAATGAGTATGATGATACCAAGAAAGCCTTAAGATTTTTGATTTTTTTAAGCTGGTAAGGATTTTTGATGGGCTATATTTTTCAGATATTGAATTATTGATTGTGAAATTATGTTAGTAGTGCAACACTTTTGAAACCAAAACTTGTTTTGATGTTGTTTAAGAGAAATTGCCTGTCAATACTGTCAATATGGACTTTACATTTAAGTAAATATAAGAAATGAATTATCAATTATCAATTATCAATACCAAGGTTGAAAATGTCTTGCTAGAGACAGTGAAGACCTTAACCACTGATTTAAGACCCAAATCAATAGCAGAAGGAGTCTGTTTTTAGCTTCATCCATACCAGATTCTTCTTTCTCTTGCTGAATAAGCGAAGGAGTCGTGTTTTTCGCTTCATCCACCCCAGATTCTTCTTTCTTCTCTTGCTGAATATGTTGATTAACTGCTCAACTTTTCTTTAAAAATTGGGTACATAGAAAATAATTTAAAAGGAAGATTCCATACAAAAATCACCCGATTATTAAGTTATTTTTATAAAAACAAGCAAACTTTGAAATTTTTTAAAAATAAACATTGTAATTTTTCATGGACTATTTTGACCGAACATGTACATTTCGGCCTAAGCCATTAAACCCAAATTCAGCCTAAATCATTAAACTAATAGTTTATTTGTTACCATCGAAAGGTCTCTAAAAATAGCATTACTAATGCGCTGAACTTAACTCTTGTCTACTGAAATGACTTATACTACTATTTACCCAATTCTTTACCATGGAATGTATTGTTGATTTCTTTAAGTCACGAACATTCCACGGAATGAAATGACATACTTATTTGTTTACAATTTTGTATCAGGATGTAGACGAACTGGTTTGTCCACTCCACTTGCAATAAAGTCTAATCCATCCCATGAGTACATCTTGTTTGGAACATTCTTAAAGGTAATTCACATCAAAACGATTTTGTATTCCTCACTTATCGGACACCACTTCGATACAATCATCGAAATATCTGCAATATTCCACATCCCTCCCCTCAAAATCCTCGCTTTTACCGAGGCATCCTTTATTCTGAATTTCACTGTTGTGGAGTTGACTTCGAAAACATCAATCCTAATGGTTTTATCACCTAGCGGCATGTCTTTTAGCTACATGCGGAGCTGCAGATAAGGATATCCCTTCCAAGAAATCCTCCCACAATGAAACTGAGTATTGAATTACTTCGTTGGAAATCTTCTTACAACATACCGAGTTTAATTTTTTTTCATTCAAGTAATATAAATTTTTTTTAATCAACGAAGTAATAAATTTGAACAAAATCTCCAGTTTTAGTTATGTTGACTCTTATTGGCGGTTAAACTTTATTGATTACGGTAATTGACCCCAATCAAACTCTGAAGAGATCATGTGAAAAGACGAGAAAAATTAAAATTTGTAATTTAGAATTAGTTTTTTTCTTTTTTTTTCTTAAAATCACAGACTAAAAACAACGAGTTTATAGTCATATTAAATTATTGATTGTGAAATTGTGCTATTTATAAATCAAGAGAAATTACTTATTAACATTAATATGTTACATTTAATTACTCAGAAATGCAAAAAAAAATACGAAACTTATATTGAAAAATGCTTTGGACGAAAATGCTTTGTGAGATGTGATGTGAGTCGGTGATTATGGGCCCAAGATTACATTTACGGATAGAAATTGTATGGTTTGAGTGTAAAGATGAAGTCATCTCGAAGTATCCTAAACAGTTTTGAGTTTTCTTTAAATGTCCTCGACACTTTTAGTATTATCTCTCTATTCTTTTTCATGGCTTCTTCCTCTTCTACTTCTGGCACATGGAAGTACGATGTTTTCCCGAGCTTCAGCGGGGAAGATGTCCGCAAAACATTCCTTAGCCATCTTCTCGAGAAGCTCCATGGAAAATTAATCATTACGTTCATAGACCATGGCATCGAGAGAAGCCGCCCGATCGCACCTGAGCTTTTATCAGCGATTAGAGGATCTATGATCTCTATCATCATTTTCTCTAAAAAAATATGCTTCTTCCAAATGGTGCTTGAATGAATTGGTGGAGATCCACAAATGCTACAAGGAGTTGGATCAGACGGTAATACCGGTTTTCTACGATGTTGATCCTTCTGATGTCAGAAAAAACACCGGAGAATTTGGTAATACTTTTAAAGAGACATGCAAGCGTACAACAGAAGACAACCCTTCTTCAAAAAAAAAAAAAAAAAAAAACAGAAGATGTGAAACAACAGTTGATGTGGATGGAAGCTTTGAAAGAAGTAGCAAGTATTGCCGGAGAGGATTCTAGGAATTGGTATGTTGTCTTTAATCCGTTCTTTTCTCAAATAAGAATAATTTAAAACTATATCTATATTGAGTTTGTAGTTGCAAAAACTAGAACTTCTCGAGTAGACAAAATATCGTTAGATTTGCTTCCGTTAATCGTTTCGTTTAGATCCAAAAAATCTGGATCACTTAACTATACGAAGAAAAACAAATAATAAAATTTAAGATCGTCAAAACAAAAACAAATCGCAAATACTATAATATGTGTATACTAGAATAGAATCCGCATATATGCTGATTTTTAATCAGATATTTTAAATTCGTAAAAATAAATTGAAAACAAAATCGGATAATATAAAATTTAATTTTATTAAGATTTCCAAATATATATGTTTTAATATTTTTATATTAATTATGTTTGCTTCTAATGCCTTATCTATATTTATTCAAAATTTTAACGAATTATTTATCCTATTTTTTAAAAAAATAAAATATATATTAGGATCCGCCTATACGCAAGTTTATAATAATAAAATTTAAAACCCGATAAAATAATTTTTTTTTTAAATATAAAAAAAAATCGGATAACTATTGAAAAAACTGTATGAAAAATTCAAAATCTAAATCTAAGAGTTATTTATTTATTTTAATTTTTATTTATTTTTAATTAAAACATTTAAAACATAGAATATGTTGCAGGTCCTAAGCAACATTAACCATACTTCTCATATAGCTCACACACTTTATCAACTATATTTTTTTCTTCTTCTGCTTTAAAAACTTGGGTATGCAATTCGAATCTTTTGAGTATGTTAACGATCTCAAGCAATTAAAATCTCTCTTTCTCTTCACATTCTTCTCCCAGATATGACATCTCTTCTCTCTAAAGAAGTTATGCTTCTCAAGACTCACATCAAAAGGATCTTTACATGCTTATTGTTATCTTTCCCTTCATTGATCTCATCATTGTCTAATACCATATCATCAACATCTAGAATATTTTTTTTAATTGAAATATATCCTAATTAATCTAATTTACTTTTTGTTTATATTTTCCTTAAATTGAAATAGATCCTTTTGTTTTATTTTCATTGTTTAAATTGAAATATATATTCTAGTTAATTTAATTTTACTTTTTAATATAAATCAATAAATTTAACATTTTTATTTATTAATTTTTCTTTTTTTTGGAAATTCCTTTTTTCGTTAAAAATAATATTTAATCGAGATACACGTCAAAATCTAAATCGATAAACTTGACATGTGTCAAAATCTTATTGATTAACTTGCCACACGTCACGATCATATTAATAACTAATTTTTACGTTTATTTTTTTTAGTAAAATTGAAATATCTTATTTACTTTTCTTTTTATTTTCTTTTTCTTAATTGAAATATGTTTTTCTTTTTATTTTATTTATTTCTCTTTTAAAAATAGTATTATTTTCCTTTTTCTTATTGGATTAATATACTCTTTTTTTGTCAATGGATTAGTATACTCTTTATTTATAATATATTTTAATCAAAACACATGTTGAAATCTTATTGATTAACTTGGTATGTGTCACGATCATGTGAATTATTCTATTTTTTATCATATTTAGATTTATCATAATTAAAAACTATATTAGGATCTGCGTATACGCGAGTTTATAATAATAAAATTTAAAATCCGTTAAAATATTTATAAAAAAAAATAGAATCGAATCACTACTCAAAAAAATATACGAAAACACAAAATTGAAACCTAAAAATTATTTATTTATTTTAATTCTAATTTATTTTTAATTAAATATTCAAAAAACATAATATGATGCGGGTCTTAAGCAACATTAATCCGTTCTTTTCTCAAATAAGAAGATAATTTACAACTATATCTATATTGAGTTGGTAGTTGCAAAAACCAGAACTTCTTGACTAGACAAAATATCGTTAGATTTGTTTTGATCCGTTATTTATTTCAATTATATGCAAAAAATCTGGATCACTTAACTATACGAAGAAAAACATATAATAAAATTTAATATCGTTAAAACAAAATCAAATTGTACTAAAATATGTGTTATATATAATTTTAATGAATTTTTATTCATCAAATTAATTATTAAAATACTCAAATTTTTACAAATTAAGATGAAAATAATTTTATATGGAATGCAAATTTTTTGATTAATTTTTTTCTTTTTTATATATTTTAAGAATTTTATATTTATTTTTGAATTTTTACGAACCCAATATCCAGTCAAATATCCTGATTTTAACGAAAATACGAACACTGGATATATGATTAATTGCGGAGCTGTTACGAATTAAAAAATTATAGATTCAGAATGAGCGAAAAGGATCATGGATCCTGCAAAAATCAAAGATATCCACTAGACACCCACATCTAGCTAAAACCATGTACCATTACGCGCACCCATATCTAACTAAAACATATATTAAACGAAAGGAGAGAGTACGGTGAGACAATTATTGGGAGAATTGTAAAAAATGATACTTCCACTATATGTTTATGAAACCTCTAAGGTAAATATTTGATTAACTATACATTTCCTTAATGTAAATGCTATTCTACTTTTAAATTTAATATTTACACAATTTACAAAATTAAAAAGAGGTAAAATATGTTGGCCAATGAATATATGTCGACCAAAGAATATATATAGACTAAATAATATATATGTCAACTAAAAGATTTTTATTTCCATTTATACTATGCAAAATTTTATACTTCATAAATATGTATTCTAAACTTCGTAAGATATAGAGATTACGCATAATACATATTCTATCCTTCGTAAAATATAGAGACTAAACAGAATATGTATTCTAAACTTCGTACAACGTGTATAAAATGCATAAAGTATATTTTAAACTACGTTGAACATATAGAAAAAACAAAATATGAATTCTAAAATCCGTAAAATATATAGAAAAAGCAGAATACGTATTATAAATTCGTAGAACATAAAGAAAAATATTTATGGTTTTTTTCCTTTTCTATATTTTTATTGATATTAAAAATATTTATTAAAACTATATTTGATATATACAAATATCTAACTAAGGTTAGTTTAGTAAGAATATGTGTCAAAATTTAAACGGTGTTTTAGTAAAGGTGATTCACAAACATATAGTAAAAGTGTTTTTTTTCAATTACTGCTTCCAAAATTAGATTACAAATCATGGAAAGTGTGGACTTTTGAGAAGAATTAAATTTTTGTTCAAAAAAAATAAAAATGAAATTTATCTAATTAAAACTAGATGATCGGTCCGCACCGTGTGCGAGTTATAAAACATTTTATATGTTCAATATATAATTAATATTGTATATTGAAGTTAATCTATTTGTACATAATTAAGTATGTATTAATAATAACATTATATGAATATTTAATAATAAGCAATTACGATAAATCAAATGAAAAATGTTATAGATTTCAATAGAAATTGAAGATAAAAAAGCCATTAACCAAGATTTTAAAATACTTTCTTAGATAAAAAATGTAAATATGATAACAAAATAAACTGAAAAATATTAAAATATATAATAATTTATTTAATTTTTATGGTTGCCATGCATGCATGTGCATGTATAATTGTTTTTCTTATTGACATAAATAGTTGTAATATTTAAGTATTGATTAATTTTTTTATATATTATGTAAACGTTATATTTTTATACATATACAGTTTTAGTGTTTAACAACAATCACACAAACGTGAAACGTTTATACCTTTTTATGTGTTTTGAAACTGATTTATTTTAAAACTTTTTTTTACCGTTTATAGTGACATATAACTGTAAATGTAAAAGTTATATTAAATAATAATTAAATTCTTTTAATATGTCTTGGATATTATCTATACTATGCTTATTTTTCTCCTTGCACAATATAATCTTGCCAATATATATATTTTAAGTATATATTTTTACTTGACTTATTGCTAATTAAACCAAAATGGGTTTTACAATCTTTACTTATCCTAAAAGTGGGTAACTAAAAATATATAAATTGTTTAATAACTAAAATTAAAATTGGACTGTAATCTAAGTTAACAAAATGCATGCACGACAAGTTCGCATGCGACTTTGACTTTTGCATAACTAATATATCTATCCACACACATATTTGTGGAAAAATCTAAGTATGGCTTTTATGTGTTAAAAAAATAACAAAGGATATGTTTTGTAATATATATATTTTATAATGTATGGTAGAATTTTAAAAAGAAATAAATATGTATATGTAAGTATGAGTTAAAAATAATTGAATTGTAATATTTAGGTGTTGGTTAGTTTTTCTGATATTTTCCGCAAACGTTATATTTTTACACGATGCACTTTTTGGCGTTTAAGAATAATCACGAAAACCGTTTCTATCATTTTTTATCTAATCAAATTAAAATTTATAATAAATATTAACAAAAATTAAAGATTGTTTTAAAAATTTAAAACATAATATTTGACTTTATCATGAAAATAAATATAGTACATTGGATAATCTATTAGTAATTATCCTTTTCAATAAACATTATAATATATATTTATTATAAAATTTGTGAAATGATATTTTATAAATTCTCCGGTAGCTCTCTGCTCATCTTTTCGTAAAATATTGAGGAATTAGTTTGATGAAAAAATAAATTTCTTATGGTTGGCATGCACGCATGTGTTCATTATAGAATTTGAGTCGCATATGCGTTTATTATCAAAATTTTCTTAAGATTTTTAAATGACTCCGTAAATCAAAGTGTTATGGAAAAACAAAACTGTAGAGATTTATTTTTATTTTTACTTCTTATTCACATTTGTTTTATCTTATTATAATTTATTTTTCATCCGGTTACATTTCATTTTATTTCTGATATCAAATTCTCGATTTACAATGAGACTGTATATGAGTATGATATAAACTTTTTATTTATTTTAAAAAGAATAAGCGATAAAAATGGTATAGTGTATTTACTATCCTATTGGATAATATATTATCATTTTATATAAAAATATAATATATATTGATTGTAAAATTTTTGGAATCATATTTTATGCAATTTATTATGAATATATGTAAAAACAAATAGAAATCATAGTAATTATTATTTCTGTTAATTTAAATTTATTAGTTTTAGTGTTATAATCTAGTGTATTTCATGTTTTAATTCATAATTTATTTAATTTTAATTTAACCAATCAAAAAATTTCGTTTATTTTAGAAAATTTGATATGTCACATTTACATGTCATCATTAGAATGCACTAGTTTTCATTTTGGAGCTGACAAGTCATCATTTTTCACTAAAAATCTTCTCAAATAATAGGAAGGATGATTCTTTTTGAGAAACATTCCTTTTTATTTTAGGGGTGTTCTTGATGACACTTGACTATTGATTTCAGGAGTAACGAAGCAAATATGATTGAACAAATTTCCAAGGATGTGTCGAATAAACTTTTTACACAATCGGAGGAAGATTTTGGTGACATCGTGGGGATTGACGCTCATATAGAGGCAATGAATTCAATGCTGTGCTTGGAAAATAAGGAAGTTAGAATGGTAGGGATTGTGGGGCCTTCAGGGATTGGTAAGGGTACCATATCAAGAGCTCTTTTTAGTCGCCTCTCTAGTCGATTCTATAATCGTGCTTTCGTATCGTATAAGAGAACCATCCAGGACGACTATGGCATGAAACTGGCTTGGGAAAAACAGTTTCTATCAGACATTCTAGGTCAAAAGGACATAAGCCTATATAGTTTAGGTGTGGTGGAATGGAGGCTAAAGAACAAGAAAGTTCTTATTGTTGTTGATGATGTGGATGATCTGAAGCTACTAGAGACCATTGTTGGGAAAAAGGATGGTTCGGGTGTGGGAGCAGAATTATTGTGGTCACTCAAGATAGGCAGATTCTCAAGTCACATGAGATTGATCTTATTCATGAGGTGGGTTTTCCATCTAAAGATTTGGCTCTTGAGATGTTATGTCGGTCTGCTTTTGGGCAAAACTCTCCTCCTGATGGTTTCATGGAGCTCGCAGTTGAAGTCACAAAGCTTACTGGTAATCTTCCTTTGGGTCTAAACGTCATGGGTTCTTGTTTGAGAAAGAGGGACAAAGAGGAGTGGGTGAAGATGTTGCCTAGGCTTCGAGATGGCCTGGATGGTAAAATTGAGAAAACATTAAGGATTAGTTATGATGCGTTAGATAAAAAAGATTAAGATCTATTCATTCACATTGCATGTTTCTTAAGTGGTGAGAGACTCAATTATATCGAAGAGTTGCTCAAAGGTAGTGCTAACATTGGGCTTCAAATATTGGCTGAAAAATCCCTCATACGCATAACATCACCGTACCAAACAGTAGAGATGCACAATTTGCTACGAGCATTGAGTAGAGAAATTCTTCGTGCAGAGTATATTTCCAATCCTGAGAAATGTCGATTCTTGGTGGATGCTAAGAGCATGAACAATGGTAGGTTCGTAGTGGGATTCTTAATGCAAAAAGGATTAAAATTAAATGAAAAATAATTTTATTATTAAGAATTGGTTTTTAATTAAGAACTTTAAGAGTTGGTTCTTAGTGTCACGTGTCGAAGTCTGATTCGCTGGATTTTTTTTTTACTTTTTTTTTACTTTTTTTTACTTTTTTTACTTTTTCTTAACTTTAACTTTAAAAAAATATATATGTTTAACTTTTTTAAAAAATTCTATGTTTAAAATATTTTTATGTTATGTATGTTTTAAATTTCATTCAATGCAATATATTTTATGTTTCATTTAAGAAAATAAACTCTTCCAAAAATAAAATAATTTTCATAATTTTTTTTTTTATTAAGAACCTCATCAAAGGTTTTACTATTGGAGGAGAAAAACAAATTAATGAAGATGTATGATTCTTAGATAAAATGTATAATAAAAAATTTATAAGAACCTCATGAGAGGTTCTACCATTGCACATGCTCTAAAGATATATATGATGTATTTATGGATAATACTGTAAGTTTTAATATATGCTTCTCATGCCTCACAATTACTTGAATCTAATTAAAATCATTTGGTGTTTTATAAATTGTTGTGATTGCTAAGATAATGTATTTCTTTTGTTGGGATTTTCTTACAGGGAACTGAGAGCATTCGAGGCATAATATGTAACACATCAGAATTCAGCGAGCCATTGACTTTGGATAAAGAATCGTTCAAACGAATGAAAAATCTTCAATATCTAAAATTTTACCAAGAGCGGTGGTGGGTGCAGAAGACCGGTGAAGTCATATTATATTTACCAGAAGGCCTTGATTATTTGCCACGTAAACTTAGATTGCCACATTGGGATGAATATCCAGCAAAATATATACCTTCTAACTTTATTGGTGATCATTTGGTGGAGCTCACAATGAAGGATAGTAAGCTTGTTAAGGTGTGGGAAGGGGGAACTCAGGTACCTCCTCTGCTATTTTTTTCGCTCCGTTTTATCTATTCTCTTGTTTCGATTTCGTCATTTCAACCACTTCGTCGCAGATTGATATGCGTTTCTCCAACGATTTGAAATAAATATTTTTAAATAACATACTTTAATGTTTTTTTTCTAAAATGTATCATCACAAAAAAATGTTTTTCATTAATATCACAAATTATTGAATAAAAATTTTTGTCTGCCTTAAATGAATTACAATGCTTATCAAAAAAAAAAATGAATTACAAAAAAAAAAAACTTTGTCCGAAATTCGTCTTTCCAATTTAGAGTTTAGATTTCACTCAATTAAAAAGATTTTTGTGTCATTTTGATATTGAGTTTGTGATATTAATTAAAAATAAACTAGTATTATACATAAATTATTTTATCATGTTAATTTTCATTGTTATTTATTTTTGCTTTTTGAGTTTTTTTTAGATTTTGTTTAAATTTGTATTAATTAAAATGAAAATTAAATATAAATAAGCATGAATCAAATGAACATTACAAAATAGACTTAAATGTATTTTTTTTCAAAAAAAGTGTGTATGTGAACATTTTAAGAGAACAGAAAACTCTCCTATTGAGAAAATGCACAAGTCTCGTGGTACTTCCAACAAACATCAACTTGGTATCTCTCATTCATCTCGATCTTAGTGGATGCTCAGCGTTGACGAATTTTCCTCAGCTTTCAACGAGATGAAGAAGTTCCATCTAAACGACACTGCGATTGAAGAAGTTCCTTCTTGGATTGAGAATATCGCCGGGCTCACTGATCTGTTGATGAGACGTTGTGAGAAGTTAAGAAAAATCTCGGCAACAATTTGGAACTTGAAACTTAAAATTGTGAGAAGTTTCAAACGCAGTTGTGAGAAGTTTCAAACGCAGTATTTGGAACTTAAAATTGCTAATTTTAGAGGCTGTAGTGGAGTCACGTCAATCACTGATGCAAGCTTGGTAAAAACAGAATTACATCCAAATACTGCGTTTGATTTCTTTGGTTGCTTCAATTTGGATCGAGATGCGCAGGAATTCATCCTACAATCAGATTTTGAATATGCAGTCATGCATGGTGAAAAAGTGCCAACGTATTTCACGCATCTCACAGCTTTCTTTCTCTCGGAGCTTGCATCATTCTTGAAGGTCCAGTAGAATCCAAATATTTTTCAGGTGCCACTCTCACTATATACTGGAATTCAAAGTATGGATCATCAGAGATTCAAGGACTCGGTGTGGAGATATACCCAATTACGATGGATCATCTTGTCGTATTTGACTTTGATATCGTAGAAGAAATGTGTAGCGGTTCTCCATCTCAACTGGACTGCGACAATGTGGAATTTGAGTTCAAAGTGCATAGCTGTTATTGTCACTGCAACAAAGAAAGATTTGGCACTAAACACCGCAACATAGAAACTTGTCCAAAATTACACAATCAGATAAAACGATGTGGTATACGAATCTTGGAAACAGAGTACAACAAACAATCTGGAGAAAATAATGCAGAGTGAGAGGAGCTCTGAAACAGAGTACAATAACAGGAATCTGAAGAAAGTGATGCTGAGAATGATAGAAGCAAGAATCGAATGAAGGTAAGTTTAACTAAACTCAAAACTTTCAACAATCCCTTATCTGTTATAATAATCTAATAAATTTAGTTATTTTTTTATTGTGATGCAGATGACAGTTGTAACATCTCAAAAACCTCCCAACCTACATGTAGTTGAATCTTGAGCTTTCATTAGGTCTTGGTGGAGCTTCGAGCAACTTCCTTGGGGATGAGTATCATTTACTTTGTTCTTCTAATCAATGTCTTGAGGAAGAAACCTTGTATGCTGATCTCATGATAACAGAACAACCAGACACAGAAAACCTAATCGAGGATCCTTTATCGTCTCCACAACTTATCAACTTTTTCGGGTGACTCACAATCTTTCAAATCTATTTTATTTTTTAACTCATTGTTCAAGTAAGTTCTACAATGATCCCAATACACGACAAAGATTTTTCACTCTAGCCAGTCTTTTTTTTTATATATATCCTACAAAATGGAAATAATATTTGTGAAGTGCCAAGAAAGCCTTAGGCACGAGTTATTCGATGCATCGTCTGATATTATATTAAATAATTTTGAAAAACTGAGTACACTAAAGTTGTTGGACTGTCGTGTGAATCCAATTAAAGATTTCTCAGAGTTGTGATGCCACTCTCTTTTGTTATACAGCTCTTACGGATGTAAATGATATGGATATTTGGTCCCTTTGGAGCAGTTGTTGTTGAAGCAAAAAGCTTCATGAAGCAAACAGGAGCAGTTTTCACGACGGATACCTATCGAAGATAAATAGGAAATTCAACACTAATCATCAGCAATGAATGAAGGTTACTTGGATTTACAAAACGGAAATGAAAAAGAGCTTGAAAACAAAATAAGAAATTCATGTTAAGAATTGGGAGTGTCTAGTTTGTTCGGTGGTTTTGAACAAAGAGAGCAAGAGAGAAAAACTATAAATTATGCCACTTTATTTTGTACAACTCATAACACAAAAAGAGAAATCGATTTTGCAACTACGGGATAAGCAGTAAATAAATCGCAAACAAGGCTTTTGAGAGCTTTTGGGACTACAAGCAGGCGTGGCAAATTAGTGGCAAATACAGCGATTAAAGTATGTCCACTGCTTGAGTCGCCATAGACTGACTTCAAATACGACGTCGTATCTAATCGCAAAAATTGTAAGAAAACAATATTGGGCGTCGCAAATTGTTGGCATAACATTGCTACTGATTACAGACTGTTTTGAGACTTTGTGTTTGGTAGTGAGAATGTCGTGTTCTTTTTCTAAACGCTGCGACTAGCCTGAGCGACAAAAAAATACATTAGTTATTTTTCAAACTGGGCCATCACCTTAAGTCAACTATCAGCGACAACATCTCCTCCTTTTTCTGTCGCTGCGTCTCCGCTTCTACGGCTTCGAATGGTGACCGCATATTAGCGGAACCGGAAAAGCGGATTTAAAATGTGGTGCGGAGTAAACTGCGAGACGTGTGTTATGCGGGACAAGTACGGTTAATAAAAAAATACGGTGCAAAATAGTTTATGATTGGTGAAAAAGCAACAAAGCGGTGCGGAATCACAGATTGTTAATATATATTAATATTATAAATAATTATAATTAAAAGGTGTGTGTATAATGTTAATAAAATTATTTTCATATATTATTTATGAATTTTAAATATAAAAATTTATTTGGAGTAAAAGTTTAATTTATATATGTATATATATGTGTGTGTTGCTAAATCAAATTATTAAAAATGGTGAAGAAATATATCTAATTTTTAAATAAATTAGGTGAAAATTAAATCTATTACTTTATAAAAAAATTGTTAAATCCAATATGTTGAGTTATTACACGCTGGCAACATGTAAAGAAACAATATTCGATAAATTAGGTGAAAATTACACGCTGGCAACATGTAAAGAAACAATATTTTTGTCAAATCCAATATGTTGAGTTATTCCTTATGTTAATAATTAATTAATAAAAAAATAAAGAAAAAACGTTTTATCCAGTGCGGTTTTCATCCAACCGCTGGGTAATAAGTTGTTAGAGAAAGAAGTGTGGTCCGCTTGATAATTAGCTGTTTCGAGAAACGCAAATAGACTATTTTTTTTATATAAAAAACGCAAATAACTAAAAAAAATTATGATTGGTAACTTAAAAGAGGTTTTCCAAAAACGTTCTTGAAATCCGCACTTGGAATGTCTCCATTTAAGGCCTACATTTCTAAGACCAACCCCTGATTAAAAAAGTAATTTTGAGTGTTATTTATAAGACCAGTGTCTAAAACACTTATTTTGAGTTAAGACCAGTGGCAGATCATGATTAGAGGATGAAAAATTAACAAGGAAAAAGAAAAAAAAAAAAAACTCTGCGAGAGGAATCGGGATTCGCCTCACCGATATTAAAACACGAGAGGAGCGATCATCATTAGAGCGAGAAGAGAAGGAGAAAAAGAAAGGATCTTCCCATGGGCGATCTCTGAGATTCCCACTAACCAAACACAAAAATCATCCATCTGGTAATTTTAATCGAGATTTATTGGATCCCCTGATCTGGGAAGCTCGATCTTCTTAACTCGCGATTTCATCAACTCTAGGGAATTTTCACCTTTCTCCAGATTTCAATCGGATGAAGAAGTGTTTTTGTTTTTCTCGGGAAAGTTCGAAAATGGTGCGGGTATTGGCATTAGGGGATCTCCATGTACCCCATAGAGCGGCTGATCTACCCCCAAAGTTCAAATCAATGCTTGTCCCTGGGAAGATTCAACACAACATCTGCACTGGAAATCTTTGCATCAAAGTAGGGTTTTTTCTGGTTCATGTTTGTGGTTAAGCTTAGCGTCTTCTGACTGTTTTAGGAAATCCATGACTACTAGAAGACTATCTGCCCTGATTTGCATATAGTTCGAGGGGAGTTTGACGAAGATGCACGATACCCTGAGAACAAAACCTTGACCATTGGGCAATTCAAGCTGGGACTGTGCCACGGCCACCAGGTTCAGTGTTTCTTCTCTTTCGCAATTCATGATGAGCTTTACGGAAACGACTTAGCCGCTAGCGTTTGCAGCACATGAATAATCCCTCGTATCATACATACATCATCTGTTTATCCGAATTCGCAGCATACTGAATTTTTGCTTGCCTTTACCTCATTGCCTTGTTGGTGTGTGTCTTTACCCAGTGAATCTCAAAATTTGCGCGCTTGTTGCTATTTGCATGATAATGTACTGACAATATTCATCACATCAAATAATCTATGCTCTATACTCTTTACGTTGTCATATGGTATACAAAGATAAAATTGTTTTTGTCTGGATGCCTCTAATCTGCACTTATCTTTTCTATTTAAGTTGGGACTGTTGGAGAATAGTAAAAGGGGGAAGTCTAGGATTTGAAAAGTTTTGTTTTCCTTTAGCTTTGTTCCTCTCTTTATCCATGTCTTGTCGTCATGAAAATTGGTTTCTTTTACTCATCCATGTTCATTAGGATGCCATGGTTAGTTTAAGTTAAAGAACCTCTTGGTGCGCTGGTTATTTGCAGTGATATTAAAAAAGAGCTTCTCTATTTGCTGTACAGGTGATCCCATGGGGTGATCTAGACTCACTAGCCATGCTTCAGAGACAACTCGAGCTTTGTTCTTATGGATATCGATGGTCTTCGAGTTGTGGTCTATGTCTATGAGCTCATCGATGGAGAGGTTAAAGTCGACAAGATCGATTTCAAGAAGACCTCCACACAACCGCTCTTGCTACTTCGTGAAGAACGTATAGAATATGTCAATCAAACAATAACATGACTATACTTTGAGACGATGAATCTTGTAAACAATATTATATTTTTGAAAATGTATTATGTTTAAAAAGTTGTTAACATAAGTTTTTATTAAATTTTTTTAAAAAAATTTTGGATTTTAAGACACCCATCCAAAGTAGATTCAAAAATAACAAAATTTTACAAAGTGTCTTATATCCCAAAAATACACAAAATATTATTATTAATCAATAAAACACCCCACTATGGTGTTACCATTGGGGTTCTCTAAGAAACTTAAAACCTGCCACGTGTCTCTGCTAGCTTCTGGGTTTGTTATTTCTTGTCGCTACGCATCATTTATAAAAAGAACAGTCAAAAAGTAGTTCCAAAATTTTGCGACTATAACACGATCCCTCGCAAAAAGTAGCAAAATTTTGCAACTAGATTAGGACTCTTTTGTGATTTTTATAAATTTTGATATTCTAAATTTAAAATAGTTATAAATAATTATAATAAAATTTAGATGTAAAACATTTATAATTTAGAACAAACGGGAATACAAATAGCTCCAAAATGCATTACATAAACAGACAAACGGAAATAAACACAGAAACTCTTGCATCTGTGGACCAAAGATATAACTTGCGAGCATACTGCAAGTCGAGCAGACTCAGCAAGTTCGCATCACATCGGACATTATCAGATGGTTGTTCTTTGGCGTTGAATAATTAGTAGTTGTTCTTGCATTGCTATATATGCGTAAGAAGTATATATCTCTCTGGGACTTTTATTCGCTTTCCATTGACGTGAGTTTGTTGAAGACTACCGAGCATCTAATGATAACTGAGAATGTATTTCATGGCAACAATCACACAATGGATTTTTTGCAGCTTTTAGAATGTCATAATTTTTCTCGTCTCATAGTTAGGGTCTTCTACATTTTGATAACCATTTTCTTAATGATAATTATCAAAATTCGTGTTGTCACGAAATGAATCATTCATTGTAAATTATCCACTTCTTCTTGACTCCCACTTACATGACTTGTATAAACATGACTGTTCCTAAATCTATATTAAGTCTTATCCATGCATATATCAAACATAGTAATGAATCATCTATATAGATAGTTCCAAATTTTACGTCTCACGAAAAATTTATTGTTTCTGCAATTAAGAAAAGGACGGTTAAATTTATCATCACTGCTTTGCACTATTGGTTGGTTACTTGTATAATTCATGAATTGTTTCACAACCGCTGCAAACTTGACCGATATATTTCTTGTTTATCGATTCTATTATACATCCACTCACTAAAATTCCAACAGCTGTAACTTCCCACTATTTTTTCCTTCAACAAATGGTTTACTTTCTCCCAAATTATAATAATGTTTTTCCAAATGAGGGGAAGGCGTTCAGATAAATATATAGACATTTTTTGCCACTATTTAACCACTAATTTACGATTTGAGACTCCAAAATTGAAGTCGCTAAAATTAGGATGCACCAAACACATCCGTATGAAACATGTGTTTTATACCGGTAAAAATAGCAACTAATAACCGACTTTTTTGCTACACTAAACTTGAGTTTTAATATTCCAAAAAAAAAAGACAAACTTGAATTTTATTAAGCTGGGCCAATTAACTGACATAATCGAACTTTATTAATATAAATTAAATATATAGAAAATACCCTTAAATATATTGAATTCTATAATAATTAAAATTAATTAATTATTTTTGTTATAAATTTTGTCCAAAACTAATTGAAATCAAACCCAAACCAAACTGAATTATTTAGAATTAAACAAAACCTATATAAAATTAATGGGGTTATTAGTTTGTGTATTTTAATGAATTTGAAAATCCAAATCCAATCTAGTGTTATTGGTTGTATAATTTTAAATATATGTTCAAATCTTGTGTTATTGGTTGTATTATTTATATATATTAATGTTTTGTCCACGCTACACGTGGGTTGTATGATAATTCATTTTCTTTTTATATTTGCTTTAGTTATTTTCGTGTAAATTTTTTGCTATGTTTTCATGATTGAGAACTTTTGTTTTCTGATTTGAAAAAATTGTTTCTGAACCATGAATAACAACTAATTTTAAATATATTAGCTAAATTGTTTATTAATTGATTAGAAATAGAACTTTTTGCTTCATTAAATGTATATAATATTTATTTAAATTATGGTGTACGTTATTTTTTTAAGCTTAGCCATATTTGTTTTGTGAATCTTTAACGTTTGTTTCTTTTGCTAAGTTTTTTGAAAAAATTTGTCGAAATATAATTATTTTTGTTGCCGTCATTCTAGCTCAAAGTTTGAAAATTTGGAATTTATTTTGTTTTAAAAAAATCATTTGTTTTACATATATGTATTTTTGACACAAGTCTGGAAAATGATCCAACTTAGATTGTCTCTGAAATTTTTGCTTAGAGCCGAAATGGGATGGATGAAGGGTTTGATGATTTGATAAACCGATTGTACTTGAACTCCAAGTACTAAGAGTTTAGACTCTAATTCTTCAAGGGCTAATCCTCACAAGAACAACTAGACTCTACACGCCTCACAAGCTCTCTGATTCTCTCAAAGAAACTTAATAAAAACGCAGGAACAAATTTGAATGCAAAGAGAGATTTCTTTGAAACAAAAATAAACTTTGATTGATAAAAACTTGGTGTCTGAAAAGATACAATAGAAATGAGCTTATAAAGGCTCAGAAATGGAAAACAAACGGTAATAAAAAGTAAATGAAAAGCAACAAAGATGGGATCTGTTCTTGACTCTGATTTCCTAGCCGTTGGGCTTTAATGGTTCTAGCCGTTTGGTCTTGAAGAGGGACGACTTCTGGACGTGTTCTGGTGTGGCAAGGCTAGTGTGGACTTCTGTGGACAGAGGGGATGTCGTATATAATATCTTGGATAGACATTTATACATGATTTCCTTATCTGGTTCGGTAGAGGCTTGATTTGGACGGTTTGGTGGTTTTGGGGGAATTGATGGTTCTCCTTTGGTTTGGCTTGATTGAGCGTGGTTATTGACTTGATCTGGTGTAGTGTGGCTTGTGTAGACTCCTGTGGATGTGATGTGGGTCGAATAAAATGCTTCATGAAGACATAAATCCGAGCTTTCCATAAATAACTCCTTTGGCCTCTTCTTTGGTTTTAGGACTTCTTCTTCACTTCTGAGGGGTTTCTGGCTTGAGGCAGCTCGATCAGGGGGTTCTCCAGAGTGTAATGACTGATGGCGTGTGCTCCTCAGCTCTTTAGCTCCTCTCAGCTCAGCTACAAAGTCTTCTTCTCCCTCAGCTACACGCTTAGCTCCATCTCCTTTAGCTCCACGGCTCCTCTGTTTGCTAGCTCCTGATGTATAAGCATCCATGCCTATATCAATTTTGGTATGTAAATATTTGTTGTTATTTTCTCTTACTTTTGGTTAATTTTTGTGACGAACATAATTGTATGTTTTATGTTTTTATGCATAACTTCTATCATAAGAGTGTAAAACTATCTTTCCGATTGTATATGTATATACAAATTAAATGGAACTTTCTTTTAGATTATTATATATTTTTAATATATATTTTTTTAACTTTGTATTTTGATAGAAGAGAATTTTTTATAAGATAATTTTTGAATGCATGATTTATGTGTTAATATGTACTTTAATAAGATTTTATAAGTTTTTTAAAAAAAAATAGAGGAAGAAAATAAGTTATATAGTAAATAATATATAACTTATCAAATATGTGATTGCCAATTTAAACATATAATTATTCTATTTAATTGTTCTACGCGTGGTTATATGATGATTATTTTTGTTTTATATTTGCATTTTACTTATTTTCGTCTTATATTTTTTGTTAATTTTCATTGATTGATAATTTTTGTTTTCTGATTGAAAAATTATATATGAACCATGAATAACAACAGATTTCAAATATATTACCTGAATTGATTATTAATTGATTAAAAATAAAATTTGTACTTTTTGTTTCACTGAATTTATATAATAATTATTTAAATTTTGGTGTACGTGATTTCCTTTAAACTTAACCATATTGGTTTTTGTGGATTTTTAAATGTTTGTTTTTTGTGCTTAGTTCTATGATTTTTTCCTGTTTTCTAAAAAACAAATCTTATTTTTGTGAATCAATTTTTCGAAATATAATTATTATTTTGGTGGATTCTACCTTCAAGTTTGACAATTTGGATTTTTTTTGTTTTAAAATAATCATTTGTTTCACATGCATGTATTTTGGTATGTAAATAATTTGTTGTTATTTATTCTTACTTTTGGTATAATTTTGGGTTAATTTTTGTGACTAACATAGTTTTCTGTTTTCTGTTTTTGATGCATAACTTGTGTCATAAGAGTGTATTTCAGATTGTGTATATATATACAAATTAAATGGAAAATATCTTTTGCATTAATATATATTTTAATATATATGTTTTTAACACTGTATTTTGGTATAAGATTTATTTTGATAAAATAAAATTTAATGCATGATTTAGGTGTTAATATGTACTTTAATTAGATTTATAAGTTTGTAAAGAACAAAAATGGAAAGAAAATAAGTTACATAGGAAAATGAAATAAATTATCAAACATGTTATCGCCAATTTAAACACATGATTGTTTAATTTAATTGTGGTTTGCTTTTATCCCAATAATGTTCGTATAATGTTTTTTTCTTTCATTAGCAGCCCAAATAAAAAAATGATTATATGTAGTAGTAGATTATTATTATCTGATACCATTGTCTGTATAGCAAGACTATCGAACTTGAGAATCTTCTCATTCAAAAGCACAATCCCCAACAAAACATGTTGTTCTCTTATGGTTATAAAAACCCTAAATAATATTTTAATATGTAGTAAGTAAACAATATTAACACTTGAAAAAATCAATGTTGGAGATACTGTTGAGACCCAACTATTGCTAGTGATGTGAAGTAAAATAGTAGAAAAATTATATGCAAGAAATTAATTATTGTAGTTTGCATCAACTTGATAATATTTTCATTACTCTATCTAGCTTAATATTGTTTTTTTTTCACCATCCAATCCCTAGTGAACTTTTGCATTATATTTTTCGGACTCCTCTTCTCTCTCATCATTCACCACCAATTACGTCCTTTATTTTTCTTCTAATCTTTTTATCGTTATTCGGAGACAGATGAACTTCTATTTTGTCAGTTCTTAGTGAGATATTCTATTTTTCTTAAAATGAATCGACTGTTGACCATTTAATCAGATAGATGTTAGATGATGCAAATTTTTTTTTAATTGTATAAAGAACTGTGATTGGTTTCAACTTACAGAAACAATTAAAAACACATTACCAGAAATAATCGGAGCATAAACTGCTAATTTCATTCCAAATTCTTATAAGACAGCCTCTATTATATTGGACTCACCACATGCTTGAACTCTGGTCAGAACGACACAAATATTCAATTCATTTTCTGATGAAACTGCATCCAAGGCGGAATACATCGATACAAATGGCTGTATTAAGCATTACTATTACTAAAAGCATTAAGCATGGAAAGGAACATTCAATCTTTCAAATTCTTACTAATCATTGATAGAAATATTAGCAACCTTTACATACTATATTCGGTTGTTTTTATTGGTTTGTATTGGTTTTTATTAGTGGGCTAAGTTTTTTTTCAATTATATAATAAGATAACAGTAGATTTAGTGGGCATCTATATGAATGGGATATTGGTGAATTTTTTTTTGAGCTTATAACTGGACTTTTTTTTTTTTGTTGGCTGATGGCAAAGTTTCTAGATGGGTAAAATAAGTATGATAAATGAACCAAATCTGTTTTGAATTTTTTTATAATTAGCCTAACTATACATTTATATTATATAGTTAATTAGAAGTTAGAATTTGAAATAATTCACTTTGACTTTGTGTTCTCTACGTTTGTTTGGACTGTATATTTTTTAGTTTCAGGTTGAAGCTTTTGGTGGATAAAGAACGGAAGATGGTGTGGCATATTGTCTTATTGGTTATTTTTTTATTATAATTTAACGATGTGTCAATTTGTTATATTTTTATTAGCTAATTATCTTGGTGATTATTTTTGTCTATCACAAAATCTATCCCTTTTATATAAAATAGATTAATTCAAACCAAGTGTTATTTAATCCTACGAATTTACTAAAAGGATTTTAATAGATTTGGACAATTAAATCCAAAATTTCGTTTATATTACAAAATTGTCATTACAATTAAAAAAAAATAATTTTTTAACTAATAAAAATCCCTAAAACAAAATTGCCATTTCATTAAAAACATCATTTTCTCTCCTGCGTCCTAGCCACCGCAACTGGGAGAAAATCTCGGATCTTCCTCTTAGAGCATCTTCAAAAGGAACCTCAAATCTTCAAATTTGAGGTTTTGCTCACTTCAAAAGAAACTTAAAAACCTCAAAACCTCAAATTTGAGGTTCTATGTTTTTATTTGCACTTTTAGTCCTTGTAATTAGTTATGTCATAAAAAATATCTTAATTGTTTTGCTGTTTATCATTTTAACCTTATAATTATATGTTTTATTAGTATTTTACATATATGATTATAAATTTAACTTTTACACTTAAAGTTAAATAAATAATTTAAAATGAAAAAAATATTTATATAAAATAAATACTGCATTCCATTCAAAATTAATATTACACAACAACAATATTACACTAAGCAAATTTGGGTTGCGGTCCCGATCCGTACATGTACTTCCGACCTGTGCGAAAACATACTTATACTTTATTTTTCTATAATTTCATACCTAAACTCTAAACAAGCGGCCAAAATATACATTGACCATAAATCCGCCAGTCAACCGTTTGATATTGCTGACGTAGCTACGACGTGTCTGCTGAGTCAACAAAAATCAAATTTTTTTTTATAAAAATGTGATGTGTCCGGCGAATCACAAAAATAAATAAAAATAAAAATATAGATTTTTAATTTTAATAATTAATAAATTTTATCAAACCAGTTTAATATATATATAACTTTCTTCGTAAAAAAATGTGACGTATGCGATAGTCTCCACAAATAAAAATAAATTTTGTTTTTTTATAAAAATAAAAATAATAGAAATTTTTTTTATTATCCTAACAAATAAATTCATTTTTTTGTAATTCGAACGTGTAATCTCCAAGATCCCTACATTTCGGTAACCAAGGGGCTTAAAGATCCCTATATCTTGGAGATCACATGTTCGATTAGGTTAAATTTATGTTGGGAGGGGTCTGCTCTCCAAAAAAGAGTAATAGTACATGGTTTGGACCTCGCCCTGGGGGAACGTACGGTCTTTGGGCCCAAAACCTCCAGGTCATTTTAAAAAAAATGCTGACAGTTAGAATTATTGACATGTTTAGAACGCAAAACTTTACATATAAGTCTATCCAACTAAAATAATTTTTCATTGTAAAATTACTTAAATAAAAAGAAATCAAAACTATCTATGATATTTATCTCTCTTATAAATTTTATTATATTTTTGAATTGAATTAAATATAAAAGAAAAAAAGGAATTTATTGTCGACAAAAAAGTGAATTTATTTGTTAGGATAAACAAAACAATTTTATTCTATTTTTAACTTTATAAAAATATTTTTTATTTTTATTTTTGGAGACTTATCGCATACGTCACATTTTTTACGAAAAAGTTATATATATTAAACTGGTTTGATAAAATTTATTAATTATTAAAATTTAAAATCTCTAATTTTATTTTTATTTTTATTTTTGTGATTCGCCGGATACATAATTTGTTTTTTGATTTTTGTTGACTCAGCAGACACGTTGTAGCCACATCAGCAATATCAAACGGTTGACTGACGGATTTAAGATCAATGTATGTTTTGGCCGCTTGTTTAGAGTTTAAGTATGAAATTATAGTAAAATATAAAGTATGGGTATGTTTTCGCACAGGTCGAAAGTACAAGTACGGATCGGGACCGCAACCCAGTGTTTGGGTAGGAATTGGTCGTTCTCCCGTTGATTGAATCAGTACCCAACCTGCAAGTGATCAAGCTCATGCAAAGTTTCAAATCCAAGAAGTATGTTAGAGAGACATTCGCATGGATGCATTACTAATTTATTATTGGTTTCTGACCAACGAAGGGATCGAGTTCTTGAGAACCTATCTTAACCTTCCATCTGATGTTGTTCCGGCTACCTTGAAGATGTTAGCTAAACCTGTTGGTCGTCCATTTCGTGGCCCACCTGGCGATCGTCCAAGGTGATTAACGGCTTGCTTAGCTCAATACATATCTTGCAAAAGCTTGTTCATTGCTTTAAATTTTGCTTCAGTGTAATCCAAGTTCTGGAATACATCGTTTACTTTTGTTTTTGATGAAATTTTTTTACGTTTTCCTCCCATCTTTCTCTCGTAGTGTGCATAAAACATATGTTTCTGCCACTAGACAAATCAAATCATCTTGTATTCTTCAGTAATCATATCGTGGAACACATTGCTCCATTGATTATAAACTATCTTAAGGGGAATTAACTTCGATTTGCTTTAAGGAAAGTTGAACACTGATTTTGTTGATTGAACTTAAAACATCTTGTTACTCAAAAGCTCTTGGACCTGTGGTGGAAGCAAACTTGCCGGAATAAGACCCTCTCTTCTATCAATAGTTTCCATTACATCATCCATTACCTCCTATTACACAAAAAAGTGAAGATATATGTAACCAAAAAGAGTTAAAAATTCAAATAAAAAGAGGCTGAGTTATTGAAAGGGTCTTTGAGTTATCAGTTTGCTTTAATACATTCATATTCACTCTCTTTATTTTCATGTTTGCATCCTTATCACCAAAAAGTGATATTTTCATCATAAACTCATGACATGAACGACACACAACGTATGGACAAAAATTACATATTTTTCTATATAGCAAGATCATAACCAAACAAACGCAAACATAAAAATAAAAAGAAATTACAAGTAATTGGGGTGAGTTCAGGATTAATTGCAAATCCAAATTCTGCAAACTAAAAGTTAGCAGTTATAGCAGATTTTTGGTTTTTTTATAATAAAATCAAATATCTTCCGTCAAATAAAATTCCACCATAACACAAACACACAAAATCTACCAATGATGTTACTCCGGTAAACACCGAAAGATATAACTCTACCATAATACAAACATGGTAACTTTACCGTCATTGCACATAAATCTATCAATGCATCAAAATTCTACCATCAAAGATATATCTCTACCATGACGCTTATATCGACCATTTTGTTTTGTCAAGGAAATAAATCTGCTACTTCACAAAATATCTATACCGTATTAATAATAAATCTACAGTCGTTGGAAGTCAATGTACTGAAAAAGTCAAACATCTACCAAAGATTAACACCATGTAAACCAACACATCAAAACATCTTCAATCAAAAAGTTTATATATAGCATATTCTAAATAAATCTAACACTCTCCAAAATATCTTCCACTACGTATTTATATATTTACCAAAAAAACTCTACTAATATCAAACACCACAAACAAATCTACAGTTTTCATTCTTCAGTTGACCCAGAATAATAAGTCTACCTTCAAAGATGTCTATTATGTGGCAACCCAAAAATAATGACACTTTTGTGATTACAGTTTTTTCATTAAGGGACCGAAAGATACAATCAGTACACTAAGTTAGTTTTGTAATAAAAAAAAAATATTTGAACCAATCTAGTCATAAACATACTTTCCCAAATTAGTCTAGTAATCCTCTCATTTATAAATCATAAGTAGATTTCCAAATATATTATAATATACAAACGAATAACAACTTCTTAATCTTGTTGAATTTTAAAAACTTAAAACTTGATAATCCGAACCAAACCGAATTACCAAATGTTCATCCCTAGGCTCTCGACTCTCGAGTGTGAAGAGAAAACCACATCACTCCATTGAATAACTTAGTGATGAAGAGAGTGCTAAGGTGATATGTTGTGATAGGATAGTTGTTACATTACAGTACCATGATCCCTAGACAAAATCACGGAATAAGACCGTTGCTTGCTCTGATGCCAAATTGGCTCAGATCTCAATGACTGCTTATTCCAAAGAATAGCCATTCAAACGTTGATTCACAAAAAGGCTTTGGTGGTTTTCCCTGACACGTCCTCTGTAGGGATCCACCACCGATCTGTTCTCTCTAGATTCGATTTGTTCGGAGCTCTCACCTAAAATCCCAACTCGAGACAGGTTCAGATCTGCAAACTCGGATTTTTTGGAATCGGGAAACATACAGTTTTTCCTCAAGAGCTTAACTCGGATTTAAGAATTGTTTGTCTTTGTGGATTCCTTGTAGGAAGACTTTCCAAAGACACCTTGTTCATGATCTAACTCTTTCTAATTCGGCGGGAAATTGTCTCGAGAAACCCCTCTGCGCAACTGGAAAAAGGATATGAAACAGATTGGCCTTCTTGGAATGACATAAATATAAGTCTCGGATGAAGAGATTGGCTTGTGACAATTCTTCTCCACTTAGAAAGAATTTGTCTTCTAATTGCATGTATGGGCTGGCCCTCGTTCTAGACTTGAAAGAGCACTTGATGCTCCGCCTTCATCCGATTTTCCAACTCCGAAGTGATTTCTCGAACCCCATCTCTTTCTCAACATAATTGCATTTTTCATTTCTCCTTTCCTTTCACTTTGATTTTTTACGATCCATGATTCCCATTGGTGTTGTTGCTTGAACCCACAACAAAAAAATTTAGATATGTCTTCGGATTTGAAATAATAAGTTCTGGTTTCTTAACCACTTTACGCAAAACCAAAATGTGGAACACATTTTCGATGCAGTATCTGATTTCTATAATGTATTCCACATTTCGGTTTTGCGTAAAGTGTTATGAGGCGAGTATATAAACTGAAATATAAAGCCTTATGAGGCGAGTATGGACTTGCAGAGAAAATATAAGAATGTATATGAATTATATCGAATCCAAAGTGAAACAACAAAATTTGAGGACAATGTTTCATTTTGGAGTGAGTGAATAAGAGTAGAAATTAAGTATGAATTATTTAGTTTGGAGACAGTGTTTAGTACTCCCTCTATTCCTAAAAGAATGAATTTCTGGATATTATTTTTGTTTCACAAAGATAGATGTTTTAAGTTTTCTATGCATTTTTTCTTAGTCAATGATGAAAAATTGTAAATTTCAAGAAAATTAATTCAATTTTCTGAATTACTATTGGTTTAAATTTATATAAAAAAAAAAATTTCGTCTAAATTCCATTAAATTATCGAAATACAAATTATTGCATAAGCAGCTATATAAGCCATATACTGAAGACGAAAAATTAGAAGAAACGAATTTGAACGCTGTTTTCTTTCAAGGTAAGCCTTACACGCTAACATACATTGTGTACTGTTATTTTCCTTCTCCTCTAATCATCTAACTCTGGTACGATATGTATGCCAGATTGGCATTACGTTTTTTGCTTTCCATATCGTACAGAAAAAGGCCATTGCATCTGTTACATGTCTTGAAATGTCGACACGATACCAATTAGTCCATAATCGTGTCTTTGATAATAATATAGACTTCATATTGCTCATGCTTTGACTCCAAGTATTCCTTGTACACATGGCTTCCGACAAACACTTTCTTTGACCATGTTTGTAAATGTGACATTCCCAGAAAAAAACACGGCGCCATCTTGACTCTTCTTCCTTCATCAACCAAATCCATCTCAACCATGAATTCATTTTTTTTATGTTTTCTGTCGATGACCTTACCAAAGACGCTTGCCCATTTTGCTCTTCATTGTTGTATCTAAGATAGGACTTGTTCAAAATTCCAGGATCAAATACCCAAATCTGAAACACCATACAATAGAACTCCACACAAATCTCATTGTTTGAAAGATACTGCTCTATCAAACCCCAAAATTTATAGCAGATACAACACTCCCAGATTCGCATTTAGAATAGCCACGAGACAGGAGAAAACCCGGTTACTTTTAGAACCGAAAGAACTAACCGAATCCACAGTAGGTATGCCACATATCGACTGGAATTGAGAGATTGATTGCAAAGTAGAATCATTGCAACTACATAGACAGACAAAACAAGATAGAAAACCATCGCATCATGTCCGCCAATAGCCATGTCGTCCGCTTCCACCGCCGTCGAATCAATTAGAGAATCACGGTGGTGAGCCCGATAACGCTTCATCTCGTGAAAAAATCGTTTCACAACGATTACTTTTTTAATAGATGATCATAAACTCCTTGATAAATTGATGAGAGTAAGAACACAAAGGTGTTTAGAAAGAATTATTATTAGACTCTCATAAGAATAATGTTACAAGATACATATGTTTATATAGAGATGAAATAATTCTAATTTCCTAAACTAATATGTAAATAATACTTTTAAGATAAATGTAAATTTCCTATTCTAAATATTGGTAAATATCCATAATCTTCTAGATCTTCATGATTTCCATAATCTTGATATGGTCGATCTTCTCGATCTCCCAATACCCTCCCGCAAGCTCATACGTGGTAACACGGATGAGATTGGACAAATCTTCAAATCTATGATATCATGTTAAGTTTCTTGAGCTTCCAACCCAAAACCAATTGGCAATGAGTGGATTGACCCAAGTTACTTATATATTAGTCAAGGTCTCTCCCAACTTTCAATGTGGGATAATCTTATACACACTCTCTAGAGATTAAGGCCTTATGGCCCATTAACCTCTACTAATCCCAATACCCCCTCAAGATAATGGCTCTTCTAGCCATTAATCTCGCTATGACCATCAATTTCGGGTCGAGGGGCAAAGGCCACCTCTGGGCCGGACAACGAGAGTGTGTGAACCTGACTCTGATACCATGTTAAGTTTCTTGAGCTTCCAACCCAAAACCAATTGGCAATGAGTGGATTGACCCAAGTTACTTATATATTAGTCAAGATCTCTCCCAACTTTCAATGTGGGATAATCTTACACACACTCTCTAGAGATTAAGGCCTTATGACCCATTAACCTCTACTAATCCCAATACTCCTCTTTGTTTGTTTAATTTTTCCACTAGATATTGAGTATGATCCAAGTGGAAAATCACAAACAATTGAGAAGAGAACAAAATCAAACCATATTGTTGAATGCATACACTGTGTTGATTGATAAAAAAAGTGAAACCTTTTTGGAATCCATGAGTTTTATTCCAAATCTACAAACTTAAAAAAATAGAGAAAAGAAAAGTACAGTCAGACGCCGGAAACTCACGGAGATCTGGTGGTTGTAACAATCGCATGGGTTGAGAGAAAGAGAGAGATGTTAATTAACAAAATGATGCATTTATATTCAAATTTTAATATGTTTTTTTAATCTATATTAAATGAAAGAAGGAGTTTGGGGCTCTTTAAGCTAGGCACATCAGCAAGGAAAAACAATTTTTAAAGACTGCCATATTAGGATTCATCTCTTCTAACCAAGATTTGGGTAATAGTTTTCCCATAAATTAGAGAATAAAGCAAAAAGAAAATCAATTAATTACAATCCCAACCCTTTGACAATAAACAATCCACCTTTCGTCTCCATCAACTTAACTATGAGAGGGATTTCAAACGTCGTCCAGAAATTCTATGCATTTCGTTCAATAAAATATATCCTAAAAGATCACTTTTCAACTCCAATCTATTATGTTTGCTATGTGTCTTCCTCCATCGCTACCACCTGGAATATTTTATGACCATAAAATATTCTACGATGGAATACTCAGCCACCACATTGTGTAGCACAACCACAACATTGAAAATCAGTTCTGGATTTTTTTTTTCCTTGTGAGTTTGTTGGTTAGAACAAATGATAAGTGTTTCTTGAAATATTTTGGCAGAGAGTCACGAGATATGAGGTTTTAAATATATATATATATATATATGTGTGTTTGCTAAAGACTATACTGTGCCGGAGGAAATGAACGGACATATCAGTTGGTGGTCTGAATATTTGGAATCCGATTTTCCAATCAAGGTAACTATAATTCTATTGTACTTGATACATATCAATTGCTTTGTGTTGAAAATTTCCTTCAACTTCAACCCTACTATGAGGCGAATTTGGCAACCCTACGATTCCACTGAAAACGGATATCTTTTCTGTATAACGTATCATCTATATCTGAATCGTCAAAGCTATGAGTGAAAACAATTGTAGAAGACAAATAAAGCAGATATAATTTTTATCAATTTTTATATTATGTTATTACCAGTTTTAGATTGAACTACTCACAACTAAGAATACTCGGTTACTTTCTACAAACTCACTTCTCGGAGTGCCACTCCGGAAGTGGAAGAGGGGACATATATATGTGGGAAAACTAGAGTCGTTTTGTTTTCGATTTGAAAAGGGCTATGTAGTTTTGTCTGAACCACAATGATACTACAAATTCTTGAGGTTTTGTCCGTATAATCATCATTGTCTCTGGCTTTCATATTTTGCCATTTTTGTATGAAGTTTTTGAAGCTCCTTTAAAATTTGTTTTGCCTATTAATTCACGAGTACGCCATTAAGCGTCGATCTGGTGGTCACTGTTCTTTTACTATATTATTTGCAGTTTACAAGCATAAGAGGTTTGTTCAAAGAAAAAAACAGAGGAGGATCACATCTCACAAGCTAAGCATATGAGATCTTTTATGGAGCTTACATGGTATGATCTTTATTGTATGTTCTTTATATTCAACCTATTCTCTGAGTAAGTTTTTCCCTGGTTTTCCTTTTTCATATTATCAATTTTTGGCATTTTTACTTTATGTTCTATTTTTTTGGTGTCTCCCAACCTCAGTTTCAAACTTTTTTTAACAAAACATAGTTTTCACTTCACCCCTACACGTGCTCAATTATATGAATGACTTTCCACTAAAAGCTTTAAATTACCCTAGCCCAAAATGTCTCACCTAACCGACGTTTCCTAATGTGTATACATAATGGGTATATATATTTTGTTCATTGAGTTACAAATATAAAAAATATTAAAGTGGTCGCTTGTGGTAACATTGTATGGTCTAAAGCTATATTGAGGTGGTTTTGAAAGTTTCTTTGAGAACGTGTTGTTCGGTCATACTATCATAGATTTCAGATTCTAAGAGCATTAAACTTTCAACATTATTAGAATACGTAACTCAGGTTCGGAGGTGTGCTATCAAATGAAATCTTACGTTCATAGCTAATACATCATCAATTGAAGGAACAATTAATTACATTTTAGTACACATGGTATCTCCAGAAATGTTGAATGAAGCGAAACTTCTCAGATTTCAGAATAACTAAGCCTTATTATCGAGATTATTTATGCCAACCCTGAAATGGTCCAGTTGCAAATTACCAAATGATAGTAATTGGATCAAAGGGAGTTTATTTTACCAAATTCTTTAAATATATTTAATTTCACTAAATCCTTTATTGTTTTAACATTAATAAACTCAAACGTCTCTGTGGTACCATGTTCACCAACTAAACAAGCCACTCAAACCTTCTCTTATCCCTTTATTCTGAAAAACAAAAAGAAGAACGAGAGAGCTTGACAAAGGCTAATGAGCGTAGACTTAATTATATAACTAGGTGTGTCGCCCGCGCCTTGCGCGGGCCAAACAATTTATAATTAACTGCAAAACACATAATATTAGTAACAACCAAATCAAAATCGAAAAAGACATATATAAAAAGCGTTTATACTGTTGAAAAAAAAACTAAACGAAAACCTTCAAACTAAACTGACCATTGTTGTCATGGTATAATAATACCGCAAAAGCTAGACTATGCCAAGTAAACACCAAACCTAAACATTTTGAAAAACCTCTTGTAGAAAACGTTCATAATTTTCCTTTATGACCTCCTTTTCTCATATGTTATTAGGATCTTTAAACCGGATCGCGATCTTACCCTCGAGACAACAATATATAATTAGTCATATGAAAACACTGGTTTTAGCAAAAGCATCCCAACCTTTTGCAACGTCCGTCCCTGACTTTTATTTATAGTCATTGCAAAAGGAAGATTAATTGAAAACTGTTGATGCCTCATTCTAAATGGAAAGCTAGCTTCTGGTGGAGAAACAAACATCTTTGAAATCAGAACCTTTTGGCCAACTCTATCACTTGTAATAAGCTTAGCCTCGATCGTGTGGGATGGCAATTGTATTACAAATAATCTTGTTCCATTACATATGCCATTTTTAGAATCTACATTTCTAAGTAACATAATAAAAGTTCCTATTTTCAGTTTTAAATCATTATTAGGCAGATCCGAGACTTTGATACTATTAAAATATTTTTGAATATAAACTCCATCACTCCCTCCCTTTCTCCCTCCCTCTTATCTCTCTCCCTCCCTCCCTCCTCTTTCCTTCCTCCCCCTCCCTCCTCCCTCCCTCCCTCCTGAACTTTGGCTGACAACATATTAAAACTTTACATTATTCTACATTAAAATTATTGAAGCCTATGAACCAAATAAATTGATTTAGTGAACTTTGACTGGCAACAAACATACTTCATCATTCCCTTCTCTTTCTGAATCGTGTTCGACTTCTTCATCTTTGTCTTATCCACTTTCTTTTTTTCTTTTGATTTTTCTTCTTCTTCTTTCATTCTTTCGTCTTTCTTATTATTATTCATCATTTTTGTCTTCTCCGACTTCTTATTCTCCTTGTTCTCTTTTTTTTACTCATCTTTGTCTTCTTCCTTGTCTTCTCCATCTTCCACTTCTTCTTCTTTGTTTACTACCTCCACAGTCCACACCTTTCAGTTTCAGTTTATGCTTGCTCTTTCTTTAAAAATATGTCTCCAAGTCACTAAATAGCATACATTCTCTTTGTTAAAACCCCCAAAATATCCATTAATCTTGATTGCCTCAATTTTGCCATCGAATCTCACCTTGCATTTCTCATTTTTGAAGCCTTGTTCTAATGCATAACAATCCAATAATTCATTTTCAAAGCATAGTGAACAATCTCGACGAATAATTATAATTTTTTTAAAAAAAATAACAAAATAAAAAAAACTTTTGTGTCATTGTATTGATTTATCTTCTATATTTTTATAATCTCACACTGATTGATCCATCAATTATGCTCACATCTCCGCACGTTTCAATTCTATATCATGACGAGGCCACGTTATTGTCGAACATATAGCTTCTCGCTTTGTCCGAATTACTTTTGTATATTTTTTTAAATGATATTTTTAAGGTAGAGTAGAACAAAAACCAATGTTAATAAATACCTTAACACATGCAAAGTGCTTTTCAATTTCTTTATAATAATTGTCATTTCCTACTCTCTCATTCATTTAATTTTGAATTGCCCGTTTTTATCCTCTACGAGATTTTGTTATTGGCCATCGTGATATAGAAAACTCTAATAAAACGTCACATACCCTCTTATCATGTCGCGTATGATATACGGCCCAAAATTTGCTTTGCATATCAATGTCACAAAATCATAGTTTTTTTCTGATTCTTCGTCAATTTTTTTCGCTACTCGGGTCTGACCTGACTCAGATTCTTATTTGCTTTTTCCTACACCACAACTAAAATCGGTCATGCATTCATGCAAAAAATATTGATTTTTCTCCTGCTTTCTCTTTCACACATCCAAACAAGTTTGCACGAGAAGGGTTCCCATAGGCGAGCCACTACCTCATCAAACTTAAATCCACATGTGCTGTTCTATTTTTCCTGTT
Organism: Alliaria petiolata; assembly: GCA_020283515.1. Classification (NCBI taxonomy): domain Eukaryota; kingdom Viridiplantae; phylum Streptophyta; class Magnoliopsida; order Brassicales; family Brassicaceae; genus Alliaria; species Alliaria petiolata. Next base: position 17,682,910 of record JAHZTW010000002.1, read on the forward strand.
GGTTAAATTTAATTGTTTAAAACAGAACAAATACATGCATTACTGAACTAATGCTTTTGAATGTTTACTAAATGCGTCAGAACTAATCTGGTTATATTACTTACTAACCTCTTCATTTACCGGACTCATTTGTACTTTCATTGGAATATCAGCTCAATATTCCTTAGAAGTTCGAACCGATAGATCTCATTAGGTTTGGAATCTAAGCTATCTACGTTTTCTCCGCATATGAACACAGCATTTTCTCACTGGGTGGAAACCAACTTAGAAATACCATGTAAGTGACAAAATAAGCTCCCAAGATATTAAGCCTAAGATATGCTTCACTATTCAACAAAGGATAAGAAACTGAAGAATACCAATAACTTGGAGCCAGACTTCCTCCATGGAGGGCGCTCAAAGAAACCCCATAACCAACGATTCCTAATAATGTTGATGTAAAACTAAAAATCAGTTTCTGCAACCAGAAGAGAACAAAAGGGAACCTACATTTATAACTCAAAATCAAACATAAAAGAAATTATTAACTAATAGACATGCAACATACATTGTGCCTTAATATACATAATTAATTGAATTATTGGTTGTCTTTACGTTTTGGATTCTCCTTCTGTTCCTCAGAAAAATCTTAAGAGTCAATATGAGATTTTAGTTTTCGGACACGTTTAAAAAAATCAAACGCATCTTCTATTATTTGTTTTCATATTTTAAGCACCAACTGAGATTGATGCCATAGTTCATAAAAAATGATAAGATTGAAATACGCTTTAGCCAGCCTAGCAAACTCAAGCGTCAACAGTTATGTATCAATCCTAACTGCTTCAAGGGTAAGGTCTCATAATTGGGACTATTCATGGCATAAACCTAATCCTTTTAATCCAGATACATGTCAATTCCTCTAGATTTGCGATCGGGATTATTCATTTTCTCTTTCTAATAGTGTATGTTGATTTTCCCTTTCTTGTTTTCTTTCTTCCCTTTCTTCTTCTTTATCTTTCTTCATTATCTTCGTCTTCTTCGACATCTTATTCTCCTGGTTTCTTTTTGTATTCTTCCTCATCTTCTACTTATTTTGCTTTAACTTCTTCTTCTTCTTTTATGTTATTTTATATTTTGGATTTTAGGTTTTCCTTATTTTACCTTAATCTAAACAATCCAGGGCCACACACAATTTGAATGCCATTCTTATCTTTATCTTTCTCTCTCTATCATTATGTTCTAGGACTGGGGAATTATATATTAAATATCCGATTTTTACGATCAAAATCGAGGTTGTGGAATTGAGATACGTCAATAGATAGAGATGATGTGCTCATCCTCGTCTGGATACGAAGGAGAAGAAAGTTTCGATTCTTATTCTACTTATTCTACCCTAATCTAAACGCCAATTATTTTACATAATCTCCGACTTTTTCTTTTCATCTTATTCTCTTCCTCCGACTTATTCTTCTTCTTTGTCTTCCAGGTTTTATTCATCTTCTTTTTCCTTCTCCAAACTCATCACACTTGTCTTCCTCGCCTCCTCTCATTTCTTATTCTTCTAATTTTCTTTTCGTGTCCTTCTTCATCTTCATCTTCACCAACTTTGTCATTTTCATATTCCGGTCTTCATGTTCGTATTTTTCAAATTCTTCTTATCGGTTTTGTCTTCTTCTTTCTCCTCTTCTCTATCTTTCATTTTTATTATTCATCATCATTTCCTTCTTTTTTTTCATCATCTTCGACTTATACTTCTTTTTCTTTATAGTATATGTCTTCTTCGACTTCTTGTCTTTTTCGAATCTTTCTTTGTCTAATTCTTCTGATTTTTTCTTCTTTATCTCATCTTCGTCTTCCGTTGACATGATTAGCGTTTTCTTCACTGGCTTATTCCTCTTCTTCTAAATATTTATTCTCTTCTCTAAAATCTTTATTTTCTTTTTCTATGTTTTCGTCTTGTCTTTCTTCTTATGTTTCATTTTTTTCCGACTTTTTCTTCTTGAAATGACGGTTTCCCTCTTCTTTTCCTAGTCCTTTTTCTTCTTCTTTCTTCCTTGTTCTTCTTCTTTCTCTCTCCATCTTCTTTTCTTTCTTTGTCTTCCTTCTTCTTTCTTCGTCTTCCTTCTTTCGTGTTTCTTCTTTCTTCTTCTCCTTTCTTCTTCTCTCTTCTTGCTTCCTTCTCTTCTTCTTCTTTTTCTTCTTCTTCTTCTTCTTTCTTCGCCTTCTTTCCTTTTTGTTATCCATGTCAACTATTTTTCTTCTTTTCCAAATTTTCCATCTCATTAATCTTTTTTCAGAGTCTCGTCTTATCCGACATTTTCAGAGTTGTATACTATTAATAAAATTTCAGTAAAAAAATTAACAATTACACAAAATGAAACGAATGTTGGATAATATTTATAAATTATTGAGTTTAGGATTACTAAATAATATTAATTCAAAATGTATATGTATGCCATGGATGGGCATGCATGATATACCAATTCTGTATTAATATTAGATGATTGGTATGCGCCATGTGCATATAGATGATATGTGAAAAAATATAAAATAGTTATTTTTGTTTTGGACATAATCAGTACTCGTAATATGTATATCATATCACTATATCAGTATGAATGATAAGATTTAAAATTATATCCAAACATGTAGATATAATTCTCTTAAAATCATGTTATATATTATCTCAAGAATTCTTAAAATTAAAGAACTTGCGAAAACAGATGCGGTAGGTTTATACTCTTTTATCATTACAATTTTCTTTCATGTTTTTGATCAGTCAAGATCATATAAAACCACCGCGGTAACCTCTAGCTCCTTTGTTGCTTGTGGCCTCTTTAACTTCACTCTCTTATGATTATTTATAAAAATATAGCTTGACGTTTTTCTCGGTTGTTCTCGCTACCTTTTCCAACACGGTATCTCATCCTTTTCCATTTAATAGATGCTTGGAAACTCATATATAGAAAATCATGTGTGTTCCCTAGTAACATATTCTAATTTCATGTGAATATGTACTTGGAATCAGGTAGGGCTGGCTCTAGGTGAGTGTAAAACTGATTTGAATGTTGTATATTGACATTCACAGACACTGGTTTGGTTAGAGGCCTGAATGGTTTATACTTGATGATATTTTTTTCTCTTGCGTAGTCGTAACTACTATCTTTTGAATGTGCAGATGGAGTAACGACGAAAAAGAAGAATACAAAATAGATAAATCTAGAGCCCCGCAAGAGTTCCTAAGCCGTTTTCGAAATGGGACGCGATGACGACGAAAGAGAATAGACGACAATTATTCGAAGCAAACATTCAGAATCATATTCTTTACATAAAGCAATCTAGTAAAGACCAAATAATTTTTCTTTATCTTTTTTTTTGTTTGTTTTCTTCCTTCTTCAAACTCAATTTATTTTCGTTGTTATCGTTTTCATTGCTTTTGTTTTTGTCCTTATGGTTGCTTTTTTTTTTTTTTCTCTTTGGCACATAAATCGAATTCGACTTGCATTTGTTGTTTAAGAGAATTTTAAAAGAAACCAATAATTTTTTGCAAACCAATAATTATTTATAGAAGCAATATATATGTTGGAACTTGTAAATAACTATCTATTAATTAGCACTATTTCCAATTGTAATCTACAATAGTTTTTGGATATGTATTAGTTGGGAATTATATTGATTTTTTTTTTTTAAAAAATAGGTTAACACAGAAATAATTTAAGCCGAAATATTCCACACTAAAAATAATACAAAACCGGGCACAACATTAAGAATTAAATCTTAATTAGTTATACTTATACTAAGAAACATAATTACTCGCTACCTAGTATAGTACCAAGTTACCAATCCTGGCGAATATTATTAAAACAAATACCGTTTATGTAAAATATCAAACTTCTTTTTTTATGTAATCGTTTTATTAATCTTTATTCATGATTTCACAGGATTATGACAACTTCTTTATATCACTTCTTATTTCACCTTTAACATTCACAAGCCATGTGTCACGTGTATGGTAGAAGAACTAATTTCTAGCAAGTTATGTTAGCTCCAGGGTCCACAGTCCACACCATGCTGTCTACAATAGTCTCTATAGTACCAAATCCTTGAATTCACCGCACGTGAGTTCCTATGGTCACACTCACACTCCAACATGGTGAAGGCTCTTATGGTGGCTCCGAATCCCTGGTTCAGTACGGGCCGTACACTCTGCATTCAAAACCATGCATAGAGCCGCCCTAAAAGATACAACTGGATTACTGCTGACCAGCTCGGACTGGCGTAGAAGGTCGAGGCCGAGACTCTGGCAGCAAGGTCCTTAGTTAAAGTTCCATGATAGTAGGGACCACGACCATAGTAGTTCTTACCCAACGTGCATGGATATTAGTATATTACGTGTTATTCATGTTGCAAAATTATTTTCCTAAACTACTAATAATAACAACATATATTTTCATGTTGTTTTTACCAATCAATGAAACCTCTAAGACAGAGGTTTTCTTGGATTCAAATTACCCATAGGGAGAAGAAAACTAAGACACATCATTTACTAAATAATAGATCATTTGTACGGTCGGTCTTCATTCAAGATTGAAATCAAAACAGATTTACCCTTAAGACAACATGATCGACATAACTTATGAATCCTACTAAGAAGCAGAGACTTATATAAACAGACCAATCAATTACAGAGCTTGGAATCCAAAAAAATGGCTATCGCCTCTAGAATAATCTGTTTTGCTCTTGCCTTATCCGCCACATCTTTCTCCCTCTCTTTCGCCGCTTCTCAAGATTACTCCATCATTGGATACGCACCTGAAGACTTGGAATCTCACGACTTGCATGAGGTACACACCAGGCTATCACAAGAGGCTTTTCAGTTTTCCCCACTTCTACCACTCGATATCAGATTAGCCATCGCAGACTGGCTTGGGAATTTCACAGTATAGCTGGAACAATCGCGCATATAAGATATACTGGGAACACAAAGTAAAGCTATATATTTGCCAACATTCTTGTATATCAAAAGAACATTTCACATTTCTGAGATTACCTCATAGAAGGATTACCTTCACTTCTTCCTTAACTGAATCAGGTTCTCTCTGTCTCCCTCTCTATTGAAATCTAGGTTTCTAAAATTTGATTTAATATTTTTTGTTATTCTGGGCAATTGATTTCCTGATTCAGTTAGATGAAACGAAAGAAAGAGGCGGCATAATTGAAGATCGAACAATCCAGAGAAACATGGCTTCGTACGAGGTTTCCTCCCTCCTCCATTGTCGTTTCTTCTACTTTTTTCAGAAAAATCCACTGTTTTTTCCTCTTTAAATCTGACTATTGGGTTACTTCTGCTACTTTATTTCTGAACAACGGTGCATCGCATGCATGGGCGGTTGGTTAATTTATAGCGGTGGCTCGTCGGCGTTGTGGGTAGGAGGAAGCAGTACATGAATTTGGTATTGTATGAGATTGACGAAGTGAGCATCAACAAGAGCACCAGGAAAAATAACTGGTCAGTTGTTTATGACTCTCTAAAACAAGACTCCAGTTCACATTTCTTAAATTATATTTAGTTTCCGTAGTGTTTCTGATTTGCGCATATATCAGATTTCATGAAGGATTTTGTTGCATACACTGTACATGCTTGGCCAGCTCTATTCTTAGTATAGAGCTTTTGATAAACGTTATTGTAAGACTTGAGAAACAAGAGAAAATAAGAAAGATTCCTTTATTTCCAAGATCAACAAGTCGTTACAAGATTGAGAGACGATATTGGAGTCTCTCACCTCCCCTACAACTTTGATCAATTTCTCGATAATCCCCATACAATAGCTACTACTCCTTACTACTAGGTACACGTAATCACTTTGCCATGTGATCCGTTAGAGCCATGTGCAATTACAGATAAGCTTCCTATAATTATCTTAACTCTTATTCCTTACTACTGCGAGAGTTACTAATAACCATAGTTACCTCTTCATTCCAACCCAGGCCCATCCACTGCAGCTTGAGCCTTCTTTCTACGCTTCTATCGGTATAGTATAGGAGGAAGTTGGGCCTCGTATCTATCATTACCCCCTCCTTTAAAATTGACCTTGTCCTCAAGGTCGAAGTCAGGGAACTGCGTTTGTAAGGTGTTAACCCACTCCCAAGAACTCTCATAATCAGGTTGTCCCTTCTATTTGATGAGTGCTTCTGCCTGCCCCGTGTTCTGGTGAGTACGAAAACCGAGCACAGCCTCCGGTTGCACCACCAACTCTAACTCTGGAGACAACTGTGAAGGTAAAGGTATAGGAACGAGAGAGTCCCCGATTGCCTTCTTCAGCTGAGAGACGTGGAAGGTGTGATGAATTCGAGATTCCGGAGGTAAAGCGAGGCGATACGCGACCTTGCCCACTAAGGCCTCTATCGCAAAATGACCATAAAACCGTGCTGCCAACATTTCATACATTCGGCGAGCCAATGTTTGTTGCCGATACGGTCGTACCTTGAGGTACACCAGATCCCCCACATTGAATTCCACATCACGACAATGATCATCTGCCCGTCGTTTCATCTCCTGTAGTGCCTTATGCAACCGTTCTCGTATCAAAACCAGCATTGCATCTCTCTCCAGCAACTGACTCTCCAGATCTGCATTGGAAGTTGATCCATTCTCGTACTTAAGCAGGGAAGGAGGTTCACGCCCATATACTTCTTTGAAGGGTGACATCTTAATGACCGAATGGTAGGAGGCATTGTAGCAGAACTCAGCCCAAGCCAAATAACATGCCCATGACTTCGATTTGTCTCCCGAGAGGCAACACATGTATGTTTCCAAGCCTCTGTTAGTCACCTATGTCTGCCCATCCGACTGTGGATGATAAGCGGTGCTGAAGCACAGCTTAGTACCTGCTAAACGGAACAACTCTTTCCAAAATATGCTCGTAAAGACCTTGTCGCGATCCGAGACAATAGTTCTAGGAAACCCATGTAATTTGACCACCTCCTGGACAAAAATCAGGGCCATGTCGGTCGCGGTGAACGGGTGTTTCAGGCCTATGAAGTGGGCGTATTTAGTGAGCCGGTCAACTACCACCAGAATTTCATTTATCCCCTCCGATCTCGGCAACCCTTCCAATAAGTCCATTGATATATCCTCCCACACATTTTCTGGAACCGGCAGTGGCTGCTTGGTGCCAGAGTCGAGTATTTGTGTCTCTGAAACGTTGGGCATCCAGCGACGTATCTCCTGATATCCATCATCATACCTGTCTAGAAGAACAACTCCCCAATCCTCTTCTGCGTTTTCAACACTCCGCCGTGTCCCCCCATCTTCCTGTCATGGAACTCTTGTAGGATGACTCCAATCAGTTGGGATTTTGGTGCCACCACTAACTTTCCCTGCCGTAATAATCTCCCTTGTACCACCGAGTACCCCGGGTGACTAGTCCCATCAGTCTTTAGCTCCTCTATGATCCTCCTTAACTCCGGTTCTCTATCTACCTCACTGCAAATCTCCTCCAGCTGGATGGCAGCCGGGATCGTGAGAGAGTAGAGTTCCGTGGCTACGGCCTTTCTTGACAGCTCATCCGCTGCCTTATTGTCCAACTCAGGTTTGTAGTGGATGTCGAAATCAAATCCCAATATCTTTGACAGCCAACGTTGATACTCCAGATTGATCTCTCGTTGTTCTAACAAAAACTTGAGACTCTTCTGGTCAGTCCTTACCAGAAATTTCCGTCCGAGTAGATAATGCCTCCATTTCTGGATGGCCAGAACAATTGTCATGAGTTCCCTCTCGTACACGGACTTGAGTTCCTGACGAGGTGTGAGAGCCTGACTGTAGTATGCAATAGGTCTTTGGTGTTGCATCAGGACAACTCCCAAACCCAGTCCTGAAGCATCAAACTCCACCACGAACAGAGACTGAAAATCCGGCAGTGCCAATACTGGAACTGTCGTCATAGCAGTCTTGAGTTTGTTGAAAGCCTCTGTAGCGGCATCCTGCCAATGGAACTGATCTTTCCTCAACAACTCGGTCAATGGCCGTGCTACTACCCCATACCCTTCAACAAATTTCCTATAGTATCATGTCAAACCCAAGAATCCCTTCAACTCCTTGACATTTTTGGGAATTGGCCAATCCACCATAGCCTGGATCTTACTGGTGTCTGCGGCAACCCCCTCTGCCGAAATGACGTGCCCCAGGTACTCTATCTGCTCGCTGCCAAACTGGCATTTCTTCCGATTGGCGTATAATTGTTGTTGACAGAGGACTTGTAACACCACCCGCAAATGTTCCACGTGTTCTTGTCTGTCTTTGCTGTAGACGAGAATATCGTCAAAGAACACCAGCACAAACTTGCGGAGATACGGTCTGAAGACGTCGTTCATCGAGGACTGAAAGGTGGCAGGCGCGTTTGACAATCCAAAAGGCATGACAAGGAATTCATAATGCCCGTCATGTGTTCGGAAAGCAGTCTTTTGGACGTCCTCCGCCTTGACCAATATCTGGTGATACCGTGATTTCAGATCCAACTTGGAGAAGATGACTGCGCCCTGTAGCTCATCCAATAGCTGATCAATCATAGGTATCGGGTAACAGTCAGCTATAGTAGCCTTGTTGAGGGCCCTATAGTCGATACAAAATCTCCAACTCCCATCTTTCTTCTTCACCAACAACACTGGACTCGAAAACGGGCTCCCACTCTCTCTGATAATTCCCGCAGCGAGCATAGCCTTTATCTGTTTTTCAATCTCCTCTTTCTGCGCCTGTGGGTACTTGAATGGTCTAACACTAACAGGTCAGGTGCCGGGCTCCAGAGTAATAGCATGCTCCTTTCCACGGGATGGTGGCAACCCCCGAGGCTCTGCAAAAACCTGGGGAAACTCCTCCAAGACGACAACCACATCCTCTTCTGGGCCTGGAGCAGGTGTGGAATTCTCGGTTTGCAACCCTCCGAACTCTACCACCATTCCTTCTCCCTCTCTTTCCAGCGCCTTCCACAGGGACTTTAGGGATATTGGTGCGCAGCATAAGCTCGGATCTCCCTGCAGAGAGATTGACTCCCCTCCCATCTGGAACTTCATTGTCTGAAGCTTCCAATTAACCTTCATCTCGCCAAGTGTCTCCAACCACAACATGTCGAGAATAACATCAGCAGTCCCCAACTCCAGGGGCAGAAAACTCGCGACTACTGCACACCCCTGCATAATCAGCTCAACATCCCTGCATAACCCTTTCCCCTTTACTCGGATACATGTTCCCGTGAGGATGCCATAACCCGCCGTCTCATCTGGCACTATCCCCAATCGCTGAATCAACGGCTCATAAAGGAAGTTGTGGGTAGCTCTACAGTCGATGAGAACCACCACCTCCATGTCGTGCACCGTCCCCTTGAGTTTAATCGTCCGTGGAGACGAGATTCCCACCAAGGAGTTGAGCGATATCTCCGCCAACTCTGTCTCCTCCTCCAGTTTTTCCACCTTGACCTCGACAAGCTCTTCTGTCAACACCTCCTCTGAGCCATCCTCCAGAATCACCAATACCTCCAGTTCCGCCCTCTGACATCGGTGATTCGCGTGAAATTTCTCGTCACACTTAAAGCATAGCCCCTCCGCTTTCCATTTCGCGACCTCTGTCGCCGTTAGTCGCCGAAAAGGAGGTTTGAGTCGCCCGTGAGAGTTCAGGTTTCGGTTTTTATTCCCTGAACCTCTGAACAGGGTCGTTTGGCTGTTGGTATTGTTAATGGATCTGGGCCTGTTGGGCTAGAACCCGTTTGATGAATTTTGGGCCCTAGCTGAGTTGTTCGAGAATCTTCCATCGGAGGATCGAGGATACCTCGCCGTCTGCCTCATCTGATTCCCCGACGATTCCCCTTGCAACGCCCAATCTTCCACCATTCGAGCTAACTGCATCCTCTTCTCCAACGTTCGCGGCTCAAGCATTTTCACCCCTGCCCGTATATGAGGTTTGAGCCCGATCATAAACGCCATCTCTAGCACCTTTTCGAACAGCTCTGGTGCGTTGGTCGCAAGAGAGATAAATTCTTTGCAATACTCCCTCACCGAACCTTCCTGGCGAAGGGTTAGGAGACGTTCGCCGGCCGTCGTGTCTTGGGTCACCGAATACTGCGCCAAAACTCGTTGTTTCAGTTGATCCCAACTCGTGAACGGGTTCCGATCACGCTCTCATCGGTACCAAAGAAGCACGTCATGATCGAAACATATCCTGACGGGGCGAAGCTTCCCTTCCTCCGTAATATACCCCAACTGGAAGTATTGTTCAACGTGAAACACCCAGCTGTCTGCGTTGGTTCCGTCGAAGACAGGGACCTCCATCTTCCGCATCAGGGACTCGTTCGTCTGGCTGTTCCGTCGCACCCTGTTGAGTCAGAGTCCCGATCGGCCGCCCTTGAGTCGACCCACCAGCGCCACTCGCGTTAACGCATGATGTCCCGGTTTGACTCGTGTACGTTTCCTCCTCCGCACGACGCTTTCCTTCCGCCGCCGCAATGAGACGTTGCTCCAGACGTTCCAACACGTCCAACCGGCTCAGCTTCTTGTTCATCTCCTCCACACTTTTCTCCAACCCTGAGATCTTCCCCACCTCGTGCTGTAACCCTTTGACCGCCTTGTCGACAGCCTTCTCAATCTCGGTTTTCTTCGATGCTGCCATCAGATTTCCCGATCACGTCCGTGCTCTGATACCAAGTTGATAAACGTTATTGTAAGACTTGAGAAACAAGAGAAAATAAGAAAGATTCCTTTATTTCCAAGATCAACAAGTCGTTACAAGATTGAGAGACGATATTGGAGTCTCTCACCTCCCCTACAACTTTGATCAATTTCTCGATAATCCCCATACAGTAGCTACTACTCCTTATATACTACTAGGTACACGTAATCACTTTGCCATGTGATCCGTTAGAGCCATGTGCAATTACAGATAAGCATCCTATAATTACCTTAACTCTTATTCCTTACTACTGCGAGAGTTACTAATAACCATAGTTACCTCTTCATTCCAACCCAGGCCCATCCACTGCAGCTTGAGCCTTCTTTCTACGCTTGTATCGGTATATTATAGGAGGGTGTTGGGCCTCGTATCTATCAGCTTTATACACCTGTCAAAGGTCTTACAGTTCTTAAAAGTTTGGAAAATAGTTAATCTCTTGTCTAGATGAATGTATCAGAGTATTCTCTCACATGAGTTTTGGTGAGCTTCTTTCTTTATATGTGTCCTCTTAAGCTAGAATGGCGAACCACAACACTGAACATCACATATAAAAATAATTTTAATATATGGTTTGTGATTTGCTTAAAATTAGCCTTACCCATCATGAGAACATAGCGTTAGCATATTTTCTTTTGCAAGATATGATTCTTATCCAATTAAAGGAAGGGCATGAGACTAAATTCATTTAAAGGTTTGTTCTTCAAAGGATATGTCCCATGTTAATTCATTTTCGTGCTGATTATTTTTGTTGCAATTTGATGTGAAAAGAACATTTTTTCTTCATGTTCAACCCTGACAAACGAGAAAATGTATTGATGATCATTTGCTAATTTTGCTTGGATTTTGAGTTTTTTTTATGTAGTTGAAACAAATTGAAACTTTTATTCTACGAGACTGTTGAGTTTTTATATTGTCAGTTTTGGTTATGCTTGTGTATAATGGGTTATTGATCTATAATCTCTTTTGAAACTTGAAACTTGATTTCTTAGAAAACAGAAATTGCCTTAAAAGTTGGAAATGGTGAAGTGAAAATTGAAAGTCTTGAAACTAAGCCAGATGAGGAAAGAAGAATCTGAAGAAAAATTAGCAGAAGAGAAAGGATTGCAGGATGAGTGAATCGTCTGCTTCAGTGTTGGTTCTCCAATTAATCCTGCCCCAACACTTGTTTCTCAAATTTCTCCATTTACCTTGGATGTAAGGTTGTTCTCTAGCTTGAAGGATTTCAATTCTTTTTATGGGCTTTACGTCCGTTTATTTTTTAACAGTAGTTGCACTTCTTTTTCAATCTTTTTTATAAACATTCCATTCTTATAGTTTAGTTAAGAAACAGTTTAACAAATAAAAATTCGTTTTAGTAACTTCAATAAAAAGAACCATAATCAAAATATAAAAAAGGTACCAGATTGGTACTGTTTTTATGTTAAGCTCATCTATTCAACAAAATTCTACAGTTCACTTTCTTCTGATTCTGATATACTTCTGATATACTCCTAAACTCCACGAAAAAAAGACAATGAAAAATCATTTTTATTAAAGCAAAAGTAACAAAAGACTATAACTTCTAAACTTTGAACTATTTTAGAAGTTCTATTACCTTTCTATTGTTTACCATTTAGAGAAATTTGACATTCTGCCCAAATAACAGTTTTATTAATGAAAAATAATACTCTCTCCGTTTCAAAAAAGTGTCGCTTTGACACATTTTACACAAATTAAGAAAACTAATAAAAGTTCTGTTTTACCCTTTGTTCACACATTAAATAAAATCATCTTTCTAATTACTACATTAAATTAGTAGGGTCAAAAATAAATTTTTATTTAAAATTCTACATTGAAAATGTAAAACGACACTCTTTGTGAAACAAAAATAAAATCCTAAAACGACACTCTTTATGAAACGGAGGGAGTATAAAGAATCGGAAAACATTCTATAAAACACAAAACCCTCGTGTAACGCGGGTACTCATCTAGTATGTGTAAAATTTCAAAACAATTTTCTTTTAAGAACATAGGGAGTATATCTTTGTAGGATTCGAGTCCATTTTCTCATGTTTTCTCTTTTTTTGTACTCATAATTTATGTTTCTTATCCGGATTAACTTAGCCTGATTTGCTATTAATTGATTTAATTTTCTTTGATTTGATTGTTTTTATCTGTTTATTACTCCATATGTTTCCCTTTAATTGATGTTAGTTTAAGGATATTTCACACATATTAAAAAAAAAAAAAAAAATTCTATAAGAAAACATTATTTATTATCGAAACGAAAATAATTTAAACAATGATAAAAAGACTAGAAAATATTATTGGTCAAAAAAATTATTAAGCAATTTAATTTTGCTTCGAAAATGTAAAAATCACTTAAAATAAAACAAAATTATTTTCCTTAACATTAATTATATAATGAAAGAGAGGGAGTAGTTTTCTCATTTAATTGACTTTCGCATGCCCCCTTCATTTTTTAATTTGGTTTACATCTTATTATTTAACGGACTTTTACAGTGGACCGTGATTTATAAACCAACACCAATTTGAATTTTGTTTTACTTTTTTTTCTTTCTCCAATAAACTTATATTGATGAAGAGATATAGTCATAGTGTAATACAGAAGAAATTACATGTGGTACATAATAGAAAAACTTAGAAGAATCAGAATGATCGAAATTTGTAGTTGCCAGAAGGTGTGCAGGCTTGTTTTGTTCCCTTTGCGTCCATGTACATTTGAACTCTTCAAAACGTGTTGACCAAAACCAAATCTCTCTTAGCCAATTAAGCATTCCAAAGTTAAGAGTCTTCTTGTTCACCAGATCCACTAGTGTATAAGAATCACCTTCAAAGATTATCTTCCTATATCCTTTAACCCAGCAGTTTTGCATTGCAACAATGATAGCTTGTGCTTCACTCTCCAAAGAGTTCGTTAATACTTCCATTGTAGTTTGTCCCGAACCTCTATAGATACCTTCTTCATCACGTAGAACCCATCCGGATTTTGTTCGTTGTTGTTGTATGAAAGAACCGTCGTAATTGCACTTAAGCCAACCCAATGGAGGACGAGTCCAATGTTTCCCTTGTTGTCGAGCTATTACTTCCTCTGCATCTTGTGTATGTTTTATTCTTGCCACATGTACTTGGGCAGCTAACCATTCTTGTGAATCATACCTTGCTAATTGAATTGCCTTTTGCCAAGGCATATTGTGTCGTTGGAAAATTAATATGTTTCTGCATTTCCAAATTCGCCAAAGTACCCACAAGGCCAGCTGTTGCATCTGTCTAGTTGATGTGTTGTTATCTTCGCATATAGCTTTGATCTTTTCCTCCGCCGAAATGGATCTATCGTATATAATAGGATTTGGATATCCTGATCCACGCCACACACATAGTGCAAATTGGCATTCAAAAAATAAGTGTTGAGCAGTTTCGTCTCCATTTGAACAGCGTGGACAAATACTCGTAGCTCGTATATGGAGATGACGTAGTGAATCCCCTATAGCTAAAGCATTTGATATAAACCTCCACAGGAAATGTTTTATTTTAGGTGCAGTTTGCAGTTTCCAAATCTTTGCTTTTGTGTCAATTCCTCCTGGCGGAGAAGTAGCTTGTATCGTGCCTGGTAAATGTGTTGCAAGCCAATATGCTGATTTTACTGAATAAATTCCATATTTATTACAATGCCACTCCAAATAATCTGTTGCAGCCCTATTACATAGTCTGATACGCAGAATCTTCTCTGCATCTTCGGGCATCACCAACTCACGTATTTTTGTTTCATCCCAACCTGTGCCGTGTTGATTAAACCAGTCGCTCACTAAACAATTCTCCATATTTTCATATCTCGGTGCTGGAGGTCTTGGTGGGGGATCAGGTATCCACGGATCTATCCACACACTCACCACCGAGCCATTACCAATTTCAAACCGAAGTCCCTTTTTTACTAAATCTCTGCCTTAAAGTATTGATTTCCAAATATACGAGCCTTTTTTCGGTCACAAGCTGTTAAGATATTTCTTTCCGGAAAGTATCTTTCTTTGTGTACTTTGGCCATTAAACATTCTGGATTGTGTAGAATCCTCCAAACCTGTTTACCAAGTAATGCCAAATTAAAACTTTCTAGATCCCTAAAGCCTAATCCGCCTTTTTTTTCCGGTAGACTTAGTCTCTCCCAAGCAAACCAATGTAAACCTTTTACATCATCTCCAGAACTCCACCAAAACCGTGCTAGAATTCCATTAATTTCTTCAAAAATTAATTTTGGTAACTTGAAGACCTGCATACTAAAAACTGGCATAGCTGTGGCCACTGATTTTAGTAGAATTTCTTTACCTCCTGGGGATAAAATTTTTTTGTGCCAACCCTGAGTTTTCTCCTTCACTTTACCAACAATGTAGTGGAACATCTCAGCTTTTTTACTTCCAAACTGCTCTGGAACACCAAGATATTTCCCACCTCCACCTTCATTGAAAATACCCAATAATCTTCTCATTCTGGTTTTAACATTATCCCGAACTCTGCTCCCAAACGTAATAGCCGATTTTCTCAGATTTACTGCTTGTCTCGATGCAGCCTCATAAACTGTAAGAACTCGTTTGATTGCTCTTCCTGATTTCTCATTTGCTAGAGAGAAAAATAATGAATCATCAGCAAATAGAAGATGATTCACCGTCGGGCTACCAATTCCTAATTTGATACCTTGTATTTTTCTGTCATTTGCCACCTTGTGCATCATATGAGATAATACTTCAGCACATAAAATGAAAATATAGGGTGACAAAGGGTCTCCCTGTCGGATTGCTCTACTTGGGGTTATGTTTCCCTTTGGAACACCATTAATCGGAATCGAGAAGCTTACCGATTTAACACATTCCATGATCCAGAAGATCCATTTTGAATGAAACCCCATCTTAGTCATTGTCTCCAGTATAAAGCTCCACTCCAATCGGTCGTAAGCCTTCGTAATATCTGTTTTTGAGCCATATATGATTTGGAGTGTCTCTTAGTTGACTTTAGAGCATGGTAGACTTCATGAGCGATGATTATGTTGTCGGTGATCATTCGACCCGGGACAAATGCCGTTTGATTGTCGGAGACTATCTTCGAAAGGTGTGTCTTTAAACGGTTAACTAAGATGTTTGAAATGATCTTATAGCTAACGTTGCATAAGGCTATAGGCCGGAATTCCGCCATAGTTATCAGAGTAAGGACTTTTGGGATCAGGCAAATATTTGTATGATTCTGTTCCCGATCTGTCATACCAACTTCAAAGAATCTCCTCACCTTAGTTATCAAATCTTCACGTATATCAGGCCAAAACTTTTGGTAGAAAGCAGCAGAGAAACCATCAGGTCACGGTGTTTTATGTGCTCCAATAGATTAAACCGCAGTTTTTATTTCTTCCTCTGTTACAGGCCTTATTAGATCTTCATTGATTGTATCTGAAACCCTTGCTGTAAATCCCTCAAAAGCTTCTTCCATGAAAACATGTTGTACTGGTTCTGAGGTGTATAATTCCGAAAAATAGGTTTGTGCCACCTCTCCAATCTGAGAATCCCCTCTGTAGATGTTGCCTTCTGGATCTTGGATTGAGAGAAGCCTGTTTCGAATTCGTCTTGTTTGGGTTGCTGAGTGATAAAACTTTGTATTTATATCACCAAATGTGCACCAACTGTTTCTGCTTTTTCTTTTCCAGAAAAGTTCTTCATCGGCATAAGCTTGATGTAATTCTGATCTTAAACGTCGTCTTTCATGTGTAGTAGAAATCATTGATGCTATCGCTTTATCTAGCTCATATCGTAGAATAATTATTCTCTCAGAAGCATTAAACCTGTAATTTCTCTTCCACCGAGATATATTTTTCCTGCAGTTTGCAAGTCTTGTAGACAAAGTAGAGTCCCCAACCCCTTGTTGATTTCTGTTCCAACTGTGAATTATTGCATCTTTAAAACCTTCGTGTTTTATCATTCTGTCATCGTACATGAAACGACCTCTTCGTTCCTCCACACCTTCATCAATAAAAGTGATTAATGGTCGGTGATCCGATTCTTCAAATTCCAGGAAGTGTGTTTCTGAAACTAGGAATCGTTGATGCCATTGACTGTTAGCCATTGTGCGATCTAAACAGCAAAGAACATAGTGATCTCCCCGTTGGCTTGCCCAAGAAAATCTATCTCCAACTGATTTTATATCAGAGAAATTACATGATTGAACCATCCTTCGGAAATCATGGGAAGTATATTCTTCTCTAACTCTTCCACCATCCTTTTCCGCATTACTAAGTATCTCATTAAAATCACCCATTATTAACCAAGCATCTGTTCTATTTGTTGATATTCTTTCCAATCTCTCCCAGAGTTCATTACGCAAGCTAGGAGTTGGATGTCCGTAAACAAAAGATAAGTAGAAACCAATTCCATTACTTTGAACATAACAATCTACAAGGTTTGGAGATTGAAAATAAACAGAAATTTGAACAGGTTGCTTAAAGAAAATAACAAGACCTCCGCTCTGACCTATAGGCGGTACTGAAACTGAATTTAAAAAAACCTAACTGGCATCCAAGATCGCGAATGTAATCATCCTGTTGCTTCGTTTCGGACATGCATATTATGTCCAGGAGATGTTTCCGATTAATCTCCTTGAGGCGTCGAACTGTCAAGTCATTGCCTATACCTTGACAGTTCCAACAGGCTGTCCTCATGGTGGAAGAGGTGGTTCAGGGCCCACCACGCCTCCACTGTTGTCTGCACTATCACATTCCTCAGGCTTACCGCTGCTTTCACCTCTCTCAATTCTCTTATTGAAAAAGCCTTTGCATCAGAAGCATCCTCGATGTACTTTCTCTTTGAATTTTCCTTTGCCTTACGTGCCTCTGTTGAAAAAGCAGGGGGTGTAGCAAAACGTGCAGCCAGATCGTACTCTTCGGTAAGCTCTATTGACCTCATTGCCGAACCTCGAACGGTTCCTCCATATATGTATGTAACAGACTCCCCATCGTATAGAAGATCTTCATCCTCTTCCTCAATAGGCTCCTCAATCTCTGTTGGTTATGTATTTATTCCATCATCAGGTGCTATGTTGTGAAGTTGTTCTTGGATACGCTCCTCTTCCTCAACTGCATCTGGTATCTCCTCAAGTACCACCCCCATTAGCCGGAGCATGGATGTTATCCGGATTCATCATATCAGTCTCATCCTCACTTCCATCATCACCCCCATTGTCCTCGTGGTGATGATCTAGCCCTCCATTTTGAATCAGACAGGCACCCGAGTCATGTGTGATCATGCCACACACATCAAAGAAACCCCTCAGTCGTTCGAATCGAAAGCGGAGCAGAGTGTTGACGCCAGGGGTAAACTGGAAATTCCTCTTGAATCGCAGGGGATGCATGATGTCCCAGTTCAGACGTACACGGGCATACTCCCGTCGAGCAATCACTTCAGCATTGTAGTCGACATCCATTAATTGGCCCATCGCACGACCGACGTGAGCCACCACCTCTTGATTCATAAAAAAATCTTCGTCGTTTATAACATAAAAAGATAACTTGCAAATGGCGATTTGAGTAGAGAAAATGGCGATTTTTTGGCGATTTTTCAATCTATCGTAAAGCGACGGTTTCTCACCTTTTGGGTGACGGTTTTTGAATATCTGATCGGAGAAGTGGGGGATGGGGAGGATCCAATCCACTCTCTGGCAGTTGTACCCATGTTTCGAACCTCCCATCAACGTGATGAAACTTCCCCATCAGTTAATTGGGGCTCCTATAAAGTCGAAGATCTCGATTGGAAATCGGTACAAACTTTCTCCTTGTATGATAAACAGGTTTCTTTTCGAAAGTTCAAAACACCGTTTCGACACTACCAAACAAGAGAAATCATGGGTGATAACCTTCGTCGTGCCATTCAAGACCTCGATCTGGGTGCATTGGATGATCCAATTATGCTTCCTCCTGATGTGCTTAACCAAGCCGCCGCTGAAAACCGGTTTATTCTGGTTGGTGTTCCGTTAATTCCAAGAAGGCAGAATTTGCGTTCAATCATTGATGTGCTACCGAGAATCTGGAATCTTACAGGAATCGTTCATGGTCGTGTTATCGAAGGGCGCCGCTTCCAATTTGTCTTCCCAACGGAAGAATCGATGGAGACAGTCCTCCGCCATGGACCTTGGGCTTTCGCGGACAGAATGGTGGTCTTGCAACGTTGGACGCCCCAATTGAGCCCACTAACGACTGAGGGGTTTCTGTGATGTGTGTGGCATGATCACACATGACTCAGGTGCCTGTTTGATTCAAAATGGAGGGCTGGATCATCACCACGAGGACAATGGGGGTGATGATGGAAGTGAGGATGAGACTGATATGATGAATCCGGATAACATCCATGCTCCGGCTAATGGGGTGGTACTTGAGGATGGTGGAAGAGTTAGAGAAGAATATACTTTCCACGATTTCCGAAGGATGGTTCAATCATGTAATTTCTCTGATATAAAATTAGTTGGAGATAGATTTTCTTGGGCAAGCCAACGGGGAGATCACTATGTTCTCTGCTGTTTAGATCGCACAATGGCTAACAGTCAATGGCATCAACGATTCCCAGTTTCAGAAACACACTTCCTGAAATTTGAAGAATCGGATCACCGACCATTAATCACTTTTATTGATGAAGCTGTGGAGGAACGAAGAGGTCGTTTCATGTACGATGACAGAATGACAGAACATGAAGGTTTTAAAGATGCAGTAATTCACAGTTGGAACAGAAATCAACAAAGGGTTGGGGACTCTACTTTGTCCACAAGACTTGCAAACTGCAGGAAAAATATGTCTCGGTGGAAGAGAAATTATAGGTTTAATGCTTCTGAGAGAATAATTATTCTACGATATGAGCTAGATAAAGCGATAGCATCAAGGATTTCTAATACACATGAAAGACGACGTTTAAGATCAGAATTACATCAAGCTTACGCCGATGAAGAACTTTCCTGGAAAAGAAAAAGCAGAAACACTTGGTGCACAGTTGGTGATAAAAATACAAAGTTTTATCACTCAGTAACCCAAACAAGAAGAATTCGAAACAGGCTTCTCTCAATCCAAGATCCAGAAGACAACATCTACAGAGGGGATTCTCAGATTGGAGAGGTGGCACAAACCTATTTTCGGAATTATACACCTCAGAACTAGTACAACAATTTTTCATGGAAGAAGCTTTTGAGGGATTTACAGCAAGGGTTTCAGATACAATCAATGAAGATCTAATAAGGCCTGTAACAGAGGAAGAAATAAAAACTGCGGTTTATTCTATTGGAGCACATAAAACACCGGGACCTGATGGTTTCTCTGCTGCTTTCTACCAAAAGTTTTGGCCTGATATACGTGAAGATTTGATAACTGAGGTGAGGAGATTCTTTGAAGTTGGTATGACAGATCGGGAACAGAATCATACAAATATTTGCCTGATCCCAAAAGTCCTTACTCCGATAACTATGGCGGAATTCCGGCCTATAGCCTTATGCAACGTTAGCTATAAGATCATTTCAAAGATCTTAGTTAACCGATTAAAGACACACCTTTCGAAGATAGTCTCCGACAATCAAACGGCATTTGTCCTCGGTCGAATGATCACCGCCAACATAATCATCGTTCATGAAGTCTACCATGCTCTAAAGTCAACTAAGAGACACTCCAAATCATATATGGCATTAAAAACAGATATTACGAAGGCTTACGACCGATTGGAGTGGAGCTTTTTACTGGAGACAATGACTAAGATGGGGTTTCATTCAAAATGGATCTTCTGGATCATAGAATGTGTTAAATCGGTAAGCTTCTCGATTCAGATTAATGGTGCTCCAAAGGGAAACATAACCCCAAGTAGAGGAATCCGACAGGGAGACCCTTTGTCACCCTATATTTTCATTTTATGTGTTGAAGTATTATCTCATATGATGCACAAGGCGGCATATGACCGAAAGATACAAGGTATCAAATTAGGAATTGGTAGCCCGACGGTGAATCATCTTCTATTTGCTGATGATTCATTATTTTTCTCTCTAGCAAATGAGAAATCAGGAAGAGCAATCAAACGAGTTCTTACAGTTTATGAGGCTGCATCGGGACAAGCAGTAAATCTGAGAAAATCGGCTATTACGTTTGGGAGCAGAGTTCGGGATAATGTTAAAACCAGAATGAGAAGATTATTGGGTATTTTCAATGAAGGTGGAGGTGGGAAATATCTTAGTGTTCCAGAGCAGTTTGGAAGTAAAAAAGCTGAGATGTTCCACTACATTGTTGGTAAAGTGAAGGAGAAAACTCAGGGTTGGCACAAAAAAATATTTAAGCATCACCATTACTGAAATTTTCAATTAATGCATTTCGAAGTGAAAAATGAGATTCTTTAAGTTTATTTTACTTTGCAATCTTTCCAAATAAAAATTGTAGTTTTTAAATATTTTTGATTATCTATTTAATATTTTTTCAAAATTATAGTGTTCAAATATATACATATATATATCGATAATAAGTATTATTGTGTTGATAAAATAGTATAAAATAAAAATATCTAATATTCAAAGGATCAGTTTGCAAATAAAAAAATTCAACTCCAAAATAGAGTAGAATAAAGGTTTACTCCAAATATGGAGTAATCTCATTTTTTAATCCATTTTGGAGTGAGAAATGGAGTAGAGTTGGAGAGAAACTTATTCCAAAATGGAGTTTGGAGTGAACAATGGAGTAGGATTGGAGATACTCTAAAAGTCTCAAACTAACAGAAAAATATGCTTTCATAGACCATGGCATCGAGAGAAGCCGTCCCATTGGACCCGAGCTTTTATAAGAGATTAGAGGATCTATGATCTCAATCATCGTCTTCTCTAGGAAATATGCTTCTTCCACATGGTGGTTGAATGAATTGGTGGAGATCCACAAGTGCTACAGAGAGTTGGGTCAGATGGTGATACCGGTTTTCTACGTCGTTGAACCATCTAATGTCAGAAAACAGACCGGAGAATTTGGCAGTACTTTTAAAGAGACATGCAAGCGGACAACAGAAGATGTGAAACAACAGTTTATGTGGACGGAAGCTTTGAAAGAAGCAGCAAGTATTGCCGGAGAGGATTCTAGGAATTGGTATGTTGTTTTTTATTCTTTTTTTTTATCAATGTTTTTTATTCCTTTTTTATTCTCTTAAACATAAAATGATTTAATTATATTCACTACAAGAAAATTACAGATTTGCGACGGAAATATCGGCCGCAAATCCTTCGCAAAACGGATTTTACGACCGATTTATGACAGCGACGAAAATGTCGCAACAAATTAATTTCCGTTGCAAATCTGTCGCAAATTTTGCGACGGAACAAAATTATAGCGGATCCGTCGCAAATTTGCGACGGCGTATTTGCCGTCGCAAATGAAGTATTGCGCAAATATGTCGCAAATTTGCGAGAGATTAGCGACGGAATAATGTGGCCGTTAAAGAGTCGTCGCAAAGCCGATGCTAGCATTCCGTTGCAATATCGTAGCAAATATGACGTCGCAAACGTGTCGCAAATATCGGTGTTCGCAAAATTGTGTCGTCGCAATATCGTCGTAAATGAGGCACGTCGTAATGTCATCGCAAAATTGACGTCGCAATGCTATTGCAACTTAATAATTAATTGAACCTCGAAAATTATAAACGAAAAGATTTGCAATAATTATAATTTAAAATATTTAAAAAATATAATTTAAAATACCATCTGATGTTGGGCGGACGTTTTGGATTGAGGCGTGTAAGGCTGTCATGACTGGGACTCTCGAGAAGCTCTCGAATATCCATCTCTTGCCAACGCTGACCTTGGTCTTGATGTTCCTCCGGTTAAGGAAGAGGAGGCTGTGCGGGAGCTGTCTCGGGAACGGACGCTAAAAATATGGTTCGAACCGTTGGGGAGGTGAAAGAAACCCCTGGAGTAGACGGAAAAGACCGATGCCCAGATCCTCGCGACATGTAACGGGAAAAGTCGTTGTTCGTAGACATCTGCAAAAAAATAATTTGTTAGTCATAGAAAAATAAAAACAAATAGATAACCTAAACAAAGTTATAAATTAAAAATCACGTTCGTTTTATAAAAAATAAAATTTTATAAACTAAAACTAAAATTTTATAAACTAAAACTAAAATTTTATAAACTAAAATTAAAGTTTATAAACTAAAATTTTTAAATAAAAATTTTTAAACTAAAATTCTTAAACTAAAATTTATAAAATAAAATTACAAAATAATAAATCTAACAAATAAAACTAAAATAACCATTTTTTAGATAAGGTATTAATTGATTCAATTTGTAAAAAATTTACATAAAATCAAACTAATTACAAAATAAATCTAACAAATTTCTAGATAATCTAATATTATATACCTAACAATTTCAAAAAATCTACATTTGATATCTAAAAATCTAACAATTTCTAACCTAACAAATCCCTAATAATCTAACATAGATCTAAGAGAATGGGGATTTGATACCTTTGTGGAGGAGTTCGGCGGCGAGGAGCAGATCCGGCGAGAGAGAAGCAGATCCGGCGAGAGAGAGAGGTGCGGCGGTGGCTCGAGAGAGAGAGCGAGAGATCGTGCGGCGGTGGCGAGAGAGAGAGAGAGAGAGAGAGAGAGAGAGAGCTATGCGGCGGCGGCCAAGTGAGGAGGGGAGAAAAATTCATGAAAGGAGGAAGAAAAGATTTTTAGGTTTTAATGTTTACAGGATACGGCGGATTTGCGACGGTCCATCGCAATGCCGTCGCAATATAAAAAAACAAAAACCTAATTTGGCGTCCAAATACTTTGAACTTATTAGACCAAAAATTTCATAAATATTCGCGTTGTACTTCTCATAATCTTTTTCTTCTAAATCAGGAAAGTGTTCTCGAACCTGAGAATTGAATAATCTGCAGTAATTCACCGGCCGAGTCAGAGATATATATGGATTGGAGAATATTATCATAAATATGTATGTAGGAAACGTAAATTAATACCTCTCTAATGTCTGCACATACTCATAATTCCGCAATATGTAATTGTGCGCCGCACTACAATGATCATGATCTTCCCTCGCAAGTCCGTCTCAAAACTTGGATATTTTTTTTAAAAATTACAAATTACAAATTACAAATTACAAATATATCACACTTTTTGATCTTGGCTAATCCGATTCATCTCCACTATGATCATCATCAGTGTCTTCTTCATCATCGGTCTCATCGAACTCGTCTGATCCTGCACCTTCAGTTGCATCATTCACTATGTCTTCTACATCTGGTTGCTCTAGATCAATATGTAAAATATCTTCTGTTGATGCGATTGAAGTGGAGAGTTCATCAGGTCTTTCAGCTTGCATAGCTACATCGTCAATCTTTCTGACAATACGGCCTCGCGGATTCACTTTAATCACTAATAACCACCTCTCACGTTTTTCCTTAATCTGAGGATATGAAATGAAACACACTTGATCTGCTTGTGAGGCTAGGCAAAAGGGTTCAAACTTTGTAAAACGTCTGTTTGAATTGACATCAATCACCCCTAAATTGTTTGCGCGGACCCCTCTACTACTCGGATCGTACCAATCGCATTTGAATAAAATACATTTCAAACCGATGACTCCTGGAAATGTGACTTCTATTATTTGTTGCAAGACGCTATAGAAGTCGTTTTCACCTTTGACTTTGATTCCATAATTTGTGGTTGACCTCTTTGATCCATGTTTGTAAGTATGAAATATGTACTCACGAGGCAAGTATATTGGAGCATTAATTTTCATAGCTATTGGTTCGTTAACAATTTCGTGGATCCATAGTGGCAAGGGCTCCTTCGAACATCTCTGCGTTACCTACATATTAAATCTTAGTTAAGTGTTTATAAATAAAACTGTTTTTATATGTCAAAATAAGTGTGATTGATCTTACATAATATTTTAGCCACCCAAGAAAATCACGTTCGTTGTACTTCTCATAATCTTTTTCTTCTAAATGAGGAAAGTGTTCTCGAACCTGAGAATTGAATAATCTGCAGTAATTCACCGGCCGAGTCAGAGATATATATGGATTGGAGAATATTATCATAAATATGTATGTAGGAAACGTAAATTAATACATCTCTAATGTCTGCACATACTCATAATTCCGCAATATGTAATTGTGCGCCGCACTACAATGATCATGATCTTCCCACCAAACTTCTTTCACTTTTCCAGCAAGTCTGCCTATTTGGGCGAAGATATCCGAGACGTCAACGTGGTATGTAGGTGCTTCCCCTTGATAGTCTCTCATTTTAGCATGTTTTTAACACTCATATAGGATAGTTTTGCATCCATACATGCATTCATTAGATAGTTTTAGACTAGATTGCATTCATTTTAGAGTTTAGTGAGTCTTAGATTAGGATATTATATATATGTTGCATTTGAAGTGTTTCTCAGGTATTCTAGAGCTTGAAGAGGCTATTGGGAGGTTGATGAATGAGCAAGAAAGCCAAGAAGGGGAAGAACAGAAGAAAAAAACATGCAGCAAAACTCTCAAAGGACATGAAGAATCAATATCGGTGTGCAATATCGGTGTGATCACACCGATACGCATATCGGTCTTTTGTATCGGTGTAATCACACCGATATAGACCCCACAGTTTTGTTTACTTAAGACGAAAATACACTGTTAATCACCACTATCTAGTTGACTTTTTATTTTTAAACTTTTCCAAAAACTCTCTGTATTTGGTGATTTTATCTGTAAGACCTTTGGATCAAAAACTTCAATTCAAGAGTTCTTCTTTTCTAATCTCTTCCCTTTACTCTTTCTAATGCTTATTATTAAGTTTTTACAAGTTTTTATTGGTTTGATCATGAACTGTGAGTTGTTCTTTAGAATCTAAGGTTGGTTAGATCTAGGGTGTTTAGGGTGTTAGTCTTGATGTCTATGAGTTGATTCTTCCATATCTCTTCTTGCTTAGTGCTCTTAATGCTAATTTCAACCTTGATCATGTTGAATTAGATTTCTAGGGAATTTTCTCATCCAAAAGATTAGTAAAATTCCTGGATCATTTAAGCAATAGATTTACATACTTAGCTCATGAAAGTGATTGTCTAAGGTGTTTATTAGCAGATTAGAATTGAATCTTTATGCTTGTTGCATCTTTGATCACAAATGAAAGTTTGTTCTTGATTAGAAATGTGATGAAAAGATTAAGTCCATGAAAGCGGTTTAATCTATTCTTGAATTTCTAAGCTTGGGGATTAGCATTTATATGAGTAGAATGACATCATTGATTACACTTTTAAACACCTGAAAATCAATACCATAACCTTGGATTCATCTTTCCAAAATTTACAAAAACCTTTTAGAAACTCTGTTTTGTTTTTATTTATCTTGAACATAGTATGTCATTCACCTTGTTTAATGTTACGAATCACATACCAAAACCTTCACTAGACTTGCTTAGATTAAGAAGTTTTATGAATTTCTTTTTGTCACAACAAACCCTTATGGATTGATCCTCAAATACTACAATGACATGTGTAGTAAGATTGAGTAATTGATTGGTAAAACCTTACTATCACCCCTCCATCGTCATATCGTCTAGGAGCGGTATTTTTGGTTCTCACGGTTGGACTAAAGTAGTATGACGTGAAGTGAGATGTTTCCTCCATCAAACTTCCAGCAACGATCGATCGCTCCACTTTTGCAAGATTTTTGGCCTTTCTTTTAAGATATCCCATGTATCGCTCGAACGGGTACATCCATCGAAATTGCACGGGGCCCCCAAGTGCTGCTTCATGTGGTAGCTGGATTGGGAGATGTTCCATTACGTCAAAAAACGAAGGTGGGAAAATCTTTTCTAAGTTACAAAACAACACTGGAATATTCTCTTTTAACTGTGTGATGCCATCCTCAGGCAGCGTTCGCGTGCATAAATCTCTGAAAAATGCTCCATATGCTTACATGCAACTTCATCAATTAATTAACTGAATTATATTACTTATAGAATTCTTTAATTATTTTTATTTTACTGACCCGCAATTGCTTCGTGAATTAGTTTCGGTAAGAGCTCGTCTAATGCAAATGGTAGCAGTCGTTGCATGAAAACATGGCAATCGTGGCTCTTCATACCGGAAAAATTTCTGTCCTTGCTCTATACATCTAGAGAATTTGGACACATATTCATCTGGGAACTTAACATCAGAAGCAACCCAGTCGAATAATGTCCGCTTCGCCTCCACGGACATTCGAAAGTTTGGAATCGGTAATTGATATATCATGGTTTTTACCCATTTTTAGACCATGATATAAGTGTTTTTATAGAGTCTTTTGGCTATTTTCGAGTCTATATAGAGTCTTTGCAGGTTCATGTACAATTGAAGATAAATTGGAGATTTGGATGCATTTTGGAGCTTAATGGAATGAAGTCACGAAGTGACGAAGTCAAGACAGGAATTACACGCAAGGTGTCGATCGACACCATGTAGTGTCGATCGACACCAGGTTTTCCAATTTCCAGAATC
>JAHZTW010000002.1:17713519-17763571 GCA_020283515.1 Alliaria petiolata
CCTGACTTGTAATATGCAACTCGGGTCTTGCGCAAATTTTGACCAAGTCCAACCTTGATTTCAAATTGTCTTTACTCTTTCCCTTCACGTTCAAGATTGTATTCATGATGTTATCACGGCGACGCTCAGCTGCGGCTTCCTCGGATCTGGAGTTGTCTCTCTGATCTAATTTGGGTTTTCGGTTCCAAACCAAACCCGTTTATTTTTTTGGGCTTTGTCAGATTCCTACACAAAAATACAAACTCGGCTCGACCGATGTCGAACAGACCCGACCCAATCCAAAAAAAAATTCGGTTCCTATTTTGGTCCAACACTGTCGGACCCAAAAAACCTGAACCCGCTTAGACCCGATCTGAGCCGAACCGCAGATCCGAACGCCCATGGCGAATCAACACTGACAAAAAAAAAATACTATAGGAAATTAACTTGAAATTTAGTTTCTGGAAAATTTCACATTTTTAAAGTATTGGTATCGACTGTGAATAACCTTCGAAAGTTACAATAGGTTCGAGTTTCTAATCAAATATATTTTTTAAATATACAAAGACTAATACCATGGTTTTTTCTGTTTCAAAAACCACAAAAGAAAAGCATTACACAAGTAACTTTCCACTCGAAATATATCAAGTAGTAAATTTTGTTTTTTATATATAGCTACTACCCATATCTGAACCCACATAAACAACACATGAATAACATCCTCTAAAACTCCACTTAAATAATAAAATATGATATAGTTATGTATCAAACTCAAATTGCTATATCTAGGCAGACTATATATTTAAATCAAAACATGGAGAAAGCACACACAAGATTAAAAAAAAACAGTGAAAAATGATGCAAAGACTCCACACCATCATAGAGGTTTAGACTGCAAATAAAACTGATCTTAATGATAAAGTGAATTTAGATATAAGCAAAAACTCGTGAAAGATCTGATAAATAATCAAGAACAGTGAAAAATGATGCAAAGATTCCACACCATCATAGAGGTTTAGACTGCAAATAAAACTGATCTTAATGATAAAGTGATTGAGAGTATAAGTAAAAACTCGTGAAAGATCTGATAGATAATCAAGAAGTGGTCTTGCACGATCATTGCAACTTTCCAACAAAGCTACATGCATCTATTCATTGTTCGTGATAAAAATTAAATGCTGATGGTGGTTGATAAGAGCAGAAAAGAGGAGTGTGATAAACATATTCCCAGAATTGTCTTGTTTTTAACAAAAATGGAAACAAAAATTTGAAAAACGAGAAACGACAACATTGTTTTAAATTAAAAAAAAAAAAGAGAAAACAATACATCATAGTTTAAATTCGTTTTATAGAAAGATTTTTTTATAAATTCATAATAGTTTTGATAAACTGAAAGATATTTGACAAAAAAAAATTAAACTAATTTATTAATAAAGATCCGTGCATAACGCGGATAAAATACCTATTAATATCTAAATGATTGCGTCATAGACGCGGTCTAAATAATTTTCTTTTTTTTATGGCAAATATAATGTATTTCTTTTTTCTAAGGAAAGGTACTCTGCTCAATGGGTGGTCCCAAAAAAATCAATAATTGTGGAATTTAAGAAAAGTCACGATGTTTGAGTCAGATATTTTTTTAATAGCCATCGCGTATGTGTAACCAAAACAGTAAGAGATGTGTACCGTGCTTTGTGAATGTATATATATCACTAGCCATCAGATTTCTAAACCAATCTTGTAGCATTTTTAATGACGGTATAATTCAATTTGTATAAATATATTTGTTATATAACTAGATCTGTACGAAAGTTATTAGTAATAGACATTTTTGTTTGGTAAATATTTATTAGAAACATACACTTCATTATATATGTAGTGATGGATATTTGTGTCGTCATTCACTAATTTCTACTGAGACTTGTTTCCAACTGCAGTATGTTGGATATTTTCTTGATAAGGAGTATGTTGGATATGAAAATGGTTTCATTCTCACTAAATGTAGTAATGTACCGTACGTATAAGATAAGTTCACAACTATAGCCAAGTACTATTTACACTAAAATAAAGTCTTTTTCTTGACCAACTATATCCTTGGATCACAAAATTCATCTAATGTTTTGGTGTATATATAACCAAATGTGTTTAGATAGCATTCCTACATATAGTCTAATTTTTGTTTTCGGTTCTCATCTCTATACAATTATGTCTTCTTGTATTGTATCCGTCGAGCATCTATTATTGTAGTTTAAAATCAGATGTTTTAATTTGTTATATTTTTACATATTTGGATTTTTTGACTATATATATTGTTAAAGTTTTTGTATACTTTTTCGTATTATGCATGCGATTTTAGAAGTGAGACTATTGGTACAAAGTAACCCATTTGAACTTATACATGGGCTTAAGACAAAACTCCCACTCGCACTCGTATTTTGAGTTGATCTTTTTTTGTTTGGTTTGCATATATGTTTGTGTTATATCTATTGAAAGTTGAGAAAAAAATGTTTTACAAACACTTGTGGTTTAGTGTCTAAGTATCTATCCCTTATAAGCAATAATCAAGGACACAAAATGGTGGACCAAAAGCAAAACCCAAATCCTGAGTTACAAATATCCCAACAATATGCATTTTATAATATTTGTTATAATATATATTGATAAGTGCATTTAAAAAGTTAATGTAGGTCGATATAATAAAATTCTAATAAATAGTGATTACTGAACAAAAATATCTTCATACTTCCCAAAAAACTAAGTAGTATCTAATTGAAAAATTAAAAATACAAAAAAAAAAATCATCTCAATTAGAGTAATTTATGGTCTAAGCCAAGACCAACAGGCACTAAAAGTCTAGCACTCGGGATTGCGTGAAATGCTGATATCCGAGCATCTTTTAACTCTTCCGCCAATTTCCTCAACTCTGAGATTTTGACTCAGTTAATTTCTCAATAGGAGCAGGAATTGCAGAAAAAACCGTGTCAATGAAAGTACTCAGCTTTTCTAGGACATTGGCTAAACAGGCTTTGCCTCTCTGGATGTAAAGTGCAAATAATAAACAGCCACTGCAAGCATATAATGCCTTCTCGAAATTGGAGAAAATAAAATGGCTTCTCCTCAACTATGAGACTTTGACTTCACTTAATTTCTCAATAAGAGTAGAAATTGCAGAAAAAAACTGCTGTCAATGAAGGTACTCAATTTTTCTAAGACATTGGCTAAACAGGTTAGCATCTTTTGCCTCTCTGGATGCAAAGTGCAAACAATAAACGCCACAGCGAACATAGAATGGCTTCTTGAAGCTGAAGAAAAAAAAAATATTTCTTAAAATAGTTTATAACTCAATAAAAATAGATTTATACCTCAGACAGAGTAAAATCCATAATTGGTTCTCCGAAAAACAAGGCAGGGCATGAAAGCGTACAATCATCGCCATAGTTTCGCACAATGGAAAGTTGTTGTGCAGAAAATATAATATCCATATAAAAATTCAATAAAAATGTATAACAATATTTTTTAAAAGAAAAATTTTAAAAATCTAAATTTACCAATTTTGCATGAGTGGAGAAATCCAAACAATTCTCTACAACTAGAATGTTCTTTATTCTTGGTCTTACTGCACTAAGAGCAACCCAATATCTGCTTTCATCACAAGTAGCTAGCCAGTGTCGGTATAACGTTTTGAGATATCATATGCATATTTAGAAAACGTGTGTTTTTGTGTACGATCCAAAATTACAAATAGTAATAATATAAGAAAAAATCACATTAAAACTTCATATAACAACTCAATTTCATAAACCGTATGTAAGAAAAGAAAAAGAATATATATTGTTGAAATATGGCTTTCGTTACATTTTTGTATGTAAAATTATTTATTAAACTCTTTTGATCAAGTCTTTCAACCATGTTTATTGAAAAAAAAGCTTATAAACATTCCTAAAAAACTTTTTCAAATATTACTATTAGAGAAAATCTACTGCAGCCTCAGAGGTTGTTTAGTGGAGGATGTCATTGATAGTCGACTTGTAGGCAACTTTAGAGATGAAGAGCCCAAGAACCTTTTGAATATAGGGTTGATCTGCTCGTAGAGTAACTCAGATGACAGGTCTAGCATGGGACAAATACTAGAATATCTGGAAAGTAATGTGAGTGCCCAGAGTTTTCGTTTGTTTAACAAGAATTTGGTAACCATGTAGCAACAAGAGTTGAAGCTACTCCCTTATCATATAATGGTACGTTGGACACTGTTACAGTTTAATATGAGGGTCAATGATTAAAGTAAAGCAGACAAAGAAGGTATGTGCCTTTATTTATTTATGATTTTATTTGAGTGAACTGTTTTCGTTACAGAAGTTTCAAAGCATGTAAGATTATATTTTTGAGACTGTGTACAATGGTTTCAACTTTCAACACCTTAATTTTTACATTTTAACATTCCACATCATCTTTTCTTCCTTCTACCTAATAATTTAACTCCCACTCAATTTTTTTATTCTACAATGGTTTTTTTAATAAAATTCAATACTATACTCCACTATTTTTATTTTGTATTCTTATTTATTTTTTAATGGTTTTTTTTATCCAAATCAAATGAAACAAGTTTTTATTTATAGAGTATGAAAAATGATGAATTTTGTTATATAAAAAAATAAGTGAATTTACCATGAAATAATTGATTTCAAATACTTAGGATGAAAAGAAAATATCAAATTTTTTAACACCTAATGATAATGCGCTACGTGGCATTGTATCTCTAATTTCTTTTAAATTTCAACATATTGAAAAGATTCAACACAATTGAATCTACATCATATTCAACACTCTTTTCAACACCCCCATTATAGCAATTCAACAGTTAAATTTTGTTTTCAACACTCCTAATGTAAATAATGTAAATAGTCTGACGACACACATGAAGCAATGCTTCAGTTTTTTTATTGTTTGTGTTAAAAGATGATACCATATTTTATTGTTCTGACTTCTATAGTGTAAGGAAGCAGAGCCTTCTTGTTCTGTTTTCTTTTATTTTGTTTTATTTGTCGTCCCAATCAGAATAAGCCCATTGGCTTCAAGGCTTGTCTTTTTACCGTCACACTAGATTTGACCACCTACGACCTAACAATAAGAGCATAGAAAATAGACCAAGAAACTGCTCAGAGTGTAGAAGATAAAAATCTTTTTACTATATTCTTTATGAGAACATGCGTGAGAAGAAAAATCGTGAAGGGAAGTGATATATATCAACCAATATGAGAGTTCACTAAATCAAATTTTAGACTAAGTAATCAAACTATGGGTTTCTCTCTGTTAGGTCAGAGCATATATTTTTTTGATCAAAGCGTATATATGATCAGTTGTATTGCCGTCAACAAATAAAGTTATGTAGCTTAGATGGTATAAACAAGTTATGAAAGTTGGAAATCATGCATATAATAATTAAAAAAATGCAAGAAACGAACGAACACTTCGTCTTTGTTTTCTCAATGATTAAAGCACTCAAAAGCAGAGCTTCAAGCAAATCGTACACCACGCTACCCGTAATGAAGCCACCACCACAGCTCTTCTCTTCCAATATACGATGAAGGCAGCTCAATCCTTATCCAAAGCGGACGCAGACTGCGGACTTGCGGGCTAGGGCTCCTTCTACTTTCTTGTCACGCAAGGCAATATGTAACTTGTTCTTTTTACCTAAAGTAAAAGAGAACACAGAGAATGAGATTGATATCCAGGAAATGGTGTTCAAGCTAAGGAGTACCAAGAAGGAACTCTATGAGCTGATCAAAGAAAATTCGGATCAGGTGGGTGAGGGACTCGTGAACACAATTGAATTGCCAAATTGCATCGACATTATGGGCCGACTATTGATAATCAATAGTAATCGTACGAAAAGGCTCATGAGTAGTACTAAAACAAAATTTGGATTCGAACCATCATCATCCCCGATTACTTCCCAAGTCCTAACTTAATCCTCAAAGTTTTGAAAAAATCATTACATACATCCAAAAACTAACTACAAGTAAAAGAGCTTAACCATGAGTAGGAAGAAAATTATCCACACTTCTCTGTCCTATTTTCCTCTGTTTCACGTTTCCTCTGTTATAGACAAAGGCCTGAGACTGCAGAGTCTGCAGAAAAGAAGGAGAATAAATACGCTAAGTTTACAGAGAAACGTGTTATCGTTTGGTCATGGTTAAGAGATTCCAGAGATAAGAAGTTAGTAAAACAGAGAACTAACCATAACATAATCCAAATTGAAAGCAAAAGAGATGCAGAGAAATAAGTGTAGCGTTAAAGGGTGTTCCCTGTCTCATCTCATGAAGTACAAAAACTTTTTTTCTAGATTCAGAGTAATCACATACTTAAAAGATTTCAAAGAATAGTCACCAGAAAACTTATATTGGTTTTATGTTGTTACTGCCTTTTTGTTTGTGTTGTTGAAGGTAAGCTTTCTAGTCCAACTCTTGTAAATCCTGCGATATTCAGTTATTAACAATCAAAGTAGATACGGACCAAAGCAAGTTTGCTTTGTTCAACGTCGAAATTTGATTGTGATTTTGCTTCAGAGGTACATAAGCAAAATCATCTCTCTTCTGTTCAATCTTTGAAACTTGAAAACGTATCTCCATGGGAAGAACTATCCTTGTTCTCCAAGCTAGCGTTCTTGTTTCTAACTCCATTGGTATGAAGAGATATAAAGCAACGAAGTTGGGATTAGTTTGCTTTGTCTCCAAGTTGGTGTCTTGTAATGAAAAATATAGTATCTCATCGTTGTTCATGAGTGTAAGATTGTAAAATGGTTTTAGTGCTCCACATATATGTATACGTCTTTCATTTTTTTAATAAATTATAAAGTAAAATTAGTAAACAGAATCTATGTAGGTAAAAGAGAGAATTTTGAGGCGGAATATTCTTTTGTAAGAGAATCTTGATAACTTATTTAGAACGAATGAGATATCCTAAGTTTTGTTTTAGTTGTCTGAAATATTATTTTTCTATAAATTATAAAAATAATTATAAAGATAATTTTTCAACGGATAATTTAACTGTTTCACAAAGATCCACGATAGACATGCCAGCACGCAACGAACAACTTTTATTTGTACCATTCTGGAAATTTCTTAACAAACATGTCTCCATTAATCTGGGAATCGAATCTCATACCTTTTGGTGTATAAGCATTAAGTAACTGGACCAAGAGACTTACACTATATCTTAAGTTTAAGGCATAAAGTTGTCTTAGAAAGAAATTTTCTAATTTGATACTTCTATCAAAGACCGTAGATTTATGGGCAGAAATCTTGTGTCTTCGACTCTTTGGCCTCTGTTAGCATTTATAGTTATAATATTAAGTGGGTGGACGTGAAATTTGAAACCTTTTAAATTTTAACATTGATTAAATTTACAAATATTTCATTTAATAATAATAATATATATGAGATGACACATTTCTAATTAATCACATTTATAAAAATATAAATCTAAAGGAAAAGGAAGCGTCAAGTTATCAGTTTTTTTTTATCTAAGATAACGGAATGGGTAACCATAAGAAGAATACAAATTTTATGAGAAATCAAGATTGATCAAGAATACCTTTGGTATTCGTTAAACGAAATACAAGGAAGCGCAATAATCTGCTACATCATTATATATGATAGAAAAAATCTTTAGCTTTAAGGAATTGAATTCATGCAAATCTAATTTGGCGAGTTTTTTTCCTTTTTGTTAGTGTTTCTGTTATCAAAGTCGAGCTCATACAAAGTCCATTACACGTGTTTGAGAAGAAGATTAAGAAGAAGAAGAATAAAAAGTAGAAGGGGAAGAAGATGAAGAGGAAAAAGACGAAGACGAAACAAAGAAAAACAAGAAGAATAAGATGGAGAAGATTAAGAAGACAAAGATGATGAAGAAGGAGAAGGAAGATGAAAATCTGGAAGAGCTAGTAAGATGAAAAAAAAAAAAACAAGTTGGACAACATGAAAACAAGAAGAAGAAAAAGGAAAAAAAAAGATGAGGAAGATTAAAAGCCGGAAAATAAAGAAAAGTAAGAAGAGAAAAGATGAAGTAGAAGAAAGAGGAGACGTTGAAGAAGGACAAGGAAATAGAGGAAAAAGAAAAATTGTAGGACTAATGCAAGAATAAGTGGAAGAAAAAAAGAATAGGTTGGAGAAGACAAAGACGAATACGATGAAAAAGAAGAATAATTGGAAGAAGAAAAAGAATAGGTCGGAGAAGACGAAGACGATGAAGAAGAAGAATTTAGAAACGACGAGGAAGAAGACAAAGACAAAGATGAATAAAATAGAAAGAAGAAGACGGCCGGATAAGATGAAGATAATGAAAAAAGAAGAGGGAGAAGGAAAAATAAATAACAAAGAGAAACCACACGAAGAAGATGAAGAAAGATATGAAGAAAAAAAAAGAGAAGCAGTCAGAGAAGACGATGAACTATAAAAACCGAGAGATGAAAAAGAAAAAGAATTACAAGTCGATAAAGAAGAAGTCGGAAAACGAGGAAGAAGACAAAAACAAAGGCAAATAAAAACCGGAAGAGGAGGAAGAAGAAGGAAAAAAAAACAGATAAGGTGAGGACGATGAAAAAGTAGAAGGAGGAGAAGAAGAAAAACTGGAAGAAAAAGAAGAAGAAGTCGGAGGACAATAAGAAGAAATGGAAGACGAAGAAGACAAAGTAGAATAAAGAGAGGCTGAGGAAGGAGACAAAGAAAACCTAAAAGAATAAGAAGACGAGGATGATTAAGAAGGAGAAGGGAAAAAAGGAAGGAGAAGAAAAACTCGAAGAAGAACGTGAATAAAAACCGGAAGAAAACTGAATAAAAAACAGGAAAATACGAGCGAAAAAAATAAGAACCAAAAGAAGGAGAAGATGAGTAAGAAGAAGAAGACGAGATGATGAAAAACTGAAAGCATAAGTGATAGGACATCCTAGCATAGCCAGACTTGACTAAACCACAACTCCAAGATACCCAAGAAGTGGAGCTGCCAACCACGCATACTGGAGTTTTAACCAGACAATGAGCTAGAGCCTTACAATACAAGTATGATCAAGCTATCGCAAATGTCATTCATGAAGCTGATCAAGAGAAGCCACAAGAGACTCATTGGAGTGGGCTTTGTGAAGAAATGCAAGGGGCAAAGAAACCAAGTCCAAATAAGCTGAGCGAATGGCCCATGTTATCAAGTCAAGCCCATGTTAATCTCTTCACGGTTTCGCCGCATGAACCAGACGCTTAAGGATGGTCTACATTCATCTAGCTCAAAGTCAAACCACGCCAAGCTAACTAAGGTAAGCGTTTAATTCATTTCAATATGGTTTTGACTAATGATCTTGTGTTTTTCCTTCTTTGTTTTCATTAGTTTCAAATCGCATAAGTTTAGCTTTTTATTTCAATGCACTTTTGTATTTTTGGTTATGCATTTATGTATTTTCCATTTCTTTCTTTTTGGCTGAATATACTTAGTAAACGTTTGAATCTATGTCTCTTGTGTGCGATTTCTTGAGACTATATTTCGTGTTTTATCACAAGGCTTTCACACCTTGTGTGGTACATTCGATCCATCATGTTTTATCACATGGCTTTCACATCTTGTGTGGTACACTTCGATCCATCAGTTCTCATGTCCATTTATCGTTCCACCGGTCCAATTGCCTCGCGTTTCTCGGCCATTGAATCACCCATCGATCCATCTCACCACCATCTCTATTAATATGCTGCTTGAAGATCTTTTCATCCGAATTATAAGCCTTAAAGACGAGATTCTCCTTTGGTGCTTATATCAATAAAAAGCTGAAGAAGAGAAAGATGACGAAGAATAATAAGGAAGACAAAAGAATGGAAGAAGAAAAAAGAAAAATTGGAAGAAGAAGAAGAAGGCGGATAAGCCAAAGACGTTGAAGAAAAAGAAGGAGAAGATGATGAAGAATTTGAAAAAGGAGAAATTAGAAAGAAAAAAAAAACAAGGGAGGGTTTGGTGTTTAGGGTTCGCACATTGCTTTAAAAACATTTTTTCCGTTAAAAAAATTAATAGTAAAAAGTTATTTGATGAAATTTTGGGAAACGTAACGTTTTAATATTATTATAGTTATCATGAGTTTCATGTGTTGCTCATGAAAAATTGGCTATTGAATTCAATGACATGTAGTATTGTCATGGCGATGAATTGGTTGTGCGTGTTTTGAGTAACTGGTGTGTCGTTAAACAAAGAGGTTAGTTTTATTTTTTTCATGTCTATTATGTTTAGTTTCTTAGAAAATATGCAATAAATTGTAGGGGGAAGGGAGGGCGAGGGTGAGTGAGGGAGAGGGCAAGGGAGGGCTAGAGCTAGGGAGGGCTAGGGCTAGGGAGGGCTAGGGAGGGCTAGGAAGGGGGGAGGGGGCGAGAGTGCTAGGGTGGGGGAGCGATGGAGGAAGGAGAGAGGGAGGGGGAGGGGGAGGGGGAAAGGGAGGGTTTGATGTTTAGGGTTCGCACATTGCATTTAAAAACTTATTGTTTCCGTTAAACAAAATTTATAGTAAAAAGTTATTTGATGAAATTTTGGAAAACATAATGTTTTAATATTATTATAGTTATTAAGAGTTTTAATGTGTTGCTCATGAAAAAGTGGCTATTGAGTTCAATGACATGTAGTATTGTCATGGCGATGAATTGGTTGTGTGTGTTTTGAGTGATTGGTGTGTCGTTAAATAAAGAGGTTAGTTTCAGATTTTTATGTCTATTATGTTTAGTTTCTTAATTATTAGAGAATATGCACTAAATTGTTTAAAAATTTATTTGAGTAGGTGAATATCATATTGCAGATTATATTTGTGTAATTTCAAGCTTTATGCTTGATCCTGATTTGTAAGAAGCAAGTAATGTAAGAATAATATCAAATCGCTTTGTGATGAGCATGAGAGAAATTGAAAAGCAAGTTTTTTAAAAACCAAATATCAATTATTACGTATTATATTTATGGTGTTTTTTTAAGTTTGTTGTTATTTAATTTAGAAAGAACATAATAGAAAAAGTATTAATTTTGTATATAGATATCCAAGATAGATATAAGTGATATACCCCAAAATTTGTTAATAATTGAGTGTGGAAATCCCTTGGCGAGAAGTTTTTCGAGTTTGTTTCTGTTCATGGTAATCTATACGAAACCAGCATTGATTCTATTGAGGTTTTAACATATATATATATATATATACATGGAACCATAGGTTGTAACCAGGGGCGGACACAGAAATTTATTTAGCATGGGGCACATAATTTTTTTTAATGAATAAAATAATTTATTGAAGAAAAAAACAAAAAACCCCATAACCAAAAAAAAAAAAAAAACTTTTTACAAAGTTACCGTATGCATATATTTATATATGTCTTTTTTGAATTTTTTTGGTTTGTAATATTATGTTTTTTGTGGAGTTAATTGTAAATTGTTTGGCATGCGCAAGGTGTGGGCGAATTCATTTATAATTTTAAATACAGAAATTGCGTCAAATAGTACTATTTTAAGTTTTTAGTTCAATAATAGCCCCCAAAATCTTTTTAATCACTTTTAGCATTATTAGGAAGCCTTTATACACATTTATGAATGCTTTCATAACTTTAAATAAAGCCGTTAGGAAGGCGTTAAACACATTTGAGAAGCCTTTCCTAACTCAAATTTAGAAAGCCGTTAGACACATTTAGGAAGACTTTCCTAACTTTAATGAATTTTAGGTAGCCGTTAGACACATTTAGAAAGTCTTTCCTAACTTTAATAAATGTTATTTATGAAAAAAGTGAGCTTATGTGGCTATTTTTGAAAAATAAACTTTTTGTGCTATTTAAGAAACTTGTACTTTTAAATATGTATAATTTTATTTATTTTAAAACTTTATTATTTAAATGAAAATTAACAATAAGAAACTACAATTCAAAAGGTAAATTTTGTTTGAAAAGTTAAAACCAAAAAGATAATAAATTTAACTAATACAGTAAAATGGAGGATAAAATTATGATTGACTTTGGGAAAACAAATTCTATAATAGGAAATATAAATAAATAAGGCTAAATTTTAGAATGAAAATAAGTAAAATAAACAAAAAAAGGAAAATCAAAGGTACTACACGTAAAATAATGGGGCAATATTCCACCTTAAATTTACCGGCGGCACATAGACTAATTTTATCATTTTAGCTACAATTTATATGTTACTAGAATAAGATCCGCATATATGCGGATTTTTAATAAAATATTTTAAATTCGTAAAAATAAATTTAAAACAAAATCGGATAATCTATAAAGAAAAAATAAAATTTAATTTTATTAATATTTTCAAATATATATGTTTTAATATTCTTATATGAATTATGTTTACTTATAATGCTTTATCTATATATAGATATAATAATTTATTCTAAAATTTTAATGAATTATTTATCCTACTTTTATCATAATTAAAACCTATATTAGGATCCGCGTATACGTAGATTTATAATAATAAAATTTCAAACCCGTTAAAATAATGTTTTTTAAAATATAAAACAAAATCGGATCACTACTGAAATAAATATATGAAAACACACAAAATCTAAATCTAAGAGTTATTTATTTATTTTATTTCTCATTTATTTTTAATTAAAATATTTAAAACACAGAATCTGTTGCGGGTGCTAAACAATATTAACCATATTTCTTGTACATTTGACACACTTTATCAACTATGTTTTTCTGTTCCGCTGCGTTGAAAACTTTGGTATGCAATTCGAATCCTTCGAGTATGTTAACGATCTCCCATTAACTCTTTTCAAGCAAATAAATCTCTCATTTTCTTCACATTCATCTCCCGTATATGATTTCTCTGCTCTCTAGAGAAGTTATGCTTCTCAAGACTCGCATCAAAAGGATCTTTACATGATTATTGCTATCTTTCTCTAAATTGCGCTCATCATCATCTAATATCATATCCTAGTTAATGTAATTTACTTTTTGTTTTTATTTTTCTTAAATTAAAATAGATCATTTTGTTTTTATTTTTGAAATTATGCTTCTCAAGACTCGCATCAAACGCCTCTCTACATGATTTTTGATATACTCATTCTCATTGAGCTAATCATCGTTAATGCCATATCAATATCATCTATTTTTTTAATTGATATATATCCTAATTAATCTAATTTACTTTTAGTTTTTGTTTTCCTTTAAAAAAAAAATTGAATTAGATCTTTTAGTTTTATTTTCTTTTTCTTAAATTGAAATATATCTTACTTAATTTTATTTTACCTTTTAAATGTAAATCGATAAATTTAACATTTTTTATTTTTTTTTAAATATTTGTTTTTTGGAAATTCATTTTTATCTTGTTATAAAATTTAAAAATAAAATTTTACCAAGACATGTGTCAAAATCTAAATCGATAAACTTGACACATGTCAAAATCTTTCCTATTATTTTATTTATTTCTCTTTTAAAAATAGGTAGATGTATTTTCCTTTTTCTTTTAGGATTAGTTAATTTTTTTATAATAGATTTTAATCAAAACATGTGTCGAAATCTAATCGATTAACTTGACACGTGTCACGATCATGTTAATTAGCAACTTTGACGCATCCTGCTTTATATAATAAGATAATTAAAGAAAACTTAAAAAAAAAAAAAAATTCACTGGGGGCAGTTTGCCCCTCCCCCTTCTTCTTACCTAGTTATGCCACTGATTGGGTTGACTGTGTTGTGTCTGAATCTCATATTAGGACGAATGCCATACGCAAATCTTACTAGGATAGTGATAACTAACGCTGTTGATGTCATTTGATCTTAAGACTATTTTAGAGATTTTCCTTCTCAGCTGTTAGAGATGGGTTTAGCACCCTTCTAAAAAGTCATTCATAAATTGAGGTCGGCCCATCAAAACCCTAGAAGCTCATCGGAAAAGGTAATTTCCGAGATAAAGGAAAGGATAAGAAGAATCTCCGAAAGAAAAGGAAGAATTCCTTTTCTAAAAAGGAAACGGAGATCGGTCTAAACCGATTCTCATCTATTATAAATAAAGCTGCGACTCATTGAAGAAATGTATCCAAAAACTGAAGAGCGGCTACCTAGAGAGAGACCTAATTCTCTATAGAAATCACCTTGTAAACCTTCTTTGTAAATGAACTACGAATGGCTTGATCCTTTTAAAGGGTACATGCGTACCTTCTTTAAGGTTCAGCTATAACTTAATAAAAACCCTAATTAGGTCATCTTTCCGATGACCTAATTTTCCTCTTATTTCCAAGCTTCGA
Organism: Alliaria petiolata; assembly: GCA_020283515.1. NCBI lineage: Eukaryota > Viridiplantae > Streptophyta > Magnoliopsida > Brassicales > Brassicaceae > Alliaria > Alliaria petiolata. The sequence goes on from JAHZTW010000002.1 coordinate 17,727,762, forward strand.
TTTGATATTCTCTTAAACCCACAAACTCTTTGTTATACATATAAAAGTGTGATTTGAGTTCTTACAATTGGCCTCGTCGACTTATGCACATCTGATGGTGGTGTTGCAAGTGTTTGCCGACCATCAACTATTTGCTAATAAGAAGAAGTGCTTATTTGAGCAGCTTCAAGTCGACTGTCATGACCACCACATCGTTGGCGCCACCTACCACTGTCATGACCACGATGTACGGAGCTCGTCGACTTATAAAATTAGTTGGACAAAAAAACTATAATAAAATTATATATAATTAAAAAAATTCTTCTATTTTAGATAGATAATTGATTATACTTTATAATTTAGAAATAATACTTTCATAACTTTGTAAATTTAGAAGTAATACTTTCATATATACCCGTAAATAATAAAAAAATGTTTAAATATATGATATAAAATTAAAATAAATTAAATACATATCATGCAATTTACAATATTATACATATTTTAATATAAATGATTAATAATAATAGTTATATTTTGTAAATACGTTATGAAAATTTTAAATTATTTGGTCTGTAATATTACTTTTAAAATAAATATTATCAAAAAAAAATTATAGTTTTATTTAATAACTTAATTCAAATATAAATAAATGTATAATAATTAATATTTTTAATAAAAAAAATATGGCCCCGATGAAAAACATTTCTGGGTCCGCCACTGCATATGAGAGATTCGGATCTCCATCTCTGCTACAACTTCGAGCTAATCAGCCTCAAACAAACTCTCAAGACGACCTCCAATTCACAGAAAAATTAAATCAAGACACTCATTGAAGAAACGTCACTATCTCGCGGCATCATTGAATGTTGCAACTTTTCCCATGGCATCAAGAAAAAGAAAAAAATAATGTAATTCTTTTATGATTTCTCCAATCATAAACTCATGTCAGTTTCTGAATAATAAGAACAAAAGTGGAAGCGTACCTTTAGGATCCATTGCTTATGAACTGAATGGGAATAGCTCTTCCACAACAAACCCTGAATAGCCTTAGATCTCTGTTGATGGGATGCAGAGAGTTTTCTGTATTTCACGTTAGGATTGTTGTGGGGACCATAACCCTTCTATTTATATAGAAACAATTTCTAATTTGGCCCTTCATCAAATTAGAAATTATTGAATGTATCCACACATTAAATTTCCATAACACTTATGCCCCATAGTTTTTTATTTATACAAAAGTGACCACATAAGTTTTGACTACTTTAAATAATGACCCTAACACATTGATTATACACATGTGACCCCAAAATAATTCTTACAATCTCCCACTGGGTCATATATGTATTATGAAAATGTGATAGACTTTATGAGCTCAAAATTGTCATTATATTGCAGGCATAAACAATCACGTCCATTGAGTATAACAACATAGGATCATAGCGGTCTTCATTATAACAATCATAACTAAACCTTCCATGATCACTGAAATCAATATAATCAAATGACATAGATCAATTATGAAAAGTGTGGCATGAAAATCACACGAAAAGTGATCAATACATGTCGATTTTCAACTGGTCCTACTTTATTGAGATCCTTTAACTTTATTGTACAAAAGTAAACAACAAGAAAACTTTATTTCTGATCAGAACGAAATGTGCATAAACACAACTAAAACATAAAACCCAAAACCAAATGAGAAAAAAAAACTCCCACTAAACAAAACAATCCTCAAACACTGAAACACCCATCCGAGCAGTATGCTCATGAAAAACATTGGGTGGAATACCTTTTGTAAGAGGATCTGCTATCATGGAGTTTGTCCCTAAGTGTTATATGGAAATCTCTCCACTTTGTACCCTCTCCTGAACGACGAGGAACTTAATGTCAATAAACTTGGACTTTCTAGTGCTCCTATTTTTGTTGGAGTACAAAACAGCTGATTTATTGTCACAATATAACTTTAATGGTCTTTCAATTCCTTCAAGAATTCGCAGCCCAGTGACAAAATTCCTTAGCCAAAGTCCATGATTAGATGCCTCAAAAACTGCTACAAATTCCGCTGCCATTGTGGAGGAAGCTACGAGTGATTGTTTTGCACTACGCCAAGAAATAGCTCCACCGGCCAACAGAAAAACAAAACCTGATGTAGACTTTCTACTATCTCGACATCCAGCAAAAACAGAATCAGAATATCCAATGATCTCAAGGTTATCTGATCTCTGATATGTGAGCATATAATCTTTTGTTCTCTGCAGGTACCTCATGACTCTTTTGGCTGCTTTCCAATGGTTCAAACCTGGATTACTTAAGTATCTGTCCAAAACTCCAACAATGTACGCTAAATCCGGACGCGTACAAACTTGTGCATACATTAGACTCCCTACAGCTGACGCATAAGGGATCTTTTGCATCTCCTGAATTTCTAAATTTCCTTTAGGGCACTGATTAAGACAAAATTTGTCTCCTTTAGCGACTGGGGTGTCACCTGGTTTGCAATCCTGCATGCCAAATCTTTTGAGTACTTTTTCGATATAGCTCTTTTGAGATAATCCGAGAATTCCTCGAGTTCGATCTCGGTGAATTTGGATTCCTAATACAAAAGATGCTTCACCAAGATCTTTCATGTCAAAATGACCCTTAAGAAAAATCTTGGTCTCATGCAACATGCTTATATCGTTAGTGGCTAGCAGTATGTCATCGACATACAAAACCAGAAAAATGTGTTTACTCCCACTGAACTTCTGATACACACAATCTTCGACCAAATTTACCTCAAAACCAAATGAGATGATTACCTCATGAAATTTGTGATACCATTGACGAGAAGCTTGTTTGAGCCCATAGATGGATTTATTTAACTTGCATACCATTTTCTTTGAATCACCTAATACAAAGTTTTCTGGTTGCTCCATATAAATTGTCTCATCAATGTTTCCATTGAGTAATTTTGTCTTGACATCCATTTGATGAAGTTCTAAGTCATATTGTGCAACTAGTGCCATGATTGTCCTTAAAGAATCTTTTGATTAAACTGGAGAAAAGGTTTCTTTATAGTCAATCCCTTCTTTCTGAGTATAGCCTTTAGCTACTAGACGAGCCTTATACCTCTCCACATTACCATTTGAATCCATTTTAGTCTTAAATATCCATTTGCAACCAATGGGTTTCACTCCTTCTGGTAATTGGACAATGTTCCAAACCTTATTGTCTAGCATTGACTGATACTCTTCTTCAGAAGCTTTGACCCACTTATCTGAATTAGAACTACCAATGGCCTCACGGAAATTGATAGGATCATCTTCCAACTGGGTTTGATTTTCCTCTTGTTCCATAAGAAATACTATGTAATCATCCGGAATAGCACTTCTCCTTTCTCTAATGGATCACCGCAAAGGCACTTGTTCTTGTTGCACTAGTTTTTGAGGATTCTGAATTTGACTTTCATGTTCGATAACATTGTCATCTTGATTTGGAGGAAGGTCTTCATTATCAATTTGAGGTTCCAAATTTGCTTTCTCAAAAGCAACTATATGAATCAGATTAGAACTTGAATCCGATTCTTCCTCAAAGATGATGTTTCTAACTTCATTTCTCCCCCCTAATTCAATATCCTCAAAAAACGTAGATGTACCCGTCTCAAAAATATTCTTTTGTGTGCGATCATAAAATTTGTAACCCCGAGATCGCTCGAAATAACCAATAAAGTAACTGCTCACAGTTCTGGAGTCCAATTTTTTCTCAAATGGCATGTAAGGCCTAGCCTCAGCTGGACATCCCCATATGTGAAAATACTTTAGACTAGGTTTCTTTCCAGTCCAAAGCTCATAAGGTGTTTTTGCAGTTGCCTTAGTTGGTACCCGATTAAGAATGTAAGCTGCAGTCTTTAGTGTCTCTCCCCAGAGTGATTCATGTAAGGTGGAATGACAGATCATACTCCTTACCATGTACTTAAGAGTCCGGTTTCGTCTTTCCGATACACCATTCATTCTGGGAGACCCAGGCATGGTATACTGTGGGACAATTCCACACTCCTCTAGGTATCTGGCAAATGGTCCTGGACGTTGTTCACCTGAACCGTCATACCGACCATAATATTCACCACCACGATCGGATCTTACAGACTTTATCCTTCGGTCGAGTTGATTCTCAACTTCAGCCTTAAACTTTTTTGAACACGTCTAAAGACTCTGATTTTTCATGAATAAGAAACAAGTATGCATATCGAGAGTAGTCGTCTATGAAAGATATAAAATATTGTTGACCATTCCAAGATGCTATAGGGAAAGGTCCACAAATATCCGTATGTATCAACTCAAGGACTTCTTTAGCTCTATATGCACCCAATCTCTTATTTATAGTCTGTTTTCCTTTAATGCAATCCACACATACAAAATACCATCTGGCACAAGTCGCTCAATTCTATTTCTAGAGATGTGACCTAAGCGTTTGTGCCACAGAGTTCCTGAACTTGCATTTTCGAATTTACGTTTAGTACCCCTTGATTCAACACTTAAGCTTTCATCATGAGAAGCTATATTGTCAAGCATATAAAGACTGTGATTATGCATAAGAGTACCAGTTCCAATTAAAACTGAATTTAAAGACAAAAAAACTTTTCCATTCTCAGTTAGACAAGAATAACCAGATTTGTCTAAATAAGGACCAGAAACCAAATTCCGTCTAAATGACAGTGCAACAAAAGTGTCTTTTAAATCCAAAAAACAACCAGTACTAAAACACAATCTAAAATGCGCAATTGCCTCCACATCCACCTGAAATCCATCAGCCACATGAATGTGTCTTTCAGCTTCAGTTGGTTTTCGGTAGCTCAGGCAACCCTGCAATGAAACACTGATGTTAGTAGTTGCACCTGAATCTAACCACCAAGTGTTTCTGGGTACTTCAACTAAGTTCACTTCAGAGTAGACCATAGCAAGGAACATACCTTTCTTTCCACGCCATGCGTGGTACTTTTGGCAGTCCTTCTTCATATGTCCAGCTTTGTTACAAAAGAAGTAGGTATTTTCAACCTTAGTATGTTTCCTTTGAGTTGGACCTTTAGCAGCATCATTCTTGACAACCTCAATTTTCCTTCTTTTGCCCTGACCATTAGAGGTGCTTGCCATATGAGCACTTTCTGTCCTTTCTTGTTTCATTCTATCTTCCTCTTCACAAAATACGAAGTGAGCTCATTAAGAGTTTCTCCTTCTGTGTGTTGTAACTGGATTTCAATTGATTGAATTGAGAAGGAAGAGAGTTCAAGACAAAAAAGATGAGCACTTCTTCCGGAAGCTCAGTCTTGAGAGTCTTAAGTTTTGAAACAATGTTGGACATTTCCAAAATGTATTCCCTTATGTTTCCTTTGCCGTGATACCTCATGGTACTAAATCGATACAGAAGCGTGCTTATTTTGCTTTATCGCTACTTGCAAAACGCAAGTCCATCTCAGCAAGGAACTGTTTGAGATCTTTGATCTCCTCATCACCCCTAAAGGTTTCTGGAATGGTGTCCATAATGATCATTAAACCAATGCGATTAGAACGTTCCCACTTCTCATAAACAGCCTTATACTCAGCAGTGCTGGTATCAATAGGAGAAGCAGGTTGTTCCATCCTGATTATCAAGCAGAAACTAAACATGGTGCTCTGATACCAATTGTAATTTTTTTAATGATTTCTCCAATCATAAACTCATGTCAGTTTCTGAATAATAAGAACAGAAGCGGAATCGTACCTTTAGGATCCATTGCTTATGAACTGAATGGGAATAACTCTTCCACAACAAACCCTGAATAGCCTTAGATCTCTGTTGATGGGATGCAGAGAGTTTTCTATATTTCACGTTAGGGTTGTTGTGGGGACCATAACCCTTCTATTTATATAGAAACAATTTCTAATTTGGCCCTTCATCAAATTAGAAATTACTGAATGTATCTACACATTAAATTTTCATAACACTTATGCCCCATAGTCTTTTATTTATACAAAAGTGACCACATAAGTTTTGACTACTTTAAATAATGACCCTAACACATTGATTATCCACATGTGACCCCAAAATAATTCTTACAAATAATACAAAAATAAAGATGACGACCTCTCCGAGCTCTTCGACAAATGGTTCCACTGATCTTCAGCTACCATCGCCACCAACATATATAAACAAAAAGATTCAAATTCGAAGCCCTAAACCCTAGTCGACATCGGCTCCGTTTTTGCGACGTCGTCTCCTCGGCTCGTTCTCCACATTTATCTAGAGAAGAGATTAACAACAAAAAGAATAATATTCGGTTGATTTTGGATGACAACCCAAACCCATGCGATGAAAGAGTTGAAGCTCCAATGGTTTCTTGAGAAACACTCAAAAGAAGCTGATCTAACGAAGAGGAAGAAGTTAAGAAAAGAGGAATGGGCGGATTGATTTTGAAGCAGAAGGCATAACATCGACGTCTCCGTGAGTTGAGCTTGGCCACCCGATCTGGAACTCTGTCCAAAACAGCTCGTGAACAATCCAAGATCCGTAAAAAAAAAAGCAACACATCAAGAGTTAACACCAGCTCGGAAATATTGCTCGTGAACAAGCCATTCGTAAAAGCGGAGCCTTTGATTTCAGTCCCGATCTCCTCGCTTTTTCAAGTCGTACCGAGCTCATCGACCTAAGCACATCGTCGTACCGAGCTCGTCGACCTAATTACATCGTTGTACGGAGCTCGTCGACTTATGCACCACTTTGACATCTCGTCAAAACCAAGCTCGCCAGTCCGTCGAGAACTATTTTTCACAAAAGAATCTAGCCAAAAAAAAAAAGGCTAGGAGAGGGGAAACAGATTCACGGATGCATGGCATGTGTATGTTTTTGATCAAAACCCACCTATGTTCAAGCTCGACAATTCATAAACCAAGCTCAATCAAGATTCACAGATTCTGGGAGCCCTTCAAAAAAAAAAGGTAATAACGACGAGCTCATCATACGAGCTCCCACTCCTTATACGGCAAAACTGCCTCTGACATCTCAAAGTAAAAAAAAAAAAAGACGCTCGCACTACCGAGCTAGCTTACGCTCAATCTCTGAGTCAACAAAGACGACCACATGTCTCTCCGATCTCTATTTTTTGATCAAAAAATAGACGTGATAACTTTCACCAAGGTCTCCAAACCGTCATCCTAGCACCATTCGATAAGTCATTTGACTATCTAAAAAAAAAAAAAAAACTCATACACGAGATCGTCTAAGTTATTATATCTTGCTCAAAAGATTTTTACTTAGTCGACTCTCTTAAGCTTCCGAGCTATTTTCACATCAGCGTCCTGTCCAGACGTTAGATATGCCTATAACTAAGTTTGATCAACTTAGTTCGGTATCCCAAAAAGCCAAGATCCGTCTTCCATGCGTTCCTCATGGATGCCGTGGTGAAGTAATCCACAATATAAGCCGAGCCTGTTCTCGCAACCTTTCTAAGTCGTGCAAAGCATATAAGCCGAGCCTTGCTCGCACCTTTGCATTCGAACATAGAAAATTCCTAAGTCGTACCAATAACTAAACGCCGACCTGATCGCATATTGGTATTCATACTTAGGAATAAGTCGTATGATCCATATAAGCCGACATGTTTCGCACGATCATATTAGCACTTATATTTTTAAGCCGAGATCCGTCTTTAAATAAGCCGAGCTGAGCTAATCTCTCGCACGTTTACATTCGCCCTATTTCTAAGTCATGCAAACAAATACAGCCAAGCTCACCTCGCAAGTTTGCATTCGACTTAGAAATATTAAGTCATACAAACAACTTAAAGACGATATTGCATCGCACGTTTGTATTAGAACTTCTAAATCTAAGCCGAGACACATTCTCGCATAATCCTCAATACCAAGCACGGCCTCGTGAAACCAAGCTAACTCTCGTGTTACTATCTAAGCCGAGCTTACCTCGCAATTAATCAAGCCAAGTTATATCTCGTCTCACAACTACTCAAAGCCGAGCTCCGCCTCGCAACTACATTGACGCGTTTGCTTTACATCCAATCTCGGTCATTCAACACGCTGGTTGAGGGAGTATTTTAAAGTTTCTATCATTTTGAAATGTGTCGATCTCAATTCATGCCGAACTGACTCTTCTCTCTTAGTTCGCCGAGCTCGATGTCACTCGCTGGCCGAACTGGAGGGGGGACTAATTGTTAGAAATGGGTTTAGCACCCCTCTAAAAAGCCCTTCATAAATTGAGGTTGGCCCATCAAAACCCTAGAAGCTCATCTGAAAAAGTAATTTCCGAGATAAAGGAAAGGATAAGAAGAATCTCCGAAAGAAAAGGAATTTTTCCTTTTCTAAAAAGGAAAAGGAGATCGGTCTAAACCGATTCTCATCTATTATAAATAAAGTTGCGGCTCATTGAAGAAAGGTATCCAAAAACTGAAGAGCGACTACCTAGAGAGAGACCTAATTCTCTCTAGAAATCATCTTGTAAACCTTCTTTGTAAATGAACTACGAATGGCTTGATCCCTTCTAAAGGGTACGTAGGCAGCCTTCTTTAAGGTTCAGCTATAACTTAATAAAACCCTAATTAGATCATCTTTCCGATGACCTAATTTTCCTCTTATTTTCAAGCTCCGATTTGATATTCTCTTAAACCCACAAACTCTTTGTTAAACTTCTAAAAGTGGGATTTGAGTTCTTACATCAGCTTTGATTTTATGTTTTTCTTCCCAACCAAATTTAAATTTTATTAATTAATTATATAAAGATCTGTGTTTAGCGTATGCAGAGCTTGGATTTGTGTTTAGCTTCTTCTTCTTCTTTTTGAACTTTGTGTTTAGCTTCTTATATGTTGTTTTCTATATTTACTGAGTATAGTTTAAAGTTAGAGATTTTATACAATTGTGACTCCAAAGTGAATTAAAATACTTTGCTCAAGGTGCAGCTACAAATTCATCACAGAAAGTCTCCCTAAAAAAGAGAAGCCAATCAAACTCTCTGATTCAATCATGAACTCAGCGATATCTGTTGTAGGTTCCTAAGGTTGTAGGATCCAATTCATCAAAACTCTGTTTCTCTTTTTTTTTTTTGGTTTTTTAATATTGTCAACACTGGGTCTGGCTTAGTTTTGTTTATTGCCAAGCTCCGATCATCTTCTCTAGATATTTTTCATCCAGTTTTGGGATCCTCTCTGAAATATCACTACTTGATTTGTTGGATATTGGGTTGGCTGTGTCAAAATATCATATTATGACGCATGCCATAAAGAAAATTTACGAGGATATTGATAGGATTATTAAGGTTGTTGAGGCCATTTTATCTTTAATTGATCTCCTCCATCAAGTTTGTTTCAGAAATCTTACTTCTCAGATTTGATTTTATGTTTTTCTTTCCAATCATATTTAAATTTTATTCATAAATTATATAAAGATGGCATCTAAATAGATATATCTACTACATATTAAACGTGAAGCATTGGATGCCATTTGCTGAGGTGTCACTCCTACAATTTTTACGCCATGTACTATTTAATCAATTCTTTTTCCCCTAATTTCACGTAACAACTAACCATTTTCTCACAAGTCAGCCCTTATTTAACTTTTTGAATAATTAATTAAAAATTCAAATATTGCCTACTATTCCTATTTTCAAACAGTTTGATTCTTTTTTTTTTACACCAAATGATTTCGTTCAAATATATGTTTAAATCTCAAACTGATTTTAATCTCAAAAATAAAAGTTTGCAATTAATAACTTACAAATTATTTTTATAATAAATTTTTGAAATCGCCTTTTTAACATAAAAATAGATAATACAATTATTCTATTTAATATAGTCAACTGGTTTCTCTTTAAAATAAAAAAATAGAAGAAATAAGATTCGAAAAGATATTGTAACTATTTTGGATTTTAAAAAAAAATATTTGTAAAAATACTAACTTTTAAACCTAAACTTATGCTACAAGTTATATTCATTCCTATATATCATCCTTGCTAATGCTTCTCATAAATCGAAGATTCTCTTTTTGGTCAAATTACAATGTTACGACAAATTCACTCGAAACTCCTTAATGTATTCTCCTTCAACCATACCATCAAAAGTAATATTTTTTCATTCAAAAATGTTAGATACTAATCTATACATACTGTTATGAACAAAGTAGCAAACCAAAAGAATAAGAAGAATAGATCGACTCTTTTATTAATTTTGCAAACGAAACGCTCCAATATTCGATTACAAGAGAAACAATCACCAAATCGCCATTGTCGAACCCCCAAATTCTAACAATCTGAAGTTTTAAAGCAGAAACTGGATAAAAGAAAACCAAAGTTAATTCCGAACTTATATACATGTTTAGTTCGGAATAACAGTGAACCCTCCACTTTCTCCCGAGTATTTGCTTTCTTGACAATTAGTCCAAATGGTCTTCTGTTGACTTTTCCTGACTTGTCACTCTCTTCCTCTTCCGGTAGTACGTCCTTCTGGGCATATCAATACCCGCCCCAATAAGACGAAGCTTGTCCTCAAGCTTGAATTCGGGAAATTGCTTGTCCATGTCCTGAGCTAAAACCCACGTACACTCGTGTTGTGGTAAGTCAGACCACTGAATTAACACTTCCAAGAATCATTCCTTAGCGTAACGGGTCTCAAGAACCGTTTAAGGCTGTAACACAAACTCCCCTGCATCCGAGAATGTGTTAGGAAGAACAGAAAATTGGGATTCTTGGCCCACCACTGCTTTCAATTGGGAAACGTGAAAAACATGATGGATCTTAGAACCGTCGGGTAACTTGAGACGATACGCTGCTTTTCCAATACGCTCCAACACTTTGAAAGGACCATAAAAACGTGCAGCTAACTTCTGACACAATCGCCTTGTAACTGAGTGATATGCAGAGTTTTAACCCTAAAATAACTACTGCAAGTGCACAGCAATGTCGTAGTATTTAGGAATCGAATCCACAAGTTTCAAAGGCTACACTACAATTCTTTATGAGTGAAATTAATCTAAGACAATGATATAATTGTTGGTTATAATGCAAAACGAAAATAGCAAATAAAAACGGTTAAAGATCAATTAAACAAGCTTTAGGTCAATGGCAATTCGCAGGAATTCAGAGATCACAAATCAGACAATTATTCAGGGAATGGATTATGAACCGTTCTAGAACTCAAAACACAATTGTATAATCAATCCACCGTCGTGGTATCAATTACTTTGTCTAACAACCTAAGTATCTAAACTGTCGTTTGAACTTAGAATTCTAGACAAGCATTAATTTCGAGTTTGATATGTTCACAAAACGCCTTAACATCAGCTTTCGTTGGCTAAGGACGTTTTGCTCATCTATGTTCTTTCAGGCTTTTAAACAAACACTTTTGATGCGTTAAACAACCTAAGATCAGAAACTAGGTAGCTAATCAAGTTTCAGCAATGAGATCAACAATAGATGAAGAAACCACAAGATAATTCCCTATCTATGTCTAATTCAATGATTCATAAATTCCCTTGAAAACCCTAAACCTAACTATGGATCTACTCAGACATGGATGCAGAGAAAAAACAAAGAGATGAAGAGAAATTCATAATCAATAAATAAGAATTCCAAAGGGGTTCAAAAATCTTCTCCAAAGATGCCGAAACTCGTCTCCCCAAGCTTACAAAGCACAAAACCCAAAAGTATTAATAGAATAGAAAGTGTTGCCTAAACAATGGCCAAACATAGGTATATATAGGTCAAATAACGTTCTGGGTCGAAATCCAGTCCAAAACCAATCGAAAATAGGAAAAATGGAAATTTCCTTTTCTTCTGCGCAAGTAAACCGGTCGGTTTGGGGTCGGATCGATCAGTCCAAAATTGGATCGATCGATCTAAAAAGCTCCTGGAATCTTCAAAACACTGGATCGATCGATCTAATATCCTTCTGGACTTTTTCTGCACATGCATCATCTTCTCGTCAGGATGGACAGTCTTCACGAAAACTGGCATAACTTTTGATCGCACCGTTGGATCGACTTCAAACCACTTCTAAATGAAAGCTAACTCAAAGTTCTAGTTGGTGCCCAACATTCAGCTCCATCCATCCGTGGAAAGTGCTTCAGCGAAGGCCAAACTTCAGATGTGTCTGCATGGTTCTGCATCTCTATATACTCGTTTGTACCCAAAATGACTCATTTTCTTCCAAAGCTACCTAAAACCTGAAAAGACTCGATAAAACACTAAAATACTCTAAAACACACATGTTGAATCGAAAAACCATTGAAAACATTAGGTTAGAAATCCTCAAAAACGCAATACATCAACTCCCCCAGACTTAGTCTTTTGCTTGTCCTCAAGCAAACGACTAAGAATAGAGTCGAGATTTGAAAACAGAAACTCACCATATTTCTAGAACACCATCTTGACCAACACTCTTGAATCCACATACCACATAGCTAGCATTAGATAATATTTCAGCATACTTACTACTAGCTTAGCAATCTCCCAAATACGGCCCTTAGAGAAATTCGAAACCTCCATTGTTGACCCCTTTTATCAATTAAGCGTGCGGTCTCATCGAGGGAGTATCGATCAAAGAACTTATAGATTTTTTACCTTCCAAGCTCCTGAACACACAGAAAGTATTTGCACAATCTCTCTTATTTTCTCTTTCCTTAGTCGATTTCTCCCTACTTTTCTAGGGTATCATTTTATTTTTTCTGTCGACTAGATTTTCTTTTCTTTTCTATAGATCAAGAACGGTGCAACTCACTTGCGAGGAGACGCTTTTATGAGTGTAAGCTCGCCTTCATAGTCCTTTTTATGGAACTCGGGCTGCCGTTCTTAACCTTAGACTTCTATATATATATTTTACTTTAGGGAAGATCAAAAAGAAATTGTGACAAAACTTATCTATAAAGTACTGGAAGAGGAATCAGGTTCGATGTATACCAAACCCCAAGATGAGAAAATTAAGGTTCATTTAGGCGGAGCCAACAATGAATCTTTCGAGCTATCCAGAAATCTGAACTTTCTCTGTTAGATTGATCCACTCACAGTGTTCTACCTAGTAAAATCTGTAATCAACTATTATAACAATGGTCAAAGTGTTAATGCAATGTGGTTAGTTCCAAGAAAAGTTCATAGTTGCTAACAAGGTTTTGACTCAATAAAACAACTTGGACTGACTAAAAAAATCAAAAACACCAAAATGACTCAAGAGAAACCAAAGGAAAGAAAGTGGTGTTAGTTAGGGATGAACATCCTCCCGGAGACTTAAATCACAATGTCCACAGTGTGAAGAAAGAGAGAAAATGATGGTAAGGATGAAGAAACAAGTAAGGGATGAGAGAACTTACCTGTTTATGGGCGAATGGGAGGTGATGGTGGGTTTGAGAGTGCTAGAAACAGAAAGAGAACAAAAATTCGTGTGGAAAGCACCCAAAAATCACTCAACACCATTAAGAATTGAAGAAGTTATGGATTTTTGAAGTTTTGTCAAAATCAGAATGATCGATCTGGATCAATGGATCGATCGATCCCTCCCTGGATCGATAGATCTAACCTGTTTTTTTTTTTGAAACAACTTAAAACCAAAACTAAAAGTTAGAAAACTAAAGAATAACGAAATATATACACTTACCAGTGGGTTGCCTCCCACTAAACTCTTGTTTAAAGTCTATAGCTTGACTTCTGAGCACATTTGTTAATCATGAGAATCAAAAGGCTGAGCCAATGCACCTTTGATCCTTCTACTGTTAGGGTAAGAAACAAAAAGTGCAAAATAGCACGCAATTATCCAATCCCAAGTGACAAAATTCACATCAATGAAGTCTACTACGAATGTAGCATATATCTTAGAATTTTTCTTGATGGTGAGATGCTCATGAGGATCAAATGCATTTGGTGGAAAGATAAAATCAACTTCAGGTCTAAACGAGTTTAGCACATAATAGTCAACTTCATCTCCATCAATCATGTAGAACACAACATTCTCCTCCCTAGAATCTTTCTCAACCTTAGGGTTCTCTATCTCATTCAAGATCATATCAATATCAAACACATGCCCTAGGTAAGATTTTTCAAGAAGAGATCTAGATTCTTCAGGCATTGAAAACTTAAACTCAAGATCATGAACATTCAAAGCACATAGATAACTAATATCAAAGCACACTTCATGGTAATCTCTAGCAAGCTTTTCTACTCTTAAAGTATCTAGTTTTTCAGACTCACATATTAAATCATAACATTCATCAATGAGCAACGGAGTGTGCAAACTAGAAGCTACATCGTCAATGGAAGGAACGCAACTAACCTCATCATTATGAGAATCAAAGGTTAAGAAAGGTGTACCTTGTATTGGGCTTGGTGGAACCCAATATATTACCTCCTCAAGTGCATGGGCTATCCTTATCTCATAGAGTGTGAGTTCCCTTCCTTCAAGTGCTGCTCGATGGGACATGAGGTTCAGCCGGATCATCATCGCTAGGTCACTCCTCGTCAACGTTGGATTTTCTTTGCAAAGCTCATCCAACTCAACTATTTGCTCCGGTGTGAGTACACTTTCATCAAGTGGTGGCTCCACATATTGCTCATCTTGAATGTATTCATCAAATGTGGCATCTTCTTCTTGTGGCCAATCATTGTAATCCATGGCCATCACCTGTAAGAAACAAAATACTAAAAGAAAAAGTTAGTGAAAGTTAAGGTCTTAGACTAAACTTCAAACCTAGACTCGTAGGTAACTCAATTGGAACTCGGCAACGGCGCCAAAAACTTGATATGCAGAGTTTTAACCCTAAAATAACTACTGCAAGTGCACAGCAATGTCGTAGTATTTAGGAATCGAATCCACAAGTTCCAAAGGCTACACTACGATTCTTTATGAGTGAAATTAAGCTAAGACAATGATATAGTTGTTGGTTATAATGCAAAATGAAAATAGCAAATAAAAACGGTTAAAGATCAATAAAACAAGCTTTAGGTCAAGGGCAATTCGCTGGAATTCAGAGATCACAAATCAGACAATTATTCAGGGAATGGATTATGAACCGTTCTAGAACTCAAAACACAATTGTATAATCAATCCACCGTCGTGGTATCAATTACTTTGTCTAACAACCTAAGTATCTAAACTTTCGTTTGAACTTAGAATTCTAAACAAGCATTAATTTCGAGTTTGATATGTTCACAAAACGCCTTAACATCAGCTTTCGTTGGCTAAGAACGTTTTGCTCATCTATGCTCTTTCAGGCTTTGAAACAAACACGTTTGATACGTTAAACAACCTAAGATCAGAAACTAGGTAGTTAATCAAGTTTCAGCAATGAGATCAACAATAGATGAAGAAACCACAAGATAATTCCCTATCTATGTCTAATTCAATGATTCATAAATTCAATTGAAAAGCCTAAACCTAACTATGGATCTACTCAGACATGGATGCAGAGAAAAAACAAAAAGATGAAGAGAAATTCATAATCAATAAATAAGAAATCTAAAGGGGTTCATAAATCTTCTCCAAAGATGTAGAAACTCGTCTCCCCAAGCTTACAAAGCACAAAACCCAAAAGTATGAATAGAATATAAAGTGTTGCCTAAACAATGGCCAAAAATAGGTATATATAGGTCTAATCACGTTCTGGGTCGAAATCCAGTTCAAAACCAATCGAAAATAGGAAAAACGGAAATTTCATTTTCTTCTGCGCAAGTAAACCGGTCGGTTTTGGGTCGGATCGATCGGTCCAAAATTGGATCGATCGATATAAAAAGCTCCTAGAATCTTAAAACACTGGATCGATCGATCTACATATGGATCGATCGATCTACATATGGATCGATCGATCTAATATCCTTCTGGACTTTTTCTGCACATGCTTCATCTCTCGTGAGGATGGACAGTCTTCACGAAAACTGACATAACTTTTGATCGCACCGTTGGATCGACTTCAAACCACTTCTAAATGAAAGCTAACTCAAAGTTCTAGTTTGTTCCAAACATTAAGCTTCATCAATCGGTTGGAAGTGCTTCACCGAAGGCCAAACTTCAGACGTATCTGCATGGTTCTGCATCTCCATATACTCGTTTGTACCCAAAATGATTCTTTTTCTTCCAAAGCGACCTAAAACCTGAAAGGACTCGATAAAACACTAAAAGACTCTAAAAAACACATGTTGAATCGAAAAACCATTGAAAACATTAGGTTAGAAATCCTCAAAAACGCAATACATCACTGAGTGCTGTCGATAAGGACGCAACTTCAAGAAGACTTGTGAACCTATCTCAAACTCCACGTCTGTACGCCTCTTATCCGCTTGCCCTTTCATTATTTCTTGCGCCTTTGACAGAGAAACTTTAATCTCAGCTAACATCTCATCACGCTCCTTCAGCATGACTTCTAGCTCAAAGTTCTTAGTAGATCCTTCCTCAAACGATAAGAGTTGCGGAGGATCACGTCCATAAACCACCTTAAAGGGAGTGATGTTTAAAGCTGTATGAAACGACATGTTTTACCAAAATTCAGACCATGCCAAATACTTGGACCAGGTTTTCGGATGAGGCCAGTTACGCATAGCTTCAGTTTTACTCGGATCTGTTGCTACACCCTTAGCAGAAATGATGTGTCTGAGATGGTCGACTTGAAGCTGCCCAAATAAGCACTTCTTCTTATTAGCAAATAGTTGATGGTCGGCAAACAATTGTAACACCACCATCAGATGCTCTCGATGCTCCCCGACTGATTTGCTGAAAATTAATATGTCATCAAAAAACACAAGGACAAACTTGCGCAAGTAGGGCCTGAAAATCGCATTCATCAGCGATTGAAACGTGGCTGGTGCATTTGATAGCCCGAAAGGCATTACCAAGAACTCATAATGTCCTTCATGTGTTCTGAAAGCTGTCTTTTCAATATCTTGCTCTTGCATCCTTATTTGGTGATACCCTGATCTCAAATCCAGCTTTGAGAAAATCACTGCTCCATGTAACTCATCCAGCAGCTGATCAATGATTGGAATAGGGAATTTATCCGGAACTGTAGCCCTGTTCAATGCTCTATAATCAATGCAGAACCGCCACGAGAGATCTTTCTTGCGTACTAAGAGCACTGGACTAGAGAAAGGACTTCTACTAGGCCGAATAATTCTTGTATGCAACATTTCTGTGACCATCTATTCCATCACTGCTTTGCTAGCGTGTAGATATCTGTAGGGTCTAACCGAGATCGTAGTGACACCCGGAGTTAAGTGTATAGAGTGTTCATTTCCCCTGATAGGAGGTAATCCTTTTGGAACAGCGAAAATATGATGATAATTGTCCAATATCCCTTGAATCTCAAATGGTATAGCATTTTTCTGGTCCACAGAAACAGAGTGATTCTTGAACTCAAGTGAAACGCCTTTGTAATGCATCGTTGTCGTGGACGACATTGCTTTGAAGGATAATTTCTGTGTATATAGGTTAGGATCTCCTTTAAGCAGCATTGTACGTTCGTTACACGTGAACCTGAATTCATGACAATCCCAGTCCACCATACACTTTCCCAAGGTTCTCAGCCACTGTACCCCGAGAATGATGTCTGCTCCACCAAGTTACAAGGTGAAAAAATCGCTGACAAACTCCAGACTTTGTGTCTCAAACTGAACGTGAGAACAAACCCCTAGACCTTCCACTGTCACACCAGTACCCAGCAACACTTGTAATCCACTCGTTTGGAGAAGTTTCAACTTCGCTTGATTCACCACATGTGGGGCTACAAAGTTATGAGTAGCACCATTATCCAACATGATGATAACATTCATTTTGCCAATGTTTCCTCTCATTTTTGTTGTTGTTGGTGAGTCAACGCCGAGAAATGCGTTCAAAGACAGAGTCATTAACTGTTGCTCTGAAGGACTGACTTCTTGCATTATATCTCCGACTTCATCTTCAAAAACTTCCACTGTAAACCCTTCCACTACCGTTAACACTTGAAGACTTTTATTCGGACATGTGAGGAGATGATCTCTGGACCACTTTGCAGGACACTTGAAACACAGACCCAATCTCTTCCTCTCTTTGAGCTGTTCTCGGTTATACATGTATTGAGGTCTTGAAGATTGTTGATCTGACACAGCTACACTCAACTTTTCATTATTGGACTGTGTCTGGGAGGGAAGTACTTGCTTCGAACTATTGTAATTTGAAGAAGAACGCAACGGTACAAAGCTTGGAAGTTTTTTATTGTTGCCCTGCGTCTGATGCCCATCGCTTAGAACCTGACATAACACGCTTGATTCCATTTTTAACACCGCGTTTTGTGTTGAGTTATCCCTTGAGGTTCTTTTATCTTAATGACTTCTTGCATCTCTGGTTTCAAGCCGTTGTAAAAAACATGTACCAACGTCTTCTCATCAAGATTCGGAACAACAGTGGCCAATTCTTCAAACTCGTTAATGTATGCAGTAATTGATCCCAACTGTCTGATGCTGGAAAATCTTTTCCAAGGTTCTTCCTCAATACTCCCACTGAACCTGTCGACCAAACGTCGCTTAAACTGAAGCCAATCCGTGAATGGTGAAGTTTCCATCTCCCCGTTAAACCAATTCAACACTGGACCTTCTAAGCTGACTGAAACCAATTGGAGACGCGATTCCCCAACATAATTTCCTAACCTGAAAAACCTTTCAACACGCGCAATCCAACTATACGGATGTGTGCCTTCAAAGATCGGCATATCCACTTTCCGTAACAGGTTCTCACGATTTTCTAATGCATTAGCCACAGACTGATAACCTAATGTTGTATCTCCACCATCAGGTTCCAAAGAAGGATTAGGTACCTGAGATGTATCGGCTGATGATGTCGCTACTGCTTTTCCCTGTGATTTCTCGACACGCGCCAATATCTGAGTCATAAGTTGGATGCTACCGTCGAGCTTATCGAATTTCTGATCGAGCGAATCTAGACGAGTCTCCATCGTCGAAAATCGAGTATGATTCGTCGTATACTCCCGATTCAGACGAGCCCAACCTCCTTTGACCGCGACCTGCTGAGCCAGATCCTGAACTGTTTCTTGTATCTCGTTCGGCAACTGTTCGGATTCCTCCAAAGATCCCATCGCGAAGCTTCGATCAAGTCACCGCACCAATTTGTTATGATCAAAGTAGCAAACCGAAAGAATAAGAAGAATAGATCGACTCTTTTATTAATTTTGCAAAAGAAACACTCCAATATTCGATTACAAGAGAGACGATCACCAAATCGCCATTGTCGAACCCCCAAGTTCTAACAATCTGAAGTTTTAAAGCCTAAACTGAATAAAAGAAAACCAAAGTTAATTCCGAACTTATATACATGTTTAGTTCGGAATAACAACGAACCCTCCAGTTGCTCCTTAGTATTTGCTTTCTTGACAATTAGTCCAAATGGTCTTCTGTTGACTTTTCCTGACTTGTCACTCTCTTCCTCTTCCGGTAGTACGTCCTTCTGGGCACATCACATACATGTAGAAAAATCTAACATGTAACTAAAATTATATGAATTTTACTCAATAATTATTTCACCCCTGCATAGCGCGGATACTATCCTAGTATCTTATGCATAGCTTGGATTTTTGTTTCGCTTCTTGTATGCTATCCTTTTATATTTAGTGAGTGTAGTTTAAAATTGAACTCTGTGTTATGAATCGAATGATTTGTGTTGTATTATTATGAGGATCTAATGTCTTTTTATATAGTGATTACATAAAAGGATAGAAAAGGAAATAGTCCTTTTACTACTTCTACAAGGAAAAGGAAAACATCTACTAATCCTATTGAACTTAAGAGTCCTGACCGCCTATGGATAATGGACTGGGCCGTGGGCCATGGGCCGGTTATGGAGATCCAAACCTCAATGGATTATAACACTCCCCCTTGATTGACATAACCGGTTGTGATGATGAGATCATAGTAATACGCTTGGGGATGCTGCCTCATTAAAACCTTTCTAAGGAAAACCCAGTGGGACAAAACCTTAGCGAGGAAACAGAGTACAACACGCATTACTCCCCCTGAAAAGATCATCACACTAAGTCCCTTAATCGGTGCATGCCGATCTGATGCATTAGCTTCTTCAATGTGGAGGTTGGATGCGACTTAGTGAATAGGTCGGCTGAGTTGTCGCTGGAACGGACTTGGAGCACTTTGAGTTCACCGGCCTTCTGTAGATCGTGAGTGAAAAAAGAACTTTGGTAAGATGTGCTTCGTCCTATCTCCTTTGATGTATCCATCCTTCAACTGAGCTATGAATGCGGCATTGTCCTCATACATGCTGGTCGGTTCTTCTTTCCCTTCTATCATCCCACAATCTCGTCTAATGTGTTGAGTCATTGACCTCAACCAAACACATTCTCGGCTGGCCTCATGGATCGCCAATATTTCCGCGTGATTGGACGATGTAGCCGTGAGTGTCTACTTCATGGACCTCCATGAAATGGCTGTTCCATCGTGAGTGAAGACATATTCCGTCTGGGATCGATCGTTGTGCGGATCCGAAAGGTAACATGTATCAGCAAAACCAACTAAACCTACATTGTTAAGGTTAGTGTAAAATAGACCCATATCTTTCGTCCCTTTCAGGTAGCGAAGTATGTGTTTGATCCCACTCCAGTGCCTTTGGGTCGGACAAGAACTGAATCTTGAAAGGAGATTCATGGCAAAGCAAATGTCCGACCTAGTGTGACTAGCCAAGTACATTAACGCTCCTATGGCACTGAGATATGGCACTTCGGGACCAAGGATTTCTTCATCCTTCTTCTTTGGACCGAATGGATCACTGTCCAGACTAAGGCTTCTCACCATCATTGGGCTACTCAGTGGGTGAGCCTGGTCCATATTAAAACGCTTGAGTACCTTTTTTGTATATGCCATTTGATGCACAAAGATTCCATTATTGACGTACTCAAGTTGTATTCCCAAACAGAACTTAGTCTTTCCTAAGTCTTTCATTTCGAATTCCTTCTTTAGGTATTCAACCGTTTGGGATATTTCCTCAGAGGTTCCTAGGATGTTCAGGTCGTCTACATACACCGCGATGATTACGAATCCCTTGTCAAATTTCTTTATAAATATGCATGGACTTATGGGATCGTTTTTATAGCCCTCTTTCACTAAGTACTCGCTTAGTCTATTATACCACATGCGACCTGATTGTTTTAATCCATAGAGCGATTTATTCAGCTTAATACAATGCTGGTCTCGAGAACTTCTTTTATCTTTCAGCTCTATTCCCTCTGGGACTTTCATATAAATTTCGTTATCCAGTGGACCATATAAGTATGCGGTTACAACATCCATTAACCGCAAATCCAATTTCTCTCTTATGGCCAGACTTATCAGGAATCTAAAAGTCGTTGCATCCACCACAGGGGAGTATGTCTCCTCATAATCGATTCCTGGCCTTTGTGAGAATCCTTGTGCCACAAGCCGTGCTTTGTGTCTAACGATTTCACCTTGTTCGTTTCTCTTCCTCACAAAGACCCATTTATGTCCAACTGGTATAACATCACGAGGTGTCCGAATTATGGGACCAAAAACCTCTCTCTTCCTTAAAGAGTTTAACTCCACGTTTATAGCTTCTTTCCATTTATTCCAGTCTAATCGACGAGTGCACTCTAAAATGGACGTGGGTTCTAGATCCTCATTCATGAGCTCAAGTGCTACATTGCATGCAAATATTTCATCAATGTCGACATTCTTTCTGTTCCATTGGATTCCAGACGAGACATAATTGATCGCGATCTCTTTGTTATCAGGAACTTCAGGCCCATGAAGCTTGGCGTCCCAAGCAACATTTTCCGGCACCTTAGGTTCATTTATGTCTGGAACGTCCACTATCTCCTCGGTCTGAATTTCAGCACCTTTCTTTAATTTCCGAGGAGTCTTATCTTTGGAACCAATTGGTCTTCCACGTTTCAATCGTGGTTTAGACTCAGTAGCCACTTGACTCGGTCCTTCTTGGACATCAATACGAATTGGTGCATTCACGGCTGGTATATATGATTTCGTTACCCTCTTTGGGTCTGCAAAGGAATCTGGCAATTGTATAGCTAGCTTTTGCAAATGTATTATCTTTTGGACCTCTAAATCACTTTCACGAGTCCGGGGATCTTGCCATTTTAAGGATGTTTGATTCCATGCAATTTCTTTTACCAGCCGGTTTCCATCACCTAATGTTGGAAAAACGGATTCGTCAAAATGACAATCCGCGTACCTGGCCTTAAATAAATCTCCGGTGGTCGGCTCAAGGTACTTTATGATCGTGGGTGAATCATATCCAACATATATCCCCATCCTCCTTTGAGGTCCCATCTTAGTCCTCTGTGGTGGTGCAATCGGCACATAAACTGAGCAACCGAATATCTTAAGATGGGAAATGTCTGGCTCTTGTCCCGATAATAATTGGGATGGGGAATATTTATGGTCACTAGATGGCCTGATGCGAATTAGTTCGGCAGCGTGTAAGACAGCATGTCCCCAAGCGGATACAGGAAGCTTTGACCTCATGAGTAATGGTCTAGCAATCAACTGTATGCGTTTTATAAATGACTCGGCCAAGCCGTTTTGTGTATGTACATGTGCCACGGAGTATTCAACACTTACCCCCATGGACATACAATAGTCATTAAACGCTTGGGAAGTGAATTCACCAGCATTATCCATTCGTATGGTCTTTAAAGGAAAGTCTGGAAAGTGAGCCTTTAGGCGTATTATCTGAGCAAGGAGTCTTGCAAATGCCATATTCCGTGATGACAATAAGCATACATGTGACCATCTTGTAGATGCGTCAATGAGGACCATAAAATATCGGAATGTCCCACAAGGTGGGTGTATTGGTCCGCATATGTCTCCTTGAATTCTTTCCAGGAAATTTATTGTTTCCTTAGTCACTTTCACTGGTGATGGCCTTACAATGAGTTTCCCTTGTGAACATGAGGCACAAGTAAGATTCTTTGGGATTACTCTCCTTTCTTTCAAGGCGTGCCCATAAGTATTGGCTATCAATTTTCGCATCATATTCGACCCGGGATGTCCCAGCCGGTCGTGCCATAGGTTGAACCTATCCGTAAACTCTTGGTTTGCGGTGGCATTGGCCTCAATCATATTGACCTTAGTGCAATATAAGCCGGTAGCTATAGCAGGTATAGTCTCTAGGACTTTCTTTTGGCCTTGGACGATTTCAATTATTTGGAGGAACTCTCGGTTTCCTTCGTCCATTGTTTCAACATGAAGACCATTCATTCGAATGTCTTTAAAGCTCAATAGGCTTCTCTTTGAGCTGGGGGAAAACAATGCATCCGCAATCTCTAGATGCGTCCCCTTAGGCAATAGGACATTGGCCTGGCCGTAGCCTTCTATTAGGCCGGCCATGCCTGCTATAGTATTTATATTGGCCTTTTTCAATGTAAGATTTATGAAATATCTCTTGTCCTTTAAAATCGTGTGGCTTGACCCATTATCCACCACGAATTCATCCATGTTGCCTTTCATTTTTAAAACAAGAATTATGTCTTAAAAGCCATTAATTATTAATTAAGCAAATCCAAACAAATCCAAAGACAGAAATCCAAATTTAAAATTTCGGAATCTCATTTATTTAGTCAAATTTTGAGCTGCCCTCACAGTCCGAGGCTTCCTCCTCCTCATTTGTTTGAGGAGTTTCCATCTCACTGCGCCTTTTCATCAGTTCATCAAATCTACTGATAATTTCTTTAGTCCTCTGTCCTCTTCTAAGGTAATGAAATAGGTCATTATAGTTGGTGAAACTTTTGGCCTTAAGTGATAAAATCAATTCCCTTGGATGGAATGTAGAGATGGTCTTTTGCAAAAGATCCTCATCTGTTACCACTTCGCCACATAGCTTGAGGCCATGGACGATTTTCATTAGGACAGAGTTGTATTCATCCGCGGATTCAAAATCCCGGAAACCGAGAGTCTCCCATCCTTCCATGGAGTTTCGCCACAGTACCATTGAATATCTTTCACCCAACTTTGTCCAAAGATCAAAAGGGTCCTTAACATCTTGGTACTGATCTCTCAGTTTTACAGTGAGATGGAAGCGCATAATTTTTATGGCTCTTTGCCTTTGGCTTTCTATTTCATGATTGCCATTTGTGATGCATCTTCCGAGTCCCCTAGTTTGCAGAGCATATCTAGTGCTCATTGCCCATTCTAGGATATTATCTCCGGAGAGACTTAGGACCGGGTAATCTGAGTTGTTGACTTCAGACATCTAAAAATATGCATCAAATTTTCTCTTAGGGCTTTTAATAAAATCATGGCCTTAGAATGATGGCCGATTTTATACATCCGATTTTAAACTTCATGTGATCAAGCAATCATTCAAATCAAGCAATTATCTATATGGCCGATTTTAATCAAGTGATCAAGCAATTCGATTTTATTCAATACTTTTATCAGATTTTATTTTAACTTATTCTTTATGCAAGATTAGTCCTAAAACAAATATGATTAAACAATAAAAGGATAATCATGCAAAAGGATAAGGATATTCTCAAACTTTCATTTTCTTTAAAAGGAAGGGATTAGAATTTCCTATTTGGAATAGGATTAGGACATGATGGATCCGATTTCAATTCTCTTTTCATGGATTCGATTTTAATCATGGTTTAGGGTTTACCCATGCGATTTTAACAAAGCAAGCAATCAATCCTTTACAAGCACATGAATCGGTTTTAGGGTTCACGTATGATTAATGTTCAAATTCGATTGTGAGGTTCTCAGAGATTAAATATTTAAACAAGCAATCCGAGTTTTATGGTTTGATACATGCTTAAGTCCAGTTTCGATTTTGAGTTTTAATGAGGTCAAACAAGTTTAAACACACAAACCGATTTTAGGTCTTGTCTTTAGCTTAGATTCATGTTCGAGTATGAGTTTTAACAAGACCAAACAAGTTTAGATGAGAAATCGATTTTAGGGTTTAGGTTTATTAAGGTCCAATTCGATTTTCTTTGTTCTTAGTTTAGGGTTTTACCTTGATCTCCTTTTGGGGTTGAACTGGTATGGACCGGGAGCTAAAGACCTCGGAAAAACACTTAGGATCGGATCGCACAACTCTGGCGTAGAACGGCGACGGACGGCAGCTGCGGACGGCAGCTTCTTAGGGTTTATGCTCGGCTGCTGCTAGGGTTTTTCAGAGCAAGCTCGTGCTGATAACGTGTTATGAATCGAATGATTTGTGTTGTATTATTATGAGGACCAAAAGTCTCTTTATATAGTGATTACATAAAAAGATAGAAAAGGAAATAGTCCTTTTACTACTTCTACAAGGAAAAGAAAAACATCTACTAATCCTATTGGACTTAGGAGTCCTGACCGCCTATGGATAATGGACTGGGCCGTGGGCCATGGGCCGGTTATGGAGATCCAAACCTCAATGGATTATAACACTCTGCTATATCTTTTGTAAGTTCCTAAGATTGAAGTGTTAGAGATAAGATCGTATGTGTTTAGATATATTTTTATATTCGTATATTAGCGATATAGTTTAGCTCCTATTTTATAGGACTTGTATCTATCTTCACCCCTTGTATAAATAGTCGTGCTCTTGCACCGAGATCAATACACATAAATATTCAGATTTACATGGTATCAGAGCACACAATAAGCTCTTTGATAATTTTCTTTCTCTAGTTTTTTTTTTTCCTTTCAATTCACTCTTTTTCTTCGATCTCTTGATCATGAGTGGATCAGACACAGATTCGGTGGCGTTTGCAGCTACAACACAAAGTGCAGTGGTTGACAAATTGATGTCACCATACTACTTGCACCCGTCGGATAGTACATGACAAGTTCAGACGCCAATATTGCTCAATGGAGCAAATTATGAAAGATGGGTGAAGCTGATGATATATTCGCTTCGTACCAAGCGTAAGATCGGATTCGTTGATGGATCTTTGAAGCGACCTTCCTCTGATTCTGATGATGCAGAAAAGTGGGATATGGTCAATTCGATGATAATCGGATGGATTTACAGCAGTGTGGAACCCAAACTGCGACCTTCCATCTCTCTCGTTGACAGCGCCAAAGCCATGTGGGCAAGCTTGCAATGCAGGTTCTCTGTTAGTGACGACACGAGAACACATCAGCTTCACGCTGATATCTCTGCCTGCAAACAAGAAGGCGAAACTGTGGAGATCTACTTCAGCAAACTCAAGGTGATGTGGGATGATTAGGCTGATTTAGAGAAAGGATTTAATTGTTGCTGTGGTGATGCAGAATGCGCATCAATGGTGAAATACGAAGCAACACAGGAGAAAATTCTAGTTCATCAATTCCTTATGGGTCTGGATAACTCAAGTTTCGGCACAGCTCGATCCAATCTTCTGAGCAGAGGATCTGTTTTGAATCTCGAGTCGGTGTACTCTCAAATCATTCAAGAAGAAAGGCATCTCAATGTGAAGCGCAGTACGAACGACAGAGTTCCGGCGGTGGCGTTCTCAACATCAGCGGCACCTTCGTCGTCTCAATCCTCTGCACCACGACAGACTCAAGTTCAAGCAGCCGTAGCTGTGAAGTTCCAACGATCGACTCCGACCTGCACTCACTGTAGAAAGAAAGGATATGAAACTGCAAATTGTTTCCAGATAATCGGTTTTCCAGAGTGGTGGCCAGATAAAAGTGAAGCTCCACGAGGATCAAATCAATCAACAAGAGGTTGTGGTGGTCATGACAGTGGTAGGGGCCGTGGTGGTCGTGACTCGGGATTCCGAGCTTACAATACTCAGACCAATGACATGCCTTCATTGTCAGAAGCTCAAGTTCCTGGAATTCCAAATTTTACTGCAGATCAGTGGAATTCCTTAGCCAACTTTGTTAACAACCAGAACCAAACCAGCTCCGACAAGCTTTCAGGTAAGAGAGAAAAACTTCTTTTATTTGGCAAAGATCGACGCTTCGATATTATTATTTACTCAGGCGCTTCTCACCATATGACGGGAGATCTTAAATTGATCACTGAAGTTTTCAATATAGACTCTTGTCCGATTACAATGCCAAATGGAGACGTCACGTGGGCAAATCAATACGGAAGAATGAATCTTGAAAATCGTTTGGTGCTGGATCACGTGTTCTATGCATCCAATCTTTCGATTACTCTTATATCTGTGGCTCAATTACTTCGTGAAATTGCCGGTTTTGTGCTCTTTACGAAAACGTTTTGTGTGATACAGGACCGTTCTTCGAAGACTGATATGCTCTCAAATTTATCCTAGAGCTACTCTCTCAAATTAAGAGATCAGTGCAGTATTTAGGAATCGAATCCACAGGGAAAGGATAGTCACACAACAGAGTTTCAATTTCGAATTATGCTAAGAATAAAGATTAAAAGTAAAAGCAGAAAGCAATTAAAAATGATGTAAATTCAGGAGACGAAACGCTAGGTTCGGGGAAATTCTCAGTTGATCCAAATTGCAGTTCTAGACAGAATGTTAGGAATTATTAAGCACTGTTCTTGAACTCGAAACACAATTATAAAATCAACCAACTCTCGCTGCGAAGATTATCAATGTCTAAACCCTTGAATTCCAAATCTCTTTGCAAATTCAAACAATTCAGACAAGCATTAATAACATGTTCAATTGTTCACAAAACCCTAAACCAACTCTCTTTGCAAATAGGTATTTTGCTCATCTAACTTTAGTTCAGGCAATTAATAATACTCTCGCATCTATTAATCAACCTAAGATCAGATTCTAGGTCATGAAGTTAGAATAAGCATTAAATACAAATCCAGATGAAGAACTCTAATGATTTTATCCTAACAATTCAATTCAACCTAACAATTCATTAATCACCTTTAAAAAAAACCCTAAACCTAACAAGCAAACTACTCAGACATGATCAATGAAACACAAATCATAATTTGAATAGAAAGCATAAAAGAAATCAAATAGAAGAAATAAAAGAGTTCCAAATCTGCTCTAAAGGAGTCAAATTCTTCTCTCCAAAAACTCTCTACAAATCTCTCTCTAAAATAATGTGTGTGTTATGCCTAAACAATGGCTGAAAAACTCTATTTATAGGCCTAGGTTCGAATCTTCAATTCCTTGGAAGATTAGTAAAAGTCTTGGAGATTTCCTTTTCTGCAAAAGTATGGAAACTTCACGTCTTTGGAATAGGAAAACCTGGTGTCGATCGACACCAACAGTCTGTGTCGATCGACACCCATCTTGCCACTTCAATCCGACTGCAACACTTCGTGACTTCATTCCATTAAGCTCCAAAATGTATCAAAATCTCCAATTTAGCTCCAATTGTACCTGAACCTGCATAGACTCTATATAGACTCGAAAATAGTAATAAGACTCAATAAAAACATTTATATCATGGTCAAAAAATGGGTAAAAACCTTGATATATCAACTCCCCCAGACTTAGCTTTTTCTTGCCCTCAAGCAAAACAGAAACTTAGAATGAAGTAGAAGTTTGAAAACAGAAACAATCAGCTAACCTTCAGAACGCCACATTGAACCAACACTCTTGAATCCACATACCATAGAGCCAACCGTAGGTAATGTTTCAGTGTACTTACCACAAACTTAGCAATCTCCCAGTTCAAGTCCAGATTCCTTCTTTGATAAAATTTTGACCAAAGAACTTACAGATTTTTTCCCTTCCTTAGTGCCTGAACAAGAAATTCTTTATACAGCTCTCCTATTTTATCTTCCCTTAGTCAACTGCTGCCCATTTTCAGGGTGTTCTAAGATCTTTTCATTGATTTTTTCTTATTCTTTTGAAGCCTTGGAATAGTGCTGCTCTTTACTTGTGTTCCTTGTGAGGAGACAGGTTCATGAGCTCTCACTAATATTGTTCCTTGTGAGGAGACAGGCTCATGAGGATCTTTGCACTATTCTTTGACTTAGACTCTTTTCTTTCTTTTCTCAAGGGAAGATCAAGGAGAGACTGCAACTTGCTTATCTTGTTCAGAGCTGAAAGAGGAATCAAGTTCAGTGCATACCTAGTTCTATAAGGGAATCTGAACTCTCTCTTTTAGATTGATCCACTTGTAGTTTTCTACTTAGTAAGACTTGTAATCAACTACTATAGCAATGGTCCTTCAAGTGTCAACATTTTGCTTTTAGTTCTTCTGTAAACTTAAAATTTCACTGATTTTGACTCAATAAAACCAAGTTTTTGTCTGACTCAAATGACTCTCAAAACAAAACACAAAGTCAGTAATCACCTCCCCCAGACTTAAACAACACTGTCCCCAGTGTTATCAAGCGCAGAGTTTGGCTAAAAGAAAGATTAGAAACAACATAGAAGACCAGTTAGAAGACTTACCTTTGTCTGCGCGTTGTGTCGATCGACACCCACGAATGGTGTCGATCGACACTGGTCAATGTCGAGCCTAATGTCTCCTTTTTTCAACTGACTGAAACTAGGACTTATAATACTAAGACTAAAATAAAAAGAAAAACGTACCTAACAGTGGGTTGCCTCCCACTCAGCGCTCGTTTTCAGTCATTAGCTTGACTGTGACGGGGCTCAGAAGTCTGATGGATCAGAGGGTGGCATCGAATGCTTCCCAGACGAATGTCTACTCATCCATGGTGGTGTATACGCAGTGGATTCATGAGAGCAACCAAGGAATTGAGGAACAACAGCAGGGTGGGACTTGAGTTCGGGTGGGACACTTCTCTTTCCTGCAGAATCATCAAAAGAAACACCAAGCTTTCTACGAGAATCTCGTTGCTTGCATAAGTGTGAAGCATCTTTTGAACCTTTGGTATTCTTATTGAGAGGATCAGGGGGTTTGGAATTGATTCCAGGAAATGCATAACTTTGCTTCCTTCGAGGTTTCTGGGCTGTAGGATGTGGAGGCATCTGTTGGACCAAAGATGATGGATTTGCAGCATTGGAAGTAGCTTCTGGTGTGATCCGCGAAGGGTGTCGATCGACACAAGGAGTGGTGTCAATCGACACCAACTCTGTAGCTCGAATCTCTGCAGTCCTTCTGAAATTCAGCTCTGCAATCCTTGCCTCCATCACAAAAACGTCTTCCTCTATCTACTTGGGATAGATTAGACCTTCATCTTCGCACGTAGTCCGAAAGATATAATTGTTTCCAGTCCAATCTTCAAGCTCCACAGCTTCCTCATAATTCCCAGCCAATGCTTCTTGAACAACCACCTTGTTCACTTGCTCTTTAGAATCCAACTCCTTGACATTCCCAGCAGTAATATCGTCTGAATGCTCCCTGATTGGATCGTGATCCATGGAAATCTCTACTGAAAAAGATTGACCATTGATGGTGGAAGGTCCCCTTAACTTGTCCATGTCAAAATTCATGACAACATCACCCAAATCAAGCTCTATTATCCCTTTCCTCACATCAATGATGGCACCAGCTGAAGCCAGGAATGATCTTCCCAAAATAAGAGGATCTGTAGGTTCTTCATCATATTTCAAACCCACAAAGTCTGTGGGAATCATGCAACCTTCAATCTTCAAAGGAACATCTTCTAAAACACCTTCTGGGATTCTCTTTGATCGATCAGCTAGGACAAGGGAGATTCTGGTTGGCTTGAAATCAGTCAATTTAAGTCTAACAGCTACTGAGTATGGTATCAAGTCGATACTTGAGCCTAGATCACAGAGAGAACGAGGAAACCTTCCTGTTGAGATTGAGCAATCTAGCACAAAGTTTCCTGGATCAGGTAACTTCTCTGGAATCCTCCTCCCACATAACTGACTTGTTCAGAAACCCACACCTTCTTCTTCTTCCTTGGAACTATGTTCAAGAGAATTGCATTCATGTCTCTGGTAAGCAATGCTCCTTCCTCAGGACTCACACCATTGACAACCATTCTCTTGACATATCTTCTTAATGCAGGTGAAAGTTTGACTGTATCAACTAGGGGTAGCTCAACCATCAGCTTATCCATCATTTCTTTGCATCTGGCTTCTTCTATCTCCTGTTTAGACTTTCTAGGAGGCCTGGGATAGGGTATTTTAGGTTTATACACCCTTTCCCCTACAGTATTTGAAGCTTCAGGCGTGTTTGGCGAAGTCTGGGAAGGGTGTCGATCGACGCCCTTCTGGTGTTGATCGATACTATTATCTGATGTCGATGCTTTGGTCGATTTTGGTCCGCCATAACTCGAATCGTCGGGATTTTCTTCTGGTGTTGATCGACACTCAGCAGTGGTGTCGATCGACACCACCTCTGCAACTGCAGTTTCGTCTTCCTCAACTTCTTGAGGTGCCACGATTTCTTCTACACTCTTCACCATGATGGCATTGACTTGACGTCGAGGATTCACGTCTGTCTTTCCAGGAAGAAATCTCTCTTGTCTCTTCAAAGCTCCCGCAGTTTGAGCAACTTGAACATCCAATTGCTTGACATGAGTACCTAAAGACTCAATTTTCCCATATAAATCAGTGTACGTGGCATCAATTTTTCCATTAAACTGCACAGTTGAAACAAGATTTTTAAGTCTTGTAGCAATTTCTCAATTGCTCATGTCATTGCAATACTTGAGATATCAATCCATCTTGAGCGTTTGATGCAAAAGGAATACAAAGTTCGGTTTAAGAAGCCAAATTAAAGGTTTGAAGTGACAAGGATATATTAAAAGCAAACTACTAGCTAAGAAAGATACTACAAGACTAATTAAATGATCTAAAGCCTTAATTATCACTAATCAGCACTAATCAAACGATTTATTACTAATCAAGATTAACAAATTACTAAAAACGAAACCTAGGGATGGAATCATTGATTTGGGCATCTAAATGGCCAACCATGCAATCATTTAAGCAACTCAACAAGCTTTCTCTATGCCTAGAACACTAATTAAGACTAATCCATGATGTGTGGCAATAATCCCTTTCCTAATCACCCTAATGAACTAATGATGTTTTAGCATTAAAATGATTAACAAGCATTAAACACAAGTCTAAATGGCATGATAAACACCCTAGGCAACTAATGTCTTAGGCTAGGAATGTAAATCTCTTATAAAGTTGGTTCAAGCATTTCATCAAACACTTGGTGGGTGTATGAAATGCTTATGATCCAAAATAGCAAAGATTAGCTATTTGGCATTAGGAACTACTTAATAAGAAGAGAGATGAAAGAATCTAACCTAGATTGCAAGATTGAACCATTAGAAAACCCTAAATCTAACCCATCCCCAAGTTTCTAAGAGACTACTCACTAAACATGGATAAACCAACAAATCTCATGAATGAAATGTTAGTAAACATGATTAAATGATTAGAGAAAGAAATATTAGAAAAAAGAAGAATCAAATTGCATTAAACATAAAAGAAATCTCAAAAATCTCCTCAAAACCCCAAAGGGGCGTTTTTCTGTTTAAGCCCAAGAGAATATACATAAAAATTAGGTTTTTAAGTATTTATAGGGAAGGAGGTCAAACCGTGTCAACCCGGAACAAAACCGGGTTTTGACCCGGGGTAGCAGTCTTGCGGAAATCGCCATATCTCCCTAACCACAGCTCATAATGACATGAAACCACTTCCAGATGAAAGGTGATTCAATTACCTACAACGTTCATGAAGAGCTCGAAGGCTGAATCGAAACGGACAGTCTTCGTTTGATCCGATTTGTAGCCAAAAAGAAATCGTCTGGGTTCAGTTCGACGAGTTGGTCGAACAAAGTCGTCGAACAGAACCCCTGGTTGTTTGGTTCGACCATCTGGTCGAACAAAGTCGTCGAACCCAACCAAAATCGATGTAACTTTCTCACCACGGGTCCGAATGACTTGATTCCAACGGCAATAGAAAGAACTATGGATCCTCTACAACTCTTAAGAAGGCTTCGGAGTCTGAATCTCAGTGCAAGGCCTTCGTCCGGACCCATACATTTCGCACCTCCAAATGCTAGATATGCTTCTAAAGAGACTTCTGCTTCTCATTTGGCTGCTTCTCTTGCTCCTCTTGGCTATCCATGAAACTCCATATGGTCCTCCAAGCCTCCAAAACACCTAATAAGGACTCAATATGTACAAATATGCAACAACCTAAGCTAACACTCACTAAACTCTAATATGTATGCAAATGGGACTAAAAGTGGCTAAATGAATGCAAAAGTACATGCAAAACTATCTAATATGGATGCTAAAATATGCTAAATTATGAGTCTATCAACTCCCCCAAACTTGCCTTTTTGCTTGTCCTCAAGCAAACAAACATGACAAATCTAAGAGAGAGAGGTTTGAAAGTGGGAGCTCAATATCCAAGAATGCCAACAAAAACAGTCAACTCAATGTCCTAGTTCTTAATTCTAAAATGCATTTGAATTCATCCTACTCCAAACGAGTTAGCCATGCCCATCACAACAATCAAATGCACAAAGATCTCAATCTAGATAAGTCTCCCTATCCAACCAACTCTTTAACATTCATTTATTGCAAACCGTGAATCATGTCAATGCAATGCAAGTGAATTCATTTGGCTAAGGGACTAGGTTTTGAGATAAGAATGATCTCAATTCATGTGGCTTCCATTGCAAACAAGGGTCTCACTCAAAGAGGATTGAACTTTATGCATAATGCTAAAGGTAAAAGACAAGTGATGCATACAAGACTAGACTCTCATCTACCCATAATGCTATCAATGGTCCTAAACCTCTCTCATTATTTCTTTTCAAGCTCACTCAACCCTCTAAAGCTACCATTTTCTCCCAAGGCTCTTTGTGCCTTGCTAAACCCATGAATTTCTTCTTCTTTTAAAGCTTTAAGGGGAAACTTCTTCAACCTTTAACTCATAGTGAATGGTGTGATCTCTTAACAACTTAGCTCTCTTTTATATTTCTAGGTAGTCTTTCTTTTCTTTGGCCTTTTGGCTCTTTTGACTTTCCTTTTCTTTTCTTAAGACTACCTAATACTTTTCAAACTTAGAGCTATACTTTTTAAGCACAAGATCCACCATTTCAAACTATGCTTCCCTTACTTTCCACCAAGCCCTTTCTTTCTACTCCTTTCCATAACTCAACATGCCAAATGCAAGCATACAATTTCCTTTTAAGGCTCCAGGTAACACCAATCCCCAAACCCCAAATCCTAAGCCTACTACTAGCCCCAAAATGTGAGAGCTAAAATCTACATGAGAGCCTAAACTTGTCGTCTCAAACCTAACACTTTATGCTAAGTTCAATCAAAATAAGGCCTCACAATCAATATCACTCGAACATTTGGCTTTTAAGGAGGTAAGGTAAGGTGGAAGTACTACTTGAGCTAGCAAGAGGGTGGCAAAGTGAGTAAAAAAGCTCAAATATGTGTATTATCCATGAATTCACTTTCAATGCAAGGCATGATAATTAGATGTCAAAATTCGGTTCAAGTGAGTAGAGTTGGTTATCAAATTCAAGACCCTATTTCGACCAAGTTCTAGGTGACAAGTGAAGTGATCCAAGGATGGTTCTTCCTTACTTTCAAGACTAGTTCAAATGCATCAAAGGACTACTAACTAGGGCATTGAATTGATTACATGAATTGGCATTCTACAAGGATAATCTCATCATTACTCCCAATGCATATGAATGCAAATCATATATGAAGTGCAACTAAACTCAATCCTAAAATGCAAATGCAACATCTAAATGACTTTCTTTTTTTTGGAAAATTTTCAAAATTTTCAAATTTTTGGGTTTTTCTATGCTCTAGATGAATGCATAAGATTCAAGAATGCAGAGGAAAATAAGAATCACAAAACACATGTCAAATCTCTCAACCTCTCCCCCCAAACTTAAATTACACAGTCTCTTGTGTAATAAAAGTCCAAGGGAGACCTCAATCAACATGACAAGATACAAAAACGAAAATCTGAAGAAATATGTATAAGGGAGGTGGAGTGATACCTTGGAGTTTTGGAGTGTGTGGAGTGGAGTTAGAGGAGGCTTTGGACACTTTTCCTTAGGCAGATTTGACCTTGTACCATGCTTTATGACCTCCAACATCCCTTTTACTAGGATAAACATGAGAATGCCTCCCAAGTGCGCTTGTTTTTAAGTCTCTAGCTCGACATGTTGAAGCTCCGATCACCGGGATCATACTCATCATAGAACCATCCCCTAAACTCTTGCATCCTAACCTCCTCAAAGGGTAACTTCCATGGATCATCAATGCTCTCTTCATTGGTGGAGATTAAACCAAGATACTTGGCAAAGGGTTGTGCCAATGGAGATTCTTCTTCTTCACCCTCCTTGGAGGCTTCTTCAATGTGACTATCCTTTTTCTCCATGTTGGAAATGAGTTGCACATGTGTTTCCTTCTTGGTTGAGAGCTCTTTCTCAACAATTGAGCTCTCACTTGCATTCCCTATGCAATCAACAACCAAATCACCTTCACAAGGATCTTCATATCTTATAACAAGATTCTCATCAACCATGCATCCAAGAATAGCTTCAAGTTCTTCTATAGACCCTTCAGCTTCTTGTTGGAGTTCATCATTGATGTGAGCTTCATCCTCTTGTTCCTCATTCCATTGTGTAATTTTGGTGTTGATGGACTCCACATGTGATGTTGCAACAACTCTTGAACATGGATTAGGAGTGCCTATTGTGAAGTCAAGCATGAGAATGCTCTCATTAAACTTCTCTTGCTTTTCCATAATAAACTTCATCAAGTTGAGATTCTCTTCATCATTAGAGATTTGGGAAGAATAGGTTGCTCCTTGATCATACTCCAAGTCCCAAGATTGGTATCTCTCACCATATCCATAGTGGTTCCCTTGAGCAAAGTCTCCATCCAAAAGTCCTCCTTGATAAGTGGATGAGCTTTCAAAACCATGGTGTCTTGTGGGGTCCCAAGCCATCCCTCTCTCTTGATTCTCTAATATAGCCTTCAACATTGAAGCTATATC
>JAHZTW010000002.1:17765363-17823615 GCA_020283515.1 Alliaria petiolata
TGGTAAGAAGAAGAACCATAAGTTCTCTGGAAGTTGTTGTTCTGAAAAGGCTTCTGGTAAGAAGAACCATAGCCTTGCTGATTGCCAAACCTTTGACCTTGAAAACCAGCTCCATTGATGTAGTTAACCTCTTCTTGCTCTGGCTCAAAGGTCTCCACTTCTGCAGCAAAATGAACTTGCTTCTTTCCTACCAAGATGTCCAGCTTCCTGTTAACCTCAGCTATTTGGCTTCCTCCATTCGCTTCAGCATGTTGTCTCCTCTTAAAGTTTTCATTCTTGGTGCTGTTACAAGAGGCCAAATTCTCTATAAGCACGATTGCATCTTCTGGATATCTGGTGTTGAAGTTGCCATTACTCGCAGCGTCTAAAGCCATCTGGTACCTCCAATCGATCCCGCGATAGAAGATTCCGATAAGCTGCGGCTCGCTGAAACCATGATGTGGGCAGTCCCTTTGGTAAGCCTTGAATTTCACCCACGAAGCTTTAAATGTTTCAGTGGGTCCTTGGGAGAATGTAGTGATCTTTGTCCTCAACTCTTCGGATCTTGCATCATCAAAGAAGTTGCATAGGAATGCATTCTTTGTTTCTTCCCAAGTGGTCAAGGATCATGGATCCAATTGTTTCAGCTAGTATGATGCATCTCCAGCAAGCGAGTAGGGGAAAAGCTTGCAGAAGAGATAATCATAGGACACTCCATTAGCCTTAATGCTTGATGCCAAGTCCTCAAATCTCTCAATGTGGTCCATGGGGTGCTCATTAGGAAGACCATGGAAAGGATGCTGAGCCACCAAAGTGTAGTAAGCAGGCTTCAGCTCGAAGTCATTCCTATGGAAAGCAGGAGGAAGAATCGCAGCTCTATTAGCATATAACTGATCAGGCCTGTTGTAATCACCAAGTGTCCTTCCACGTCGTGGTATCTGTTGCTCCGCTTGGTGTCGATCGACACCCAGCTGGTGTCGATCGACACCATCTGGCTCGATTAAAACAGCTCCGTTCTCATCTATTTTCTGGCCTTGGTTGTTCCTCCTGTGCCCTTCCGCATCGAACAGATTACCAGCTTCATCTTGTATCAAAATCACAGGCTCCGCCATCTCTGTCTACGAAGGGTGTCGATCGATGCTCAATGTGGTGTCGATCGACGCTCTTGCAGATTTTTGGTTCGTTCGTTCTAGACGTGCTAGCGCCTGGTTGCCAAGTTTGATTAGCTCTTTTTCCTTGTTGCTCCTGGTACTGCGATTAAGCATACACCTGAACCAAGTATTAGAAACAAAAAATTAGTAACCAAAAACAAAAATAAAAACCTAGACAAAATTCTAATACTAGAAATCTGTAGGCAACTAATCTCCTTCCCCGGCAACGGCGCCAAAATTTGATATGCTCTCAAATTTATCCTAGAGCTACTCTCTCAAATTAAGAGATCAGTGCAGTATTTAGGGATCGAATCCACAGGGAAAGGATAGTCACACAACAGAGTTTCAATTTCGAATTATGCTAAGAATAAAGATTAAAAGTAAAAGCAGAAAGCAATTAAAAATGATGTAAATTCAGGAGACGAAACGCTAGGTTCGGGGAAATTCTCAGTTGATCCAAATTGCAGTTCTAGACAGAATGTTAGGAATTATTAAGCACTGTTCTTGAACTCGAAACACAATTATAAAATCAACCAACTCTCGCTGCGAAGATTATCAATGTCTAAACCCTTGAATTCCAAATCTCTTTGCAAATTCAAACAATTCAGACAAGCATTAATAACATGTTCAATTGTTCACAAAACCCTAAACCAATTCTCTTTGCAAATAGGTATTTTGCTCATCTAACTTTAGTTCAGGCAATTAATAATACTCTCGCATCTATTAATCAACCTAAGATCAGATTCTAGGTCATGAAGTTAGAATAAGCATTAAATACAAATCCAGATGAAGAACTCTAATGATTTTATCCTAACAATTCAATTCAACCTAACAATTCATTAATCACCTTTAAAAAAAACCCTAAACCTAACAAGCAAACTACTCAGACATGATCAATGAAACACAAATCATAATTTGAATAGAAAGCATAAAAGAAATCAAATAGAAGAAATAAAAGAGTTCCAAATCTGCTCTAAAGGAGTCAAATTCTTCTCTCCAAAAACTCTCTACAAATCTCTCTCTAAAATAATGTGTGTGTTATGCCTAAACAATGGCTGAAAAACTCTATTTATAGGCCTAGGTTCGAATCTTCAATTCCTTGGAAGATTAGTAAAAGTCTTGGAGATTTCCTTTTCTGCAAAAGTATGGAAACTTCACGTCTTTGGAATAGGAAAACCTGGTGTCGATCGACACCAACAGTCTGTGTCGATCGACACCCATCTTGCCACTTCAATCCGACTGCAACACTTCGTGACTTCATTCCATTAAGCTCCAAAATGTATCAAAATCTCCAATTTAGCTCCAATTGTACCTGAACCTGCATAGACTCTATATAGACTCGAAAATAGTAATAAGACTCAATAAAAACATTTATATCATGGTCAAAAAATGGGTAAAAACCTTGATATATCAACTCCCCCAGACTTAGCTTTTTCTTGCCCTCAAGCAAAACAGAAACTTAGAATGAAGTAGAAGTTTGAAAACAGAAACAATCAGCTAACCTTCAGAACGCCACATTGAACCAACACTCTTGAATCCACATACCATAGAGCCAACCGTAGGTAATGTTTCAGTGTACTTACCACAAACTTAGCAATCTCCCAGTTCAAGTCCAGATTCCTTCTTTGATAAAATTTTGACCAAAGAACTTACAGATTTTTTCCCTTCCTTAGTGCCTGAACAAGAAATTCTTTATACAGCTCTCCTATTTTATCTTCCCTTAGTCAACTGTTGCCCATTTTCAGGGTGTTCTAAGATCTTTTCATTGACTTTTTCTTATTCTTTTGAAGCCTTGGAATAGTGCTGCTCTTTACTTGTGTTCCTTGTGAGGAGACAGGTTCATGAGCTCTCACTAATATTGTTCCTTGTGAGGAGACAGGCTCATGAGGATCTTTGCACTATTCTTTGACTTAGACTCTTTTCTTTCTTTTCTCAAGGGAAGATCAAGGAGAGACTGCAACTTGCTTATCTTGTTCAGAGCTGAAAGAGGAATCAAGTTCAGTGCATACCTAGTTCTATAAGGGAATCTGAACTCTCTCTTTTAGATTGATCCACTTGTAGTTTTCTACTTAGTAAGACTTGTAATCAACTACTATAGCAATGGTCCTTCAAGTGTCAACATTTTGCTTTTAGTTCTTCTGTAAACTTAAAATTTCACTGATTTTGACTCAATAAAACCAAGTTTTTGTCTGACTCAAATGACTCTCAAAACAAAACACAAAGTCAGTAATCACCTCCCCCAGACTTAAACAACACTGTCCCCAGTGTTATCAAGCGCAGAGTTTTGCTAAAAGAAAGATTAGAAACAACATAGAAGACCAGTTAGAAGACTTACCTTTGTATGCGCGTGGTGTCGATCGACACCCACGAATGGTGTCGATCGACACTGGTCAATGTCGAGCCTAATGTCTCCTTTTTTCAACTGACTGAAATTAGGACTTATAATACTAAGACTAAAATAAAAATAAAAACGTACCTAACAGTGGGTTGCCTCCCACTCAGCGCTCGTTTTCAGTCATTAGCTTGTCTGTGTCGGGGTTCAGATGTCTGTTGGATCAGAGGGTGGCATCGAATGCTTCCCAGATGAATGTCTTCTCATCCATGGTGGTGTATATGCAGTGGATTCATGAGAGCAACCAAGGAATTGAGGAACAACATCAGGGTGGGACTTGAGTTCGGGTGGGACACTTCTCTTTCCTGCAGAATCATCAAAAGAAACACCAAGCTTTCTACGAGAATCTCGTTGCTTGCATAAGTGTGAAGCATCTTTTTAACCTTTGGTATTCTTATTGAGAGGATCAGGGGGTTTGGAATTGTTTCCAGGAAATGCATATCTTTGCTTCCTTCGAGGTTTTTGGGTTGTAGGATGTGGAGGCATCTGTTGGACCAAAGATGATGGATTTGCAGCATTGGAAGTAGCTTCTGGTGTGATCCGCGAAGGGTTTCGATCGACACTAGGAGTGGTGTCTATCGACACCAACTCTGTAGCTCGAATCTCTGTAGTCCTTTTGTAATTCAGCTCTGCAATCCTTGCCTCCATCACAAAAATGTTTTCCTCTATCTACTTGGTATAGATTAGACCTTCATCTTCGCTCGTAGTCCGAAAGATATAATTTTTTCCATTCCAATCTTCAAGCTCCACAGCTTCCTTATAATTCTCAGCCAATGCTTCTTGAACATCCACCTTGTTCACTTGCTCTTTAGAATCCAGCTCCTTGACATTCCCAGCAGTAATATCGTCTGAATGCTCCCTGATTGGATCGTGATCCATGGAAATCTCTACTGAAAAAGATTGACCATTGATGGTGGAAGGTCCCCTTAACTTCTCCATATCAAAATTCATGACAACATCACCCAAATCAAGCTCTATTTTCCCTTTCCTCACATCAATGATGGCACCAGCTGAAGCCAAGAATGATCTTCCCAAAATAAGAGGATCTGTAGGTTCTTAATCATATTTCAAAACCACAAAGTCTGTGGGAATCATGCAACCTTCAATCTTCAAAGGAACATCTTCTAAAACACCTTATGGGATTCTCTTTGATCGATCAGCTAGGACAAGGGAGATTCTGGTTGGCTTGAAATCAGTCATTCCAAGTCTAACAGCAACTGTGTATGGTATCAAGTTGATACTTTAGCCTATATCACAGAGAGAACAAGGAAACCTTCCTGTTGAGATTGAGCAATCTAGCACAAAGTTTCCTGGATCAAGTAACTTCTCTGGAATCCTCCTCTGAATCACATCACTGACTTGTTCAGAAACCCACACCTTCTTCTTCTTCCTTGGAACTATGTTCAAGAGAATTGCATTCATGTCTCTGGTAAGCAATGCTCCTTCCTCAGGACTCACCGTTTGGACAGTATTGCTACTTGAAAAGAAAGAGACACCTGATGCATTAAAGAAATTCTTTGTCTTTGTTGAAAGATAATTCAATATGAAGATTAAAGCTGTCCGCAACGACAATGGTACCGAATTTATTTGCCTACGGTCTTTCTTTGCGGATCAAGGCGTTGTTCATCAGAGATCATGCGTTGAAACTCCTCAGCAGAACGGACGTGTGGAGCGGAAACACAGGCACATTTTAAACATGGCTCGTGCCTTATTGTTTCAAGCACACTTGCCAAGGAGATTTTGGGGCGAAAGTGTTTTGACAGCTACATATTTGATCAATCGTACTCCAACAATTCTGTTAGATAACAAGACACCTTATGAGTTGCTATATGGTTCGGCTCCTTCATATGACAATCTCCGCACCTTTGGTACTCTTTGTTTTTTGCTCGGCGTTTATCACGTCAAAAGGATAAGTTTGAAGAACGTAGTGTTAAGTGCCTATTTCTTGGTTATCCAATGGGCCATAAAGGCTGGTTAGCGTTTGATTTAGACACGGAGAAGACATTCGTTTCTCGCGACGTAATATTTCATGAGGATACGTTTCCTTTTATTACGTCTGCAGTTTCTGTTAATAACGACAAGGATACACCTGATGTTCCTCCGGTGCAAACTGTTTATCCTGCTGTCTTTGACATTGAGCAACAACGTTTGCTAACACCTCCAGTTTTACCTTCAGGGGGAGCAGTCACACCAACAGAAACTCCAGTCCCTGAATCAGCTCCTTCTGCTATTGGTGAACTTGGTAGAGGCAAACGCACAAAGATGAAATCAGTCTTACTTGAACCGTACGTTACGTATGCAATTCATCTCACTAACGACACCCATCACGCTCCCTCCACTTCAAAGCCTTCAAGCACAAGTAAGAGTACTTATCCCTTAACTAACTTCGTATCTTGTCATCGTTTGTCCTCTTCTCACTAGATGTTTCTTGCTACCGTCATCGCCAACACCGATCCGATTCATTTCAAAGATGCGGTATTGCTGAAAATATGGTGCGATGCTATGGGAGTTGAAGTTGGGGCGTTGGAGAAACAACACACTTGGCACATCACATATCTTTCTTCGGGCAAAGTGGCGATCGCTTGTAAATGGATATATAAGATGAAGCTTCGATCCGATGGAACCATTGAAAGACATAAAGCTCGTCTTGTCATACTTGGTAATCGTCAAGAAGAGGGAATCGATTACAAAGAAACCTTTGCACCTGTTGTTAAAATGAAAACCGTTCGGATATTGTTAGGTGTCTTAATAAGCAGTTTTCTTTGGTGTGACTTAACAATTACCCAAACTTCTACTCATGTCATTGTAGTGTTTGAGGATCAATCCATAATGGATGTGGTTAAGACACTAGGAATGCATACAACTTCTTAATCCAAGCTAGAAAATAAGTTTTGAGGTTTATCTAACAACCTAAGTGAACAAACAAAGTAAACAAAAGTTACTAACACCTTAATTAAGCAATAAATGCACTAATCAAGCAAGTTTAAAGCTAATTAACTACTAATCAAGATTATCAAATTACTAAAACGAATCCAAGGATGGGGTTATCAATCTAAGCTGTCCCAAGAATCATTCTTTGATGCCAAACAATCTCAATATAAGCTAATCCCTAGGCTTAGAACTCAATAGCTAGACTAATCCACTTTCATGGCACTAATCCCTTCATTAATCATCCTAATCAAGAACTAACTTTCATTAGTGAGAAGGAAGCTAACAAGCATGATAAATCAGTTCTAAATCGCCAATAAACACCCTAGACAATCACTTTCATGAGCTACGAATGTAAATCCCTTGTTTAGTTGGTTGGGGAATTTCATCAAACACCTTGTGGGTGTGAAATTCCCTAAGGACTAGTTTTAGCATGATCAAGGCTAAACTAGCATTTAGAACACTAAACAAAGAGGGAAATGGAAGAATCTAAACTTAGACATCAAGATTAACTCTTAAAACACCCTAGATCTAACCCATCCCTAGATCTTAATGAAACTACTCATTAATCATGGTTAATCCCTTAAATCTTATGTAAGAAGTAGAGATAAACATGATTTGAGAGATAGAAGATGAAAGATTAAAAGAGATAAGTACTAAATTGCATAAACTTTAGAGAAATGTCTTACAAAATTACTTAGAAACCAAAAGGGAAATGTTTTCTAAGCAAGAACAAAAGATTAAAGATACTTAGGAAAAATAAGGCATTTCCTATTTATAGTGAATAGTGGACGAACCGGGTCAACTCGGAACAAACCGGGTATTGACCCGGTTTAAGTCTAAAAATCGGGCAGCATATCGAACTTGCTAGGTCGATAGGCAGCTCGATACGCTGCTAAAAGTTTCCTCAAGGAGTGTGTCGACCTTGGCAGGTCGACCTTGGCAGACCGACACAGATGCCCGATATGCCATTCTTAAATCTTCGGATGAGATGTGTATCGACCTTAGCATTCCGATACGAATGCCCGATACGTCGTCCTCAAAACTCCGGGTGTTCTGTGTATCGAGCTTAGTAGCTCGATACAATCGTCCGATACGTACTCTCCGAATTTCCTGCCGGGCTGTATCGACCTTGGTAGGTCGACACCAAGGTCAATACTCTTCTAATGATCGTCTGCTTCATGTTTGGCTCCCTTCTTCTCTTCCTCCTTGTCATCCAACTCTCCAAAGATGTTCTCCAAGCCTCCATGGTACCTAATTAGGACTCAATATGCACAATATGCAACAACCTAAGCAAAAACTTGCTAAATCCTAATATGAATGCGATTTTGACTAAAAGTGACTAAATGAATGCATAAATGAATGCAAAGCTATCTAAAAAGGGTGCTAAGACATGCTAATTTATGAGTATATCAACCCCCCCCAAACTTGCCTTTTTGCTTGTCCCCAAGCAAATGAAACACAAGCTAAGGAGAGAGGTTTGAAGGTGGGAGCTCATCATCCAAAAATGCCAACAAATACAATCAACTCAATGTCCTAGTTCTTAATCCTAAGGTGCATTTGAATTCATCTCTACTCCAAAAGAGTTAGCCATGCCCATCTCAACAATCAAGTGCACTAAGATTTCAATCAAAATTTGTCTCCCTATCAAGCCAACTCTTTAACATTAATTAAGTTGCAAACCGTGGATCATGACAATGCAATGCAAGTGAATTCATTTGCCTAAGGGACTATGCTTTGAGATAAAAATGATCTCAATTCATGTGGCTTCCAATTCGCATAAGGGTTTCACTCAAAAGGATTAAACTTTATGCATAATGCTAAAGGTAAAAGACAAGTGATGTATACAAGACTAGACTCTCATCTACCCATGATGCTATCAATGGTCCTAAACCCCTCTCATTTATTCTTTTTAAGGCTCACTCAACCCTCTAAAGCTAACATTTATATCAAGGCTCTTTGTGCCTTGCTAAACCCATGAATCTCATAAACCACTTCTCCTTCTTATAGCACTTAAGGGGAAACTTCTTCAACCTTTAACTCATAGTGAATGGTGTGATCTTTTTATAACTTAGCTCTTCTTTTGATTCCTAGGTAGCCCTTTTCTTTTCCTTAGCCTTTTAGCCTCTTTTGATTTTCTTTTTCTTATCTCAAGGCTACCTAGTCCCTTTTTACACTTAGAGCTATCCATTTTTCTTTTCAAACATAAGATCCACCATTTCAAAATATGCTTCCCTTATTCTCCTT
Organism: Alliaria petiolata; assembly: GCA_020283515.1. Taxonomy (NCBI): domain Eukaryota; kingdom Viridiplantae; phylum Streptophyta; class Magnoliopsida; order Brassicales; family Brassicaceae; genus Alliaria; species Alliaria petiolata. The sequence continues at coordinate 17,774,061 of JAHZTW010000002.1, forward strand.
CCAAGCCTCTTTCATTCCCTTTCTTTCTAGTCTCTTTCCACAACCCATCATGCTAAAATGCAAGCATATAATCCTTTCCACAACACCAAGTAATACCGCGCCCCAAACCCCAATTCCTAAACCTAAAGCTAGCCTCGATATGTGAGAGCTAGAATCTACATGAGAGCCTAAACTTGTCGTCTCAAACCTAACACTTTATGCTAAGTTTAATCAAAATAAGGCCTCACAACCAATATCACTAGAACATTGGCTTTTAAGGAGGTAAGGTATGGTGGGAGTACTACTTGAGCTAGCAAGAGAGTGGTAAAGTGGATAAGAAAGCTAAAATAGGTGTTCAATCCATGAATTAACTTTCAATGCAAGGCATGATAATTAGATGTCAAGTTTCGGTTCAAGTGAGTAGAATTGGCTATCAATTTCAAGACCCTATTTCGACTAAAATCTAGTGGCAAGTGAAGTGGTCCAAGCATGGTTCTTCCTTACTTTCAAGATTTGTTCAAATGCAACAAAGAACTACTAACTAGGGCATTGAATTGATTACATGAGTTAAAATTTTGGCTCATCATTGCTCCCAATGCATATGAATGCAATTCCTACATGTAATGCAACTAGACTCAATCCTAAAATGCAAATGCAACATCTAAATGACTTTCTTTTTGGAAATTTTCGAAATTTTTTCAATTTTTTGGTTTTTTTATGCCTTAAGTGAATGCATGAGACTCAAGATGCATAAAAGGAAAATAAGACTCACAAAACACAATGTCAAATCTCTCAACCTCTCCCCCAAACTTAAATTACACAGTCCCTTGTGTAATAAAAGTCTAGAGGAGACCGCAATCAATATGACATAAAACACAAAATGCAAAAACTTAAAGAGATATTTACAAAGGAGGTGGAGGTACCTCAATCCTCGGAGGAGGAGGATGTGGAGTAGGGGGATGCTGAAGAGGAGTCTATGAAAATTGGTATCGGGGAGGAGCTTCCTAAGGGGCTGTAACACTCTTCCTCGGTTGGCAGAAACTCTAAGCTTTCAATACTGCCAATTAGCTCCATGCTTGGGTTGGGAACACGCAGTCCCTTTTCTTGTTGTCCTTGTCGGTGAAGTGATTAGCAAACGTACCCCGCGTTAGAGGAGGTCCGCAAAAGCCCATGGCTCCCATGAAATTATGATCCATGTAAGCCCGACCCATGCACTCTTCATATGTTGACAACTCAAGCCCGATTTTGATGAAAATTGGGGTGAGAAAACCCCCTATGTATATCGAACATGGGCGAGATATCAATGCCCAAGCCTTGTACTTCATTAGTGAAGAAGCTAAAACACATCCGTAGTTCACGTCTTCCCCGAAATTATCATCGACCGGGCCCTCAAGGTCTCCCGTTAGCCACCCCTCATCCCACAAGGTATCTTTCACTCCTTGAAAAAGGAAGCAAAGCTCGTTTTCCGAAACGGTAGCGGATGTGGTTCTTCCCGTGAGTGTGTGGGCGAGGAGTTGGAGCGTGTATCGGAGCAATGGGTTCCTCACCCTTGTTGTCTTGATCTTGTTGTTCCGGAAGTTCCCTTCCCAATTAAATTCCAAAGGGATCGAGCAGACTCGAATTGGGGGAAGTCCACGAGGTGCGCCTCATCATTGAAGTTGTAGACCTGACATAGCTCTTGCACCGATAGGGAGAAGGCAGTATCCCGAATCTTGAATGTTATCCTACCCGTTGATGGTGAAGGAGAGCTTGGATCTTCATAGGAGAAGTCCAAAGTTGAGAGAAAGTGCATAGTGGCCTCCGGGTATGTGGGGTGATCCATCGTTGCTAGACAAAGGAGCTCCATCTTTCCAAGGAGATCATCAAAAGCGTCCAACATCTCAACCCCTTGCAAGAAAGCTCTGCTCGCGAATTTGGTGGGCACATAGTACATCTTTTCTAATCTCAATTTCGCCCTTTTCTCCTCGTGGGTCCAAATTGAAAAATCCGACAATCGTCGTGCCGAGTACCAAGCTCCATCTCTTGAGGCAATTGCTCCTGTAAAATAACCAAAGCTCGGGTTTGGCATTAGCTAAAGGACAATCCATCAGGCAAACCATAAACAAGTACCCTAGCCTTCTCTTCCTAGGACCAATACTTAGCAAAAATTGTCAAGACAAAATTTCAAAATTTAAAAGTCGCCCAAATCCTAGTGCTTTCTATCGGAATTCTAACAGGCGACTAAGGCAAACTAATGCATGCGAGAATCCCTAAATCTAACCAATTTCGAGACGGGAATTAGAATTTTCGCACTATGAACCCTAGATGCGTGATTTTCGAAAATTGTCCTTTGAAATCCTATTATGGCAATCGAAACTTGCTTCTCAGACGTAATTGATCAATGCCCAATCCCTAAATCATCAAATTCAACATTCTAGCACATGGCCCCTAGATCCTTCACTATTAGAGCAAAGGAGAAGAATTGGGTTCAAGATCGTTTTACCTTGTGGATGAAATTGATGGTGGACAGAGATGGGTACGAAATTCTATGCAAGTACAAGAATGTGAGCTAATGGACCTTGAAATTTCCAAAATTTGGTTGAGAATGGAGGATGGGGGCAAGAATCGCGAGTTATGGTGGAGAAGTGAGGTAGTCGGGTTTTTGGGGAAGAAGAGGCAGGGCAACCCGGTTTAATTCATTAGAATTAAACCGGTCAACCCCATTGACTTACCTGGAAAAGGAGTGTATCGAGCTTAGTAGTTCGATACAAAGCTCGATACACTGTCACACGGGGCTTTTAAAACTGTATTGAGCTAGGTAGCTCGATACAGATGCCCGATACATGAGTCAGGTTTTCCCTGGTTCGCTTGTATCGACCTTCGTAGGTCAATACAAACACCGACGCAGCTCCGCCAAATTCCCTGTAAGAGCTGTATCGACCTTAGTAGGTCGATACATAGCTCGATACAGTGCCAAAATTTTCTTGGCAAGCCTTTGCTCTTGGCTCAACCTCCTCAATTCAAACCTGTCATCCACAAACACTAGAAAACACATTATTGAAATGAAAAGTGCAATATGTACAAAGATAACCATGGGAATGCCTCCCAAGAGCGCTTGTTTAACGTCTTTAGCTCGACTTTTCAAACCCTTAGGCTTGTGGAGGATCTTGAAGGGGAATGGTTTTTGCCTCTTCAAATGTGCCACTGCCCAAGTACATCTTTAACCTATGACTGTTCACAGTAAACTCTCCACCTCCTTGACCAAAGAGGGTGACTGCCCCATAGAGTAAGACTTCCTTGATTATGAAGGGACCGGACCATCTAGACTTCAACTTTCCCGGAAACAACTTCAACCGAGAGTTGTACAGCAATGCCCTATCTCCAGCCTTGAATTCCTTTGGTCTCAGCTTCTTGTCATGGAATGCCTTGGTCCTTTCCTTGTAGACCTTCGAGCTCTCAAAGGCTTCCAAACGGATCTCATCTAGTTCTTGGAGATTGATCAACCTTTTCTCTTGAGCGGTCTTGATATCAAAGTTTAGGAGTTTAATCGCCCACAACGCCTTGTACTCAAGCTCCACGGGTAAGTGACAGGATTTCCCATAGGGAAGGGAGAATGGTGATCTCCCAATAGGAGTCTTGAAAGTCGTTCTATACGCCCATAGCGCATCGTCTAGCTTGGAGGACCAATCCTTCCTTGTAGCACCAATAATTTTCTCCAAAATGGCCTTGATTTCTCTATTGGAAACCTCCAATTGCCCACTTGTTTGGAGCTGATAAGGTGTTGCAACTTTATGCCTCACTCCATATTTCTTGAGGAGATTCTCAAATACCTTGTTGATGAAGTGGCTCCCTCCATCACTTATTATAACTCTAGGGACTCCAAATCTCGGGAAGATTATGGACTAGAAGAGCTTTACCACAACATTGGCATCATTCGTGGGACTTGCTACTGCTTCTACCCACTTGGAGCCATAGGAGGATGGGAAGGGTCCCATAAAGTCTATTCCCCAAACATCAAACAAATCGACCTCGAAGATTGGGTTTTGTGGTATCTCATCTCTCTTGCTTATGTTGCCCTTTCTTTGACATGCTTCACATGTAGAAATATATGCATGAGCATCCTTGAACAAACTTGGCCACCAAAACCCTGCTTGAAGCACTTTTGTTGCGGTTTTAAATGTAGCAAAATGTCCACCATAGACTGACCCATGGCAATGATACAAGATACTAGGTCTCTCATCTTGAGCTATACACCTCCTATAAAGGTTATCCGAGCATCTCTTGAACAGGTAGGGCTCATCCCAATAGTAGTGAGACTTATCTCTAAAGAATTTCTTCTTGGTGTAGGCATCTGGGTTAGGAGGAACATCTCCACACACCAAGTAGTTCACAAAATCCGCATACCAAGGCAACCCCTTTTCTTCCAAGCTCTTGGCTTCTTCTAACTTCTTCCCTAAGTGGTATCCTTCTTTCACTACCTTGATTATCATGAGTTGCTCTTCGGGGAGAGAGTCATTGATAGGAATCAGCTCTTCTATCCTCATTCTCGATAGGTGGTCGGCTACACCGTTCTCAATGCCCTTCTTATCAACTATCTCCTTGACAAACTCTTGGAGAAGAAGTATCCATCTAAGTAGTCTCGGTTTAGTGTCCTTCTTTGCATAGATGTACCTTAGGGCTGCATGATCCGTGTATACCACAACCTTAGACCCCACTAGATAGCTTCTAAACTTCTCAAAAGCAAACACCACGGCTAAGAGCTCCTTTTCTGTCGTTGCATATTTCACTTGGGTATCATCCAAAGTCCTACTTGCATAGTAGATTACATGCAACTTCTTATCTTTTCTTTGACCAAGGACGGCACCTACCGCATAGTCACTTACATTACACATGATTTCAAAAGGAAGATCCCAATCCGGTGCTTGGACGATTGGTGCACTCACAAGAGCTTCCTTGATCTTCAAAAACGCCTCAAGGCATTCTTTATCGAACAGGAACTCGGTCTCCTTGCAAAGAAGCCTTGTTAGGGGTATTGCTATCTTTGAGAAATCTTTGATGAACCGCCTATAGAAGCCGGCGTGACCCAAAAAAACTCCTTATCCCTGTCACATTGCTTGGAGAAGCTAAACTCATCATGACTTCGATCTTAGCTTTATCAACCTCAATACCACTTTCCGAGATCTTGTGACCGAGCACTATTCCTTCCATAACCATGAAATGGCACTTCTCCCAGTTAAGCACAAGATTCGTCTCTTCACATCTCTCCAAAACCCTGCACAAGTTTGACAAACAAGCACCAAAAGAGCAACCATACACAGAAAAGTCATCCATGAACACTTCTACCATTTCCTCGATAAGGTCAGAGAAAATAGACATCATGCACCTTTGAAAAGTTGTTGGTGCATTACATAGCCCAAATGGCATCCTTCGATATGAAAAGGTACCATAAGGGCATGTGAATGTTGTCTTTTCTTGGTCATTAGGGTGAATGGGTATTTGAAAGAACCCACTATACCCATCAAGGAAACAATAGAAGGGATGATTAGCAAGCCTCTCAAGCATTTGATCAATAAAAGGGAGGGGAAAATGATCTTTTCTTGTGGCCAAATTCAACTTCCTATAAGCAATGCACATTCTATGGCCAGTTATGGTTCTTGTGGGTATTAGCTCATCCTTTTCATTCTTAACCACAGTTATTCCCCCCTTTTTTGGCACACAATGGACAGGTGAAACCCAAGTGCTATCCGAAATTGGATAGATAACACCTACATCTAGAAGTTTAAAAATCTCTTTCTTCACAACTTCTTTCAAATTAGGGTTTAGCCTTCTTTGATGTTCTATAGAAGAAATAGATTCATCTTCTAGATGTATCCTATGTGTGCAGAGAGAAGGAGATATGCCCTTGATATCATCCAAAGAATAACCAATGGCTCTCCTAAACTTTCTCAATTCGCATAAAAGGGAGGATAACTCATCTTTACTTAAGTTTTCATTGACAATGACCGGGTATGACGAGTTAGGGCCTAAGAAAGCGTACCTTAACCCTTGTGGAAGAGGTTTGAGCTCCACCTTTGGTGCCTTGAGCTCACACCAATCACTCCCAAACTTGGACTTGTTCTCATGCTCAATACCAAAAGAGCTTATCTCCTCAATCGCGCATTCTCCCTTGATCCCTTGCTCAAGCTCTATGAAAGAAGTCTCCTCCTCTATAGGCTTGTGCGAATCAAGCAACTTCAAGTATCCCAAGCTTGCTCCATGTAGATACCCATTCTCGCCATGCTCCTTTGTCAAAGCCACTTGAAGATGGTCTTCTATAGCTAACTCCTTGAGATACTCATCCGCCAACCTATCCATTGTGTCTACCCAAAAGGTTTGGCCTTCAATGGCTGGCTTTTTCAAAGCATCTGTGATGTCATACTTGAGCACAAAGTCTTTCCCCAAGTGTAAATCAATCTTTCCTTTCCTAACATCAATGATAGCTCCTGCGGTGGCTAAGAAAGGCTCCCAAATATTAATGGATCCCTTGGCTCCTCATCCATCTCTAAGACCACAAAATCAGTTGGGACTTCAACATTTCCAATCATGACCGGTAGATCCTCAAGCAAGCCAATTGGTAGTCTAATGGATATATCCGCTAGCACCAAGGAGATCCTACACTCCTTGTAGCGACTGAAACCCAGTCTTCTAGCTACCGAGAATGGCATTAGACTCACACTAACACCAAGATCACAAAAGCAATGATTGAACGCCAATGGTCCCAAAGCACATGGGAGAGTGAAACTCCCGGGGTCACTTAGCTTTTTGGGAATAATTGTTCTTTGAATGATGGCACTACATTCATGGGTGAGGACTACCATCCCTTGCAACTCCTTTGTCCTTTCCATAACAGCATCCTTGAGGAACTTGGCATATTGAGGGACTAGCATGAAAGCATCCATCAATGGCATAGTAACTTGGATTTCGCTCATTTGCTTGTCGAACATGGCTCTATATTTCTCCACAAGTTTCTTTTTGAAGCGACCCGGGAATGGCAACTTAGGCTTGTAAGGTGGTGGAACAAAAGGAGATGCCTTGTAAGTTGTAGGTGCCTCCTTTTCCCTAGCCGCAATCTTCTCTTTACCCAATCCTTGAAGTTTCTCACCATTAATAACTACTTTCTCATTATCTTGAAAGATCCCCCCCCCCCTCTTGGTCGTCAATGTCCTCATTGATCTTATTGGGAGGTTGTCTAGTAGGTAATGCCTTACCACTTCTCAAGGTGATTGCGTTGACACATTGGTGAGAACCATATATTGGAGAAGTTCCATTGTTCTCCAAATGTTGGATTTTCGAACTCAATATTTCAAACTTTGAATTGAGGTCATTATAAGAGCAATCTACCTTGTTGCTCATGTCCTCCATTATTTTGTTCAACTCACTTGTCCCATTGGCTTGCCCTTGAAGGATTTGATGTCGCAAGCTTCTCATGTGGAGTTCTTGGTGGGAAGAATTGCTTGGTTCTCCTTGTGGTACAAAACCATGTTGGTAGTAGGTCGTAGGTACAAAGGTGTGTTGGTGTCCTTGCCCTTGGTAGGTTGGATTCCAATACTGTTTGTTGAAACGCATTGGAGAGCTTTGCCCTTGAACATAGTGGAGTTCCTCTTGTTTTGAATCATGCAGCCATTGATTATGATCAAAACTATCCAAATATTCACCAACATTTTGAGCCGTCTTCGAGGAAGCATGCAGTAGCTTATCCATTTTTGCATTAAGGGATTTCATTTCCCTTTACCTTTGTTCTTCATGTGCATCCCCATTAGTTGAAGAGCCATCATCATAGTCACCATAGTTCCCATTACTTTGAGCTAAGTTCTCTATGAGCTCTAGGCCATCTTCAACCTCCTTTCCCAAAAAATTTCCATTGCTAGCTGTGTCCAGGAGCAGTCTATACTTAGGGAGGACGCCTCTGTATAAGCTGCTAAGTAGAGACTCATTTTAAAATCCATGGTGGGGGCATTGAGTAGTATAGCCCTTAAATCTTTCACATGCTTCACAAAAGCTCTCCTTTGCCTTTTGGTTGAAACTAGAGATAGCATTCCTCAATCTTGTTGTTCTAGTGTTGGAGAAAAACTTGGCCAAGAATGCCTTCTTGCATTGATCCCAAGTAGTGATCGAGCCTTGAGGTAGATTCTTTTCCCAAATGTGCGCTTTATCCCCTAGTGAGAAAGGAAATAATCTCAACTTGAATCCATCTTCAGAGATGCCAATGATGTTGGTCAAGCTACATATCCTCTCAAACTCATCCAAGTGGTCTAGAGGATCCTCCATATCCAATCCATGAAACTTGTTTTGTTGTACCATTGAAATCAACCCACTTTTGATCTCAAAACTGTTTTGTTGAAACGAAGGAGGAGTAATACCATGGCGAGAAGTATGAGTTCGAGGGGAGTCACCAAAACCAATGTGTGTATGTCGCCTTGCTGGTTGTCCATTACCACCCAAACCTTGTGCATGATCCATACCCAATCTCTCAAAGCAATCTGTTGTAGTGGTGTGTACCTAATAAGAGAGAGAGTAGTACACACAAAAGAGATTAGTATTCAAAGAAAAGTAAAACTTAATCTCAAGAAGAGGTAAAATCCTAATGCTTAAACCATATATCCAAATGGCAACGGCGCCAAATTGATAAGCAGTTTTCTTTGGTGTGACTTAACAATTACCCAAACTCCTACTCATGTCATTGTAGTGTTTGAGGATCAATCCATAATGGATGTGGTTAAGACACTAGGAATGCATACGACTTCTTAATCCAAGCTAGCAAATAAGTTTTGAGGTTTATCTAACAACCTAAGTGAACAAACAAAGTAAACAAAAGTTACTAACACCTTAATTAAGCAATAAATGCACTAATCAAGCAAGTTTAAAGCTAATTAACTACTAATCAAGATTATCAAATTACTAAAACGAATCCAAGGATGGGGTTATCAATCTAAGGTGTTCCAAGAATCAATCTTTGATGCCAAACAATCTCAATATAAGCTAATCCCTAGGCTTAGAACTCAATAGCTAGACTAATCCACTTTCATGGCACTAATCCCTTCATTAATCATCCTAATCAAGAACTAACTTTCATTAGTGAGAAGGAAGCTAACAAGCATGATAAATCAGTTCTAAATCGCCAATAAACACCCTAGACAATCACTTTCATGAGCTATGAATGTAAATCCCTTGTTTAGTTGGTTGGGGAATTTCATCAAACACCTTGTGGGTGTGAAATTCCCTAAGGACTAGTTTTAGCATGATCAAGGCTAAACTAGCATTTAGAACACTAAACAAAGAGGGAAATGGAAGAATCTAAACTTAGACATCAAGATTAACTCTTAAAACACCCTAGATCTAACCCATCCCTAGATCTTAATGAAACTACTCATTAATCATGGTTAATCCCTTAAATCTTATGTAAGAAGTAGAGATAAACATGATTTGAGAGATAGAAGATGAAAGATTAAAAGAGATAAGTACTAAATTGCATAAACTTTAGAGAAATGTCTTACAAAATTACTTAGAAACCAAAAGGGAAATGTTTTCTAAGCAAGAACAAAAGATTAAAGATACTTAGGAAAAATAAGGCATTTCCTATTTATAGTGAATAGTGGACGAACCGGGTCAACTCGGAACAAACCGGGTATTGACCCGGTTTAAGTCTAAAAATCGGGCAGCATATCGAACTTGCTAGGTCGATAGGCAGCTCGATACGCTGCTAAAAGTTTCCTCAAGGAGTGTGTCGACCTTGGCAGGTCGACCTTGGCAGACCGACACAGATGCCCGATATGCCATTCTTAAATCTTCGGATGAGATGTGTATCGACCTTAGCATTCCGATACGAATGCCCGATACGTCGTCCTCAAAACTCCGGGTGTTCTGTGTATCGAGCTTAGTAGCTCGATACAATCGTCCGATACGTACTCTCCGAATTTCCTGCCGGGCTGTATCGACCTTGGTAGGTCGACACCAAGGTCNTAGCAGTCCGATACGAATGCCCGATACGTCGTCTTCAAAACTCCGGGTGGCCTGTGTATCGAGCTTAGTAGCTCAATACAATCGTCCGATACGTACTCTCCGAACTTCCTGTCGGGCTGTATCGACCTTGGTAGGTCGACACCAAGGTCAATACTCTTCTAAAGATCGTCTGCTTCATGTTTGGCTCCCTTCTTCTCTTCCTCCTTGTCATCCAACTCTCCAAAGAGGTTCTCCAAGCCTCCATGGTACCTAATTAGGACTCAATATGCACAATATGCAACAACCTAAGCTAAAACTTGCTAAATCCTAATATGAATGCGATTTGGACTAAAAGTGACTAAATGAATGCATAAATGAATGCAAAGCTATCTAAAAAGGGTGCTAAGACATGCTAATTTATGAGTATATCATGTCTCTGCTGCGAAGAATTGGGAGCTTCACCAGATGGACGTGCATAATGCGTTCCTTCACAGTGACTTAGACGAGGAAGTCTATATGAAGTTGCCACCTGGTTTCTCTTCTGCTGCACCTGGAAAAGTTTGTCGACTGAGAAAATCACTTTATGGACTGCGTCAGGCCCCGCGTTGTTGGTTTGCAAAGTTATCTACTGCTTTGAAAGAGTTTGGTTTCAAGCAGAATTATGCAGATTACTCTCTCTTCACTCTTAATCGTGGTGCTAAGATTATGTATGTTCTGGTGTACGTGGACGATCTAATCATTGGAGGCAACAACTCGGAAATGATTTCTCGGTTCAAAGAGTACTTAAACCGTTGTTTTCATATGAAAGATTTGGGAGTTCTCAAATACTTTCTTGGCATTGAAGTTTCTCGTGGTAAAGAGGGGATTTATTTATCTCAAAAGAAGTATGCATTGGACATTATCACTGAGTGTGGACTACTTGGTTCAAAGCCAGTCGACTCGCCCATGGAACAATATCATGGTTTGGCTCGTGATGAGGGAGATTTCTATTCCGATCCGGTGAAATATAGGCGTTTGGTTGGTCGGCTAGTCTATCTCGCTGTGACTCGGCCAGATTTGAGTTATAAGGTGCATATTCTTGCACAATTTTTACAGCAGCCACGACAAAAACATTGGGATGCAGTCATATGTCTTGTTCGTTATTTAAAGAAATCTCCAGGTCAAGGTATATTGTTACGTGCAGATAACCCACTCTCGCTTTCGGCATATTCCGATTCTGATTGGGCTGCCTTCCCATTGACTAGACGATCTTTAACAGGTTATCTGGTCATGCTTGGTGACTCTCTTATGTCATGGAAAACTAAAAAACAGCATACAGTTTCACGGTTATCTGCGGAGGCAGAGTATAGGGCAATGGCAATGACATACGCTGAGCTGAAGTGTGTCAAGGCTATACTTGTTTCTCTTGGGATCAAACAGCCTGGACCAATACCATTGTATTGCGACAATCAAGCCGCACTTCACATCGCGGCAAACCCCGTCTTTCACGAACGAACTAAACACATAGAGGCAGATTGTCATTTCGTGAGAGACGGTGTCACGGAAGGTTCGATCATTACTCCACACATTTCAACAACTGAGCAATTAGCAAACATGTTAACCAAGCCTCTAGGATGTCAACAGTTTCAGTACTTTCTGGACAAGATGGGCGTTCGAGACCTTTACGCTCCATCTTGAAGGGGAGTGTTAGAGATAAGATTGTATGTGTTTAGATATATTCGTATATTCGTATATTAGCGATATAGTTTAGCTCCTATTTTATAGGCCTTGTATCTATCTTCACTCCTTGTATAAATAGTCGTGCTCTTGCACCGAGATCAATACACAGAAATATTCAGATTTACATGAAGCAATAAGCCAATCAAATTTCCCAGTTGTTGGAAGCAGAAAACGAAAGAGACACGGTGTAAGGGTTTAGATGTTTGTAACATAATTTGTTCGTTTCTGTATTTCAAATCTTCAACTTGGTGTTGTTACTTGTATCTCAAGGAAACAAGGTCTTCCGGTTGTGGACGAACCAAGAAGCTCAGCCACTCGAATGTTTTGATGTGGTCAGTGCTCTCTCAGTGGAAGGAAAAGCAATTCCACGAGATAAGCAAGATCCAAGTAAGGAGGCAATTTAATCCTAATCGGCCAAAAAATAGAGTAACTCATCTGGGTAATGTTACTTTCTAATGGGCTAAATGAACAATCTGATTTGTGGCTTAAAACGTATGGGAAAAGGGGAATCTAAAAGGACACAACTTCACGAGATTGTGTATAAATGCGGTTTTTCCATATGTGATACCAACAAACCCTTAAGATTTTTGATTTTTTTAGGCTGGTAGGGATTTTGGATGGGCTATATTTTTTCAGATATTGAATTATTGATTGTGAAATTGTGTTAGTAGTGCAACACTTTTGAAACCAAAACTTGTTTTGATGTTGTTTAAGAGAAATTGTCTGTCAATACTGTCAATATGGACTTTACATTTAAGTAAATATAATACATGAATTATCAATTATCAATACCAGAGCCGGAGAATTTATTCTGCATACCAAGGTTGAAAATGTCTTGCTAGAGACAGTGAAGACCTTAACCACTGATTTAAGACCCAAATCAATAGCAGAAGGAGTGTGTTTTTCGCTTCATCCATACCAGATTTTTCTTTCTCTTGCTGAATAAGCGAAGGAGTCGTGTTTTTCGCTTCATCCACACCAGATTCTTCTTTCTTCTCTTGCTCAATATATTGATTAATTGCTCAACTTTTCTTTAAAAATTGGGTACATAGAAAATAATTTAAAAGGAAGATTCCATACAAAAATCACCCGATTATTAAGTTATTTCTATAAAAACAAGCAAACTTTGTAAATTTTTTAAAATAAAAATATAAAATAAACATTGTAATTTTTCATGGACTTTTTTCACCGAAAATGTACATTTCGGCCTAATCCATTAAACGCAAATTCAGCCTAAATCATTTGTTGGGAAAAAAAGTCATTTAAATCATGAACTTTCAAATTTCGGCCATTTAAAGCATAGACTTTGACGAAGACAAATCAAATAACAGACTTTTTGGTTGACTACATTTTAAATCACAAACTTATGTTGACTGAGCCATTTTAGGCATACCGTTATCTCAACTAACAGACCAATTAGACGGGGTTAAATCCGTCTGTTAGTCGAGATAACGGTATGCCTAAAATGGTCCAGTCAACAGAAGTATGTGATTTAAAACGTAGTCAACCAAAAAGTCTGTTATTTAATTTGTCTCTATCAAAGTATATCCTTTAAATGGCCGAAATTTGAAAGTTCGTGATTTAAATGGCCAAAATTTGAAAGTTCATGATTTAAATAGCTTTTTAGCAGTTTTCTCCACTTGTGAAATTTAAGAATTTTTCGAGAAATTGAATAACCCACTAGAACGAGCAAAGCTTAAAATATCTATTGATGGGAAAGTAATGATAAAACTGGTAGCCCCCAGCTTAAAATCTCTATTAATGAGAAAGTAGTAATAAAACTAGTAGCTCTCCCCCTTTTTGGACACAACCATTTAAAAATGAGATAGAGAAACTCAAACATATTAAAGAGAACAAAAACAATAGAGTATATTATTGTCGGATAGCTCTACGTATATAAGTTGGAGACGGCGCATCATTTGAAACGCGTTGTGCGTGTTTTAGAGGCTTCTTCATGTACTTGTTACATAATTAGTTGCGTCAAATTGGCTTCATGATTCGCTAATAAAATATTATAGTGTCTTAATCTTGATTTTCAAGAGGAAGATGAGTAAAGCCACGAGGAGGTAATTTTGTTTTTCTATATAGTTTTTGCTTTGTTAATCAAATCAGTGCATATTTATCATTAATCAATTTATTTTTGTGAATTCTATTTCCATTTGTCTTTTTTGGGCTAGTTATTAATTATTGAATCAAACAAGAATTTTTTTTGTGAATTCTATTTCAAATTGTTTAGCTCTATTGTTTAATCTCCTCTATTGTTTTAGTTCTATTGTTTAATCTCCTCTATTATTTTAGTTCTATTGTTTAATCTCCTCTATTGTTTTAGTTCTCGTTAATATGTTTGTGTTTATCAATCTCACTTTTAAATGGTTGCTACCAGTTTTATCACTACTTTTCCATCAATAGAGATTTTAAGCTTTCCTCGTTCTAGTGGATTCTACAATTTTTCGAAGAATTCTTAAATTTCACAAGTGGAAAAAACTGCTAAAAAGCCATTTAAATCATGAACTTTCAACTTTTTGCCATTTAAATCATGAACTTTTAAATTTCAGCCATTTAAAGCATATACTTTGGCTGTGACAAATGAAATAACATACTTTTTGGTTGACTACGTTTTAAATCACAAACTTCTGTTGACTGGGCCATTTTAGGCATACTGTTATCTCGGCTAACAGACGGATTTAACCCCTTCTAATCGGTCTGTTAGTTGAGATAACGGTATGCCTAAAATGGCTCAGTCAACATAAGTTTGTGATTTAAAACGTAGTCAACCAAAAAGTCTGTTATTTGATTTGTCTTCGTCAAAGTCTATGCTGGCTGAAATTTGAAAGTTTATGATTTAAATGACTTTTTCCCCTATTGTTACCATCGAAAAGTCTCTGAAAATAGCATTACTAATGCGCTGAACTTAACTCTTGTCTCCACCATACATCCAAACTGAAATGACTTATACTATTTACCCAATTCTTTACCACAGAATGTATTGTTGACTTCTTTAAGTCACGAACATTCCACGGAATAAAATGACATACTTATTTGAACACAATTTTGTATCAGGATGGAGACGAACTGGTTTGTCCACTCCGCTTGCAATAAAGCCTAATCCATCCCATGAGTACATCTTGTTTGGAACATTCTTAAAGGGAAACCACATCAAAATGATTTTGCATTCCTCACTTATCGGAGACCACTTCGATACAATCATCGAAATATCTGCAATATTCCACATCCATCGCCTCAAAATCTTCGCTCTTACCGAGGTATCCTTTATTCTGAATTTCACTGTTGTGGCGTTGACGACGAAAACATCAATTCTAATGGTTTTATCACCTAGCGGCATGTCTATTAGCTACATGCGGAGCTGCAGATAAGGATACCCCTTTCAAGAAATCCTCCCACAACGAAACTGAGTATTGAATTACTTCGATGGAAATCTTCCTACAACATACCGAGTTTAATTTTTTTCATTCAAGTAATATAAAAAAATTTTGAATCAACGAAGTAATAAATTTGAACACAATCTCCCGTTTTAGTTATGTTGAATCCTCTCTTATTGGCGGTTAAACTTTATTGATTACGGTATTGACCCCAATCAAACTCCAAATGAAGAGAGTATATGAAAAGACGAGAAAAATGAAAATTTACAATTTATAATTATTATTTTTTTCTTTTGTTTTCTTAAAATCACAGACTAAAAACAAGGAGTTTATAGTCATATTAAATTATTGATTGTGAAATGGTGCTATTTATAAATCAAAACTTGTTTTGATGGTACTTAAGAGAAATTACTTATTAATATTAATATGTTACATTTAATTACTCAAAAATGCAAAAAAAATACGAAACTTATATTGAAAAATGCTTTGGACGAAAATGCTTTTTGTGAGATATGATGTGAGTCGGTGATTATGGGCCCATGATTACATTTACGGATAGAAATTGTATGGTTTGAGTGTAAAGAGGAAGTCATCTCGAAGTATCCTACAAGTCTTTGCGTCAACGCTCAATTTGTTACTTTTAGTCCGTGATTATAGGCCCATGATTGCTCTTCTCTTTGAGTGTGAAGAGGAAATCACCTCGAAGTATCCTACAAGTCTTCGCGTCAACCCTCAACACTTTTACTATTATCTCTCTATACATTTCGGCCTAGGCCATTAAACCCAAATTCAGCCTAAATCATTAAACTAATAGTTTATTTGTTACCATCGAAAGGTCTCTAAAAATAGCATTACTAATGCGCTGAACTTAACTCTTGTCTACTGAAATGACTTATACTACTATTTACCCAATTCTTTACCATGGAATGTATTGTTGATTTTTTTAAGTCACGAACATTCCACGGAATGAAATGACATACTTATTTGTTTACAATTTTGTATCAGGATGGAGACGAACTGGTTTGTCCACTCCACTTGCAATAAAGTCTAATCCATCCCATGAGTACATCTTGTTTGGAACATTCTTAAAGGTAATCCACATCAAAACGATTTTGTATTCCTCACTTATCGGACACCACTTCGATACAATCATCGAAATATCTGCAATATTCCACATCCTTCCCCTCAAAATCCTCGCTCTTACCGAGGCATCCTTTATTCTGAATTTCACTGTTGTGGAGTTGACTTCGAAAACATCAATCCTAATGGTTTTATCACCTAGCGGCATGTCTTTTAGCTACATGCGGAGCTGCAGATAAGGATATCCCTTCCAAGAAATCCTCCCACAATGAAACTGAGTATTGAATTACTTCGTTGGAAATCTTCTTACAACATACCGAGTTTAATTTTTTTTCATTCAAGTAATATAAATTTTTTTTAATCAACGAAGTAATAAATTTGAACAAAATCTCCAGTTTTAGTTATGTTGACTCTTATTGGCGGTTAAACTTTATTGATTACGGTAATTGACCCCAATCAAACTCTGAAGAGAACATGTGAAAAGACGAGAAAAATAAAAATTTGTAATTTAGAATTAGTTTTTTTCTTTTTTTTTCTTAAAATCACAGACTAAAAACAACGAGTTTATAGTCATATTAAATTATTGATTGTGAAATTGTGCTATTTATAAATCAAGAGAAATTACTTATTAACATTAATATGTTACATTTAATTACTCAGAAATGCAAAAAAAAATACGAAACTTATATTGAAAAAGTCCGGATACAAGAATGATCCCATTAGTCCGTGTATCTTTATAAAGAAGTTTGCAAACAAAGGATTTGTGATTATAACAGTATACGTGGATGATTTGAACATCCTCGGTACCTCTGGTGAAATCGCCCAAACAGTTGAATACCTCAAAAAAGAGTTTGAGATGAAAGACTTAGGAAAGACTAAGTTCTGTTTGGTAATTCAGCTTGAGTACATCAATGATGGAATCCTTGTGCATCAAATGGCATATACTGAAAATTTACTCAAGAGATTTAATATGGTCCAGGCCCACCCATTGTTCAGCCCAATGGTGGTGAGAAGCCTCGGATTGGATAGTGATCCATTCGGTCCAAAGAATGACTATGAATAAGTCCTTGGTCCCGAAATGTCATATCTCAGTGCCATAGGAGCGTTATTATACTTGGCTAGTCATACTAGACCAGACATATGTTTCGCCGTGAACCTCCTATCAAGATTTAGTTCTTGTCCGACCCAGAGGCACTGGAACGGGATTAAACATTTACTTCGTTACCTACAAGGAACGAAAGATATGGGTCTATTTTATACTAATCATAACGACAAAGGTTTAGTTGGTTTTGCTGATGCAGGTTATCTATCGGATCCACACAATGGACGATCTCAGACAGGATATGTGTTCACTCACGGAGGAACAGCAATTTCATGGCGATCTATGAAGCAGACTTTCACGGCCACTTCTTCTAATCATGCAGAGATTTTGGCTATTCATGAAGCTAGCCGTGAATGTGTTTGGTTGAGATCGATGACTCACCACATAAGGCGAGATTGTGGAATAACCGAGGAAGAGAAGGAAGAACCAACCGAACTATATGAAGATAATGCTGCTTGCATAGCACAACTGAAGGATGGATACATCAAAGGAGATAGAACGAAGCACATCTTACCGAAGTTCTTCTTCACTCACGATCTACAGAAGACTGGTGAAATCAAAGTGCTCCAAGTACGTTCCAGCGACAACTCAGCCGACCTATTCACTAAGTCGCTGCCAACCTCCACGCTCAAGAAGCTGATGTATCAGATCGGCATGCGCCGATTAAGGGACCTTCAGTGATGTCTAAAACAAGGGGGAGTAATACGTGCTGTACTCTTTTTCCTTCACTAAGGTTTTGTCCCACTGGGTTTTCCTTGGTAAGGTTTTAATTAGGCAGCATCCCCAAGCGTATTACTATGATCCATTTCATCACGACCGGTTATGTCAATCAAGGGGGAGTGTTATAAATCATAGAGGTTCGATCTCCATAACCGGCCCAGTCCATTAAGCCATTGGCATGAAGACAAGGCCCATGCGTGAAGGCCCAATATCTTAGACGGTCTATTAGATGTTTTCCTTATTCTAGTAAGAAAATGATATTTCCTTTTCTACCCTTATGTAACTACTATATAAAGAGGCCTTTGGCCATCATCATAATAACAAGATTCATTACTTTTACAACAAGTTTTAGTTATGTTGACTCTTATTGGCGGTTAAACTTTATTGATTACGGTAATTGACCCCAATCAAACTCTGAAGAGAGCATGTGAAAAGACGAGAAAAATGAAAATTTGTAATTTAGAATTAGTTTTTTTCTTTTTTTTTCTTAAAATCACAGACTAAAAACAACGAGTTTATAGTCATATTAAATTATTGATTGTGAAATTGTGCTATTTATAAATCAAGAGAAATTACTTATTAACATTAATATGTTACATTTAATTACTCAGAAATGCAAAAAAAAATACGAAACTTATATTGAAAAATGCTTTGGACGAAAATGCTTTGTGAGATGTGATGTGAGTCGGTGATTATGGGCCCAAGATTACATTTACGGATAGAAATTGTATGGTTTGAGTGTAAAGATGAAGTCATCTCGAAGTATCCTAAACAGTTTTGAGTTTTCTTTAAATGTCCTCGACACTTTTAGTATTATCTCTCTATTCTTTTTCATGGCTTCTTCCTCTTCTACTTCTGGCACATGGAAGTACGATGTTTTCCCGAGCTTCAGCGGGGAAGATGTCCGCAAAACATTCCTTAGCCATCTTCTCGAGAAGCTCTGTAGCAAATTAATCATTACGTTCATAGACCATGGCATCGAGAGAAGCCGCCCGATCGGACCTGAGCTTTTATCAGCGATTAAAGGATCTATGATCTCAATCATCGTCTTCTCTAAGAAATATGCTTCTTCCACATGGTGTTTGAATGAATTGGTGGAGATCCACAAGTGCTACAAGGAGTTCGATCAGATGGTGATACCTGTTTTCTACGATGTTGATCCTTCTGATGTCAGAAAAAACACCGGAGAATTTGGTAATACTTTTAAAGAGACATGCAAGCGTACAACAGAAGACAACCCTTCTTCAAAAAAAAAAAAAAAAAAAAACAGAAGATGTGAAACAACAGTTGATGTGGATGGAAGCTTTGAAAGAAGTAGCAAGTATTGCCGGAGAGGATTCTAGGAATTGGTATGTTGTCTTTAATCCGTTCTTTTCTCAAATAAGAATAATTTAAAACTATATATATATTGAGTTTGTAGTTGCAAAAACTTTATCACTTATTTTCTCGAGTAGACAAAATATCGTTAGATTTGCTTCCGTTAATCGTTTCGTTTAGATCCAAAAAATCTGGATCACTTAACTATACGAAGAAAAACAAATAATAAAATTTAAGATCGTCAAAACAAAAACAAATCGCAAATACTATAATATGTGTATACTAGAATAGAATCCGCATATATGCGGATTTTTAATCAGATATTTTAAATTCGTAAAAATAAATTGAAAACAAAATCGGATAATATAAAATTTAATTTTATTAAGATTTCCAAATATATATGTTTTAATATTTTTATATTAATTATGTTTGCTTCTAATACCTTATCTATATTTATTCAAAATTTTAACGAATTATTTATCCTATTTTTTAAAAAAATAAAATATATATTAGGATCCGCCTATACGCAAGTTTATAATAATAAAATTTAAAACCCGATAAAATAATTTTTTTTTTAAATATAAAAAAAAATCGGATAACTATTGAAAAAACTGTATGAAAAATCCAAAATCTAAATCTAAGAGTTATTTATTTATTTTAATTTTTATTTATTTTTAATTAAAACATTTAAAACATAGAATATGTTGCAGGTCCTAAGCAACATTAACCATACTTCTCATATAGCTCACACACTTTATCAACTATATTTTTTTCTTCTTCTGCTTTAAAAACTTGGGTATGCAATTCGAATCTTTTGAGTATGTTAACGATCTCAAGCAATTAAAATCTCTCTTTCTCTTCACATTCTTCTCCCAGATATGACATCTCTTCTCTCTAAAGAAGTTATGCTTCTCAAGACTCACATCAAAAGGATCTTTACATGCTTATTGTTATCTTTCCCTTCATTGATCTCATCATTGTCTAATACCATATCATCAACATCTAGAATATTTTTTTTAATTGAAATATATCCTAATTAATCTAATTTACTTTTTGTTTATATTTTCCTTAAATTGAAATAGATCCTTTTGTTTTATTTTCATTGTTTAAATTGAAATATATATTCTAGTTAATTTAATTTTACTTTTTAATATAAATCAATAAATTTAACATTTTTATTTATTAATTTTTCTTTTTTTTGGAAATTCCTTTTTTCGTTAAAAATAATATTTAATCGAGATACACGTCAAAATCTAAATCGATAAACTTGACATGTGTCAAAATCTTATTGATTAACTTGCCACACGTCACGATCATATTAATAACTAATTTTTACGTTTATTTTTTTTTAGTAAAATTGAAATATCTTATTTACTTTTCTTTTTATTTTCTTTTTCTTGATTAAAATATGTTTTTCTTTTTATTTTATTTATTTCTCTTTTAAAAATAGTATTATTTTCCTTTTTCTTATTGGATTAATATACTCTTTTTTTGTCAATGGATTAGTATACTCTTTATTTATAATATATTTTAATCAAAACACATGTTGAAATCTTATTGATTAACTTGGTATGTGTCACGATCATGTGAATTATTCTATTTTTTATCATATTTAGATTTATCATAATTAAAAACTATATTAGGATCTGCGTATACGCGAGTTTATAATAATAAAATTTAAAATCCGTTAAAATATTTATAAAAAAAAATAGAATCGAATCACTACTCAAAAAAATATACGAAAACACAAAATTGAAACCTAAAAATTATTTATTTATTTTAATTCTAATTTATTTTTAATTAAATATTCAAAAAACATAATATGATGCGGGTCTTAAGCAACATTAACCCTACTTCTCATATATTTCACATACTTTATCAACTATTTTTTTCAGTTTTGCTGCGTTAAAAACTTGGATATGCAATTCGAGTCTTTCGAGTATGTTAACGATCTCCCCATTAACTTTTTTCAAGCAAATAAAGTCTCTCATTCTCTTCACATTCATCTTTCGTATATGATCTCTCTAATCTCTAGAGAAATTATGTTTCTCAAGACTCGCGTCAAATGTCTCTCTACATGATTTTTGCTATCCTCATTCTCATTGAGCTCATCATCATCTAATGTCAAAATTGAAATATATCCTAATTAATTTAATTTACTTTTTGTTTTTATTTTCCTTTTTTAATTGAAAGGAAACTTGTTTTCCATTTTTGTTACTTTTTTTTGTTGAAATATATCCTAATTAATATAATTTATTACTTTTTGTTTTTATTTTTTTTTCTTAAATTGAGAGAAAACTTATTTTCCATTTTTGTTTTAAAATTAATTTTTAAATTTATATAATAGGATTATGTTAAAATCTAATTGGTTGAATTTTTTAACACTTGTCAAAATCTAATCGATTAACTTGACACGTGCTACGATACGCATCATACTTTATATAATAAGATATATAATTTTAATAAATTTTTATTCATCAAATTAATTATGGAAATACTCAAATTTTAACAAATAAGATGAAAATAATGTTATATGAAATTTTTTTATATATATATTTTATGAATTTTATAATATTTTTGATTTTTTACGAACCGAATCAAATATCCAGTCAAATATCCTGATTTTAACGAATTTATGAACACTGGATATCTGATTAAGTGCGGAGCGGTTACGGATTAAACAAATTATAGATCCTGAATGAGCAAAACGGATCATGGATACTGCAAAAATCAAAGATATCCACTAGACACCCATATCTAGCTAAAACCGATCCCATGTACCATTACGCACCCACATCTAACTAAAACATATATTAAACGAAAGGAGAGAGGACGGTGAGACAATTATTGGGAGAATTGTCAAAAATGATACTTCCACTATATGTTTATGAAACCTGTAAGGTAAATGTTTGATCAACTATACATTAATTTCCTTAATGTAAATCCTATTCTACTTTTAAATTTAATATTTTCACAATTTACAAAATTAAAAAGAGGTAAAATATGTCGGCCAACGAATATATGTCGACCAAAGAATATATATAGACTAAAGAATATATATTTTTATTTCCATTTATACTATGCAAAATTCTATACTTCGTAAATTTGTATTCTAAAGTTTATAAGATATAAAGATTACGAATAATACATATTCTATCCTTCATAGAATATAGAGACTACGTAGAATATATTTTCCAAACTTCGTACAATATGGATAAAATGCAGAATATATATTTTAAACTAAAAAAAAAAATATGAATTCTAAAATCAGTAAAAGGTATAGAAAAAACAGAATATATATTATAAATTTTGTAGAACATAAAAAAGCTTTTTATATATTTTTATTGATATTAACAAATATTCATTAAAAATCTATTTGATATATACAAATATTTAACTAAGGTTAGTTTAGTCAGAATATGTGTAAAAATTCAAAAGGTGTAGATTCACAAACTATAAAGTGTCCTTTTTTTTCTTCCAATTAATGCTTCCAAAATTATATTACAAATCATGGAAAGTGTGGACTTTTGAGAAGACTTTTTTTTTTGTTAAAAAGAAAATAAAAATGAAACTTATATAATTAGAAGAGAAATTGCTTCGAACAGTCCTATTTGAAGTTTTCAGTTTAATAATAACCCCAAAAAATTTGTTAATCATTCTTAACATTATTAGAAAGCAGTTATACGTTGTTAGACACATTTATGAAGATTTTCTTAACTCAAACTTAGGAAGTTGTTAGACACATTTAGGAAAGCTTTCTTAACTTTAATAAAAATTTAAAAAACCGTAATGAAGCTGTTAGACACATTTAGGAAGGATTTCTAGCTTTAATGAAGGCTATTTATGAACAAATAAGTTTATGGGGCTAAATTTGATTTAAAAACTTCATTTTGTGCTCTTTAGAAAAATTGTCCTACTTAAAATTCTTTTTTATTTTATGATGTTCTTGATGACACTTGACTATTGATTTTAGGAGTAACGAAGCAAATATGATTGAACAAATTTCCAAGGATGTGTCGAATAAACTTTTTACACATTTGGAGGAAGATTTTGGTGACTGTGTGGGGATTGACGCTCATATAGAGGCAATGAATTCAATGTTGTGCTTGGAAAAGGAGGAAGTTAGAATGGTAGGGATTGTGGGGCCTTCAGGGATTGGTAAGAGTACCATAGCAAGAGCTCTTTTTAGTCGCCTCTCAAGTCGATTCGATAATCGTGCTTTCGTATCGTATAAGAGAACCATCCAGGACGACTATGGCATGAAACTGGCTTGGGAAAAACATTTTCTATCAGACATTCTAGGTCAAAAGGACATAAACCTAGATAGTTTAGGTGTGGTGGAAAGGAGGCTAAAGAATAGGAAAGTTCTTATTGTTGTTGATGATGTGGATGATCTAAAGCTACTAGAGACCATTGTTGGGTATAAAGGATGGTTTGGGTGTGGTAGCAGAATTATTGTGGTCACTCAAGATATGCATATTCTCAAGTCACATTAGATTGATCTTATTCATGAGGTGGTTTTTCCATCTTAAGATTTGGCTCTTGAGATGTTATGTCGGTCAGCTTTTGGGCAAAACTCTCCTCCTGATGGTTTCATGGAGCTCGCAGATGAAGTCGCGAAGCTTGCCGGTAATCTTCCTTTGGGTTTGAGCGTCTTAGGTTCGTCTTTGAGAAGGAGGGATAAGGAGGAGTGGGTGAAGATGTTGCCTAGGCTTCGAGATGGTCTGGATGGTCAAATTGAGAAAACATTAAGGATTAGTTATGATGCGTTAGATAGAAAAGATCAAGATCTATTCATCCACATTGCGTGTTTCTTAAGTGGTAAGAGAGTTAATTATATTGAAGACTTGCTCAAAGGTAGTGCTAACATTGGGCTTAGAATATTGGCTGAAAAATCCCTCATACGTATCTCACCAAACGAAACTGTAGAGATGCACAATTTGCTACAAGCATTAGGTAGAGAAATTGTTCGCGCAGAGTCAATTTCCAATCCTGGGGAACGTCGATTCTTGGTGGATGCTAAGGATATATATGATGTATTTATGGATAGTACTGTAAGTGTTATTATATGCCTCACTTTATTTGAATCTAATTAAAGTCATTTGGTGTTTTATAAATTGTTGTGATTGCTAAGATAATGTATTTCTTTTGTTGGGATTTTCTTACAGGGAACTGAGAGCATTCTAGGCATAATATGTAACACATCACAATTCAGCGAGCCATTGACTTTGGATAAAGAATCGTTCAAACGAATGAAAAATCTCCAATTTCTAAAATTTTACCAAGAGCGGTGGTGGGTGCAGAAGACCGGTGAAGTCGGATTATATTTACCAGAAGGCCTTGATTATTTGCCACGTAAACTTGGATTGCTACATTGGGATGACTATCCAGCAAAATATATACCTTCTAACTTTATTGGGGATCATTTGGTTAAGCTCAAAATGAAAAATAGCAAGCTTGTTAAGGTGTGGGAAGGAGGAACTCAGGTACACTTTGCTAGTTTTCGCTCCATTTGATTTATTTAAAAAGATTAGATCTATTCTCTTGTTTCAATTTCAACCACTCGCAGATTGATATGCGTTTCTCCAACGATTTGAAATATATATTTTTTTAAATAACACACTTTTATGTTTTTTTTTTTCTAAAATGTATCATCACAAAAAAAATCATTAATATCACAAATTATTGTATAAAAATGTTTGTTTGCCTTAAATGAACTTAAAAAAAAAACATTATGTTTGAAATTCGTCTTTCCAATTTAGAGTTTAGATTTCCCTCAATTAAAAAGAGTTTTGAGTCATTTTAATATTGAATTTGTGGTATTAATTAAAACATGGTAATTTAAGAGAATATAAGGAGTATAAAACATATAATCAATCGAAATGGAATCATTAGATTATCATGTTAATTTTCATTGATATTTATTTTAGCTTTTTGAGTTTTTTTTAGATTTTATTTAAATTTGTATTGATTAAAATGAAAATTAAATATAAATAAGCATGAATCAAATGAACATTACAAAATAGACTTAAATGTATTTTTTCAAAAAAAAAATTGTTTATGTGAACATTGTAAGAGAAGAGAAAACTCTCCTGCTAACAATTGTTTTTTTTTTTTTTTTCAGTCGCTTAAAAGTCTGGTAGAGATGAATTTGTCAGAATCTGAAAGTCTGAAAGAAATTCCAGATCTTTCAAAGGCCACCAATCTCGGGATTTTGGATTTGTCAGGCTGTAAAAGTCTGAAAGAAATTCCAGATCTTTCAAAAGCCACCAATCTCAGGTATTTGGATTTGTCAGGCTGTGAAAACCTTGTAGAAATTCCAGATCTTTCAAAGGCCACCAATCTCGGGATTTTGGATTTGTCGGGCTGTGAAAACCTTATAGAAATTCCAAATCTTTCAAAGGCCACCAATCTCTGGGATTTGGGTTTGTCAGACTGTAAAAGTCTGAAAGAAATTCCAGATCTTTCAAAGGCCACCAATCTCAAGTATTTGATTTTGTCAGGCTGTGAAAACCTTATAGAAATTCCAGATCTTCCAACCTGTCTCAAGATTTTGTGCCTCGACGATTGCAAAAGTTTGGTGACATTTCCTTCTTCATTTGGAAATCTTGATAATCTGGAGAGGTTGGAAATGAGAAAATGCACAAGTCTCGTGGTTCTTCCAATAGACATCAACTTGGTATCTCTCACTTATCTCAATCTCGATGGATGCTCAGCGTTGACGAGTTTTCCTCAGCTTTCAACGAGTCTCAAAGAGATCAGTCTAGACGACACTGCGATTGAGGAAGTTCCTTCTTGGATTGAGAATATCGCTGGGCTCACTCTCCTGTCGATGAGACGTTGTGAGAAGTTAAGAAAAATCTCGGCAACAATTTTGAACTTGAAACGACTTGAATCTGTTGGTTTTACTGGAGTCACGTCACTCACTGATGCAAGTCTGGTGAAAAACCTGAAAGAAATTCCAGATCTTTCAAAGGCCACAAATCTTTTGAGGTTAAATTTGTCATCCTGCAAAAGTCTGAAAGAAATTCCAGATCTTTCAAAGGCCACCAGTCTCTTGCATTTGGATTTGAAAGGCTGTGAAAACCTTATAGAAATTCCAGATCTTCCAACCAGTCTCACTCATTTGCGCCTTGAAGATTGCAAAAGTTTGGTGAGGCTTCCTTCTTCATTTGGAAATCTTGATAATCTGGAGATTTTGCAAATGGAAAAATGCACAAGTCTCATGGTTCTTCCAACAGACATCAACTTGGTATCTCTCACTCAACTCGTTCTCGACGGATGCTCAGCGTTGACG
Organism: Alliaria petiolata; assembly: GCA_020283515.1. NCBI lineage: Eukaryota > Viridiplantae > Streptophyta > Magnoliopsida > Brassicales > Brassicaceae > Alliaria > Alliaria petiolata. Next base: position 17,800,612 of record JAHZTW010000002.1, read on the forward strand.
AGTTTTCCTCAGCTTTCAACGAGTCTTAAAGAGATCAGTCTAGACGACACTGCGATTGAAGAAGTTCCTTCTTGGATTGAGAATATCGCTGGGCTCACTCTCCTGTCGATGAGACGTTGTGAGAAGTTAAGAAAAATCTCGACAACAATTTGGAACTTGAAACGACTTTGTTTTGTTGATTTTACAGGCTGTAGTGGAGTCACTTCAATCACTGATGCAAGTCTTGTAAAAACAGAATTACATCCAAGAATGATAGAAGCAAGAGATGCCAAGAATGATAGAAGCAAGAAGCGAATGAAAGCAAGTTTAACTAAACTCAAAACTTTCACCAATCCCTTATCTGTTATAATAATTTAATAAATTTAGTTATTTTTTTATTGTGATGCAGATGACAATTGTAACATCTCAAAAACCTTCCACCCTGCCGGATATGAATCTTGAGCTTCGATTAGATCTTGGTGGAGCTTCGAGCAACTTCCTTGGGGTTGAGTATCATTCAGTTTTTCCTTCTTATCCATGTCTTGAGGAAGAAGCTGTGTATGTTGATCCCATGATAACAGAACAAGACACAGAGACACTAATCGAGGATCCTTTCTCGACTCCACAATTTATCAACATTTTCAGGTAACTCAGAATCTTTCAAATCTACAATGACTATATGTAATGATAACAACTGGCGATTTCAAAGATTTTTCACTCTAGCTAATTTTTATTATCTTGCAGATAATAAAAATATAATATTTGTGAAGTGACAAGAAGGCCTTAGGCACGAGTTATTCTACCTCATCCAAGGAAGCATCGTCTTATGTTATGTTATATTATATCAATTTGGAAAAGATTAAAACAATATCACTTTTCTCACTTCTCAATTCTCACAGATCAATCAAAGTTGTTAGACTGTTTTGTGAATCGAATCAAATATATCTCAGATTTGTGATGCCACTCTCTTTTGTACAGCTCTTACGGATGTAGTAAATATGGATATTAGGTCTCTTTAGCGTAGTTGTTGTTGAAGCAAAAAGCATCATGAAAAAAATTAGAAGTGGAATCAATGACTGGAGCTGAACTACCTATCGAAGATAAGAAGAAAATTCAATATTAATTATCAGCATGGAATGAATATTACTTGGACCAAGATTTTTGGAATTACCAGCATGTGTACAAAACGAAAATGAGAAAGAGATTGAAAATAAAATAAAAAAATTTGATGCTATCTTTTATCAGAGAGGTTTTGAACTACAAGTAGACAACTCTTTCAACACTCTAGACACCGAAGCATATCTAGAGAGGAAGAGGGAAACACGTATTGGTTTTGGGTGAGGTTTTGTATTAAATGATTAAGGTGATCTATGAAAGTAGGAATGGCTTGTCCAAGTACATAACAATTGAGTGGATCATTGATAGATGTAGGAAAGAACAACTAAAAATGAATTGATTGAGCTTAATTGAGATAGCTCTTTCAGGTAGCGAAGCTGAAGGTGTGATGAATAGTCGGGTCAGCTGACGGGTACGATAACAAATTTTTGGATTATTTGAATAAACCGGGCAGTGATAAGATCCATTAAATTTGAAGTTTCTACAAAAACTTATAAATCCTACGGACTCAAATCCGAGGAAAAATCTACGGGTTTACGAATACTAATTCGAATCCACATGTTAAATTGGTAAATCAATAAATTATACAGTAATAATTTATAAATCCTACATAGATTTTTCCAAATCAATTAAACTATACAAACGAATAACAATCTCTTAATCTTGAATTTTTAAAACTCAAAATTCGATAACCCAAACCAAATCGAATTACCGAATGTTCATCCCTACCTTCGGCTTTGGCTGAAGAAAATTCAGCAGAGTTTCGCTTTCAAAAAATGTATGTCCTTACTTCTTTCTAACGGTCTATTAAATATAACAGAAATGAGATATTTGGTTTGGGTTTTTCAACTCGGGCCACACATTGTGGCCTTTCATTAGGGCTTGGGGGTAAAGAGATTGCATCAGGACAATTCTTTTCCACTTAGAAAGAATTTGTCCTCGAATCGCATGTCTGGGTTGCACCCCACTCTAGACTTGAAAGAGCTCTGATTGCTCTGTCATCATCTAATTTTCCAACTTTGAAGTTATTTCTCAAACCCATTATTTTCCCAACAGATTTGCACTTTCCATTTCATCTTTCCTTTTCCTTTGAACTGGCAAATTGATTTTTCAGATCTACTGGCGGATTTGAAATAACGCAGTTCTGGTTTCAAAACCAAAATGTGGAACACATTATGGAAATTATATAACTCTTAAGATAGGTCTAACTTATAAACTACTGCATCGATTCTTTCAGGTATAATGTATGGTCTTATGTACCACGGTCTGAGTTTCTTCAACTTCCTCAATTTACCGATACCCATAAACGTCTTCATTTTCTGATATATCGTATCCCCAACTGCAAATTCCAAATTTTCCTCCTTTTCTTAGCATAACTTTTGTTGCGCTCATGGGCTTCTTTAAGCTTGTTTCGGATTAGTGGTACACAGAGGTGTGCGACAAGGTTGTCCATATAGTGCCTTATGAGGCGAGTATGGACTTGCAGAGAAAAGATAAGAACGTATATGACTTATATTGAATCCAAAGTGATACAAAAAAAATTGAGTACAATGTTTCAGTTTGGAGTGATTGAATCTATACTAATAAAATGTGCTGTTTGGGGCTCCTGAGAGGCTCCACATCAGATATTTTAAAATGTTCTATGCTACTGCCACATCTGCAAACGAAATACAACCTGCCACGTCATCACAAGAGCACTTCCAACATCATGCTCTCACAAAATTTGAGCGCTTCGAATGTAAACCGTTTCCAATTCCTCTTTCACACATTTATACAACATTTAATATCTTCGTCTTATTTCACTCATACCGTATGACTTCTCAGTTCTCACTAATCAATACCGTAAAAAATTCACACGAATCATCTCTCCCTTCTGAACTTTCGGGTAACAGATGAGGAATATTCACATTGATGAATATTCAAAACCACCATGATTGAGTTTCAAAGCAACATCGAGAAAGTAGGCAACGGTAAGACTGCAGATGCGACTTTGGTATCCTCCGCAAATACCATTCTAACATCAACAACATTACTCCTGAGTCGGAGCAGAATCCACCATCTTGATATCGTGTTTGTCCTTGGAATCCTACTGATCCTATCCGGCTACAAATCCGTCTTAGCTCATAAACGATGGCGATAATATTGATGTGCTTGAGGGTTCCAATCTTTTTCCCACCAAAATCTCAACAAGGTACCATTATGGTTCTTATGTTATTTAGAAAATGAATATGAAGAGAATACTATAATATAGTTCACACCATTATAATCTCTATTTGGAGCCTCTCAGGAGCCCTAGAGACTTTTATTAGTACAGATTCTCCCTTCTCGAGCTTTTTTGGTATGGTATATTCATTGGTTCACTAATTTTTTTATTTTTTATTGGTTTTGGGCTCACAAATTAAACTGTGCGCGTGCTTCTTGGAAGAATGTTAAAACCCCCACAAATCATCTTAAAAGAGAAAGACAAATTTATCATGCTCTAGGTTCGGTCACACTATCGCTCTTTCATGCAACGGTTTAATCTTAAGTTGATGTTTCTTCATGTGACAGCTCTTACCACCTATTAACACCCATTGGAAGACGTTGGAAACAATAAGACGGAGTAAGACCATGGGTCGTGCTCTATCAAATGGCAAATACATTTTGAGGATGGTGATGCTAAATCATAGATCCCCTGGTTTCGTAATATGCAAGTAAATCAACTCTTCTATATAAATTTTGAACCCCAACAGTTAAAACTGAAAACTTCTCTACTTAGTAAAGAACTGAAGAGGCAGAACGAACAAAACTTGAGGATGCCCGAGTGTTTGCTGGAGGGCTCTAAGAACCGCCAGAAAAAGAGGGAAAAAAAAAGGTAAGACACTTTTAGATGGGGTAAGTTTCTTATTCCAATGAGTCTGCTATTTTTGAACACTAATATTCATGGTTTTTTATGTTTGATAGGCATGTATCTACCAGATTTTACGAGATCATAAGAGTAACCAACAATAGTAGACAAATACTTAATCTACAGTTCTATTGAATGCAATTCTCAAATGAACAATGCATTCTTATTTTCAAATAATCCAAAATTCTTATTAAAAATCAGTAAAACTTCTTTATAATTTCAAAAGAAATTCACCAACACTTCTATATAGGCTGAAATATTGTTTTCGAGATTGAAGTTTGTATTTAGTAAATATTATTTCATCTTTCAATTTGAAAATATATTTGATCTTTAAAATTGTATATTCTTTTTTAAAAAAAATCAAGTCCACGAAATTAGTATGCAATGTTTTTAATTACTCCACTTTCATTCTTTGTCTTTAAGACTATAATGATTTTAATGGTAACACAATCACGTCACACTTGAAAGAGATCCCTAATGTCTACAATTACTACACTCGCAAGTCGCAAGTGTTTACAATTGAAACATTATGTTTTTATCACAATGTTGTGAACAAGCTGATTGTGTTAATTTCTCTTAAACGGTTTTAGTAAGACTTATTATTTTTTTAAATATATATAAGAAAAAACATTTTTTAAAAAACTTTCACGTTCATTATTTTTATCTCTCTTTTTATCTGTTTATGTAAAAAAAATTAAGTAATGGTAGTCAAATCTAATGTCTTTAATAATTGGAATAGTTGAAGTATGAAAATAAAAAAGTTTGATGTTAATAGCGAATAAAAGCTACTAGATAGATTTGCCTACCTGCAGGTGTCCTGATTTGATATTTTAAGACTAAACAGTAGGGAAAGAAAGCAAACGTAAATTTGTTTGCATACCTAGAGGGAACAGAGGGTGAATTAAGAGTTGGGGCTTGAATGATCAGATTGCTTAGGAAGTATGGAAGATTATTAGTTCCTAAACATTTTGTCCACACATCAAAGAATGGCGAACTTGCAGAAATGAAAGATGTTAAAGACCACAAAAAAAGAAAAAATGTTATGAAATATTATTATAACAACGACCATACTAACACAAATATAGAACCAAAAAGAAATTTCATGGTATACATAGTAAAACATCCTATAAAAACGAGAAAAAATACATTAAAAAAGTTTAAAATTAAAAAAAAATCTAATAAAACCCCTACATAAATAATACTACTTAACAAAAAATAAACAAAAAGCAACATTCAACACATGACAATATAACAAAAAAATATTAAATAAATTAGTAGGAACCACTATCTACGACAACACACATTTGATAAGACAATATATTACCAAAAATATAAAAAGTATTTTAAAAAATTAATAATAATTAAAAAAACACACGATATTTGCATGACAATAACAATATGACAATCGCGACTACGATAAACAGTAGGAACAAAGTAGTGATGACCCACAGTCCAAGAACTTTACATATATATTACCATCGTTGGGTACTGCAATGTATGGTTGTCCATCGAACTTATCGTGTCACTTGACATACCGCGTGTGTATTATTAACATAAAGACTAAACACTACTTTCACTTAAAAATATATGTAATTCACACTAAACTGAGATTAGTAGTAAGATAGTATTATACAATCATATAGAAAATTATATTAATAATAGCAATTATCAAAACTGTAAGAATTTTTTTTTTTCAAAAGTCACCAAAATAAATAGATAACAAGTTATCACCTTATATATGAACTCAAGCTAAAACTTAACGTAAACGCAGCATAATATGTTTAAGCTACGACAGTCATCAATAAAACCTTGAATAGAATATCAAAGCACAAAAATAAAAATAAAATTCAGTAACTACCACTAACCCATATTTCACAGCAAATTAGATGATTACACTTAAAAAAATAAAATAATACAAATATTTATTTTGTTCATAGAAAATAATAAAAAATAGTGAAAATAAATCGCGTAGCGCGGATCAACCTCTAGTAAAAATAGAAAGTATTAATTATTAAGGATAAAATTTTTAGCCTTTGAGAGGCATTTCTCTCCCTAGCCATCACCATCTTTTAACTTAAGTTGCCTCTCCGGCATCCGCCGCTTCTTGTCGGCGATGTTGTGAGAGGGTCCTCTCTCCTTCCTGCTTTTTCTTTTCTTTTGTGGCCTAGCTCTTCATCTGCAGTTCTTGTTGTCGACCCTTTGCGTCTTGATGTCTCAGTCTGTCTCCGTCGTCGCGAGAGTGTCTAAGCGGCGGTGCTTGGTGGTTTTGCTTCCGTTCATCCGGATCCGTGGAGGATAGGAGGCGGTGTAGATCTGAATCAGCAGAGTAGAATAAACCCTGTCCTACAGTCCCGTTAAGATACTGAAGCACTCTGTAGACAACTTTAAGATGTGAGGTGCGAGGAGCAGATGAGTATTGACACAATTTTTTGACAGCGAAGGTTATATCTGGCCTTGTAATTGTCAAATACATCAACCTCCCCACAAGACTACAATACATTTCTTTATCAGAGAGTAAATCACCATCTTCTTTGGATAGCCGTAGATTAGGTACCATAGGTGTGGAGGAAGGTTTACATCCTAGCATTCCAACAGAGGTGAGAAGTTCGAGAGCATATTTCCTCTGGCAAATAGATATCCCTGCATCTGTACGAGCAATTTCCAGACCCAAGAAATATTTCAGAGAACCAAGTTCCCGAAGTTTAAATCTTTCTGCCAAGTCCTTCGTTAGTTGTGCAAAGGCAATCTCACTGGTGCTAGCAATGATGATATCATCCACATACACTTAGACTGTCAAAAAAATTCCATCTGAACAACTCTTGACGAATAGCGTATGATCTCCATCACCTTTTACAAGCCCGAAGCTTATCAAAACTGCAGAGAACTTCAAAAACCATTGTCTCGATGCCTGCTTAAGACCATAAATCGATTTCTTGAGTCTTAAAACAGCATTTCTAGGTAAAGAGTCCCCTTGTCTTGCAGCATAACCCTCAGGAAGTTTCATAAAAATCTCCTCATCCAAATCACCATATAGAAAAGCATTCGAAATATCAAGTTGAGTGAGATACCATCTTTTAGATGCAGAGACTTTCAATAACAACTTGACTGTAGCATACTTAGCAACAGGAGAGAAGGTTTCTTTGTAATCAATACCCTATTTCTGAGTGTATCCTTTAGCTACTAGCCGAGCATTATATCTCTCAAGACTACCATCAGCATGAAATTTCAAAGTGAAAACCCACTTACAACGAACAGCTTTCTTTCCCGGAGGTAAACTTGTAAGATCCCAAGTTTTAGTAAGTTCCATAGCACCAATCTCTTTATCAATGGCTTCACACCACTCCTTTGAATTCTCTGCCTCAGAATAGGATTGAGGGATAGGAATTTTGGTGATGTTATTGATATAGGAAAGGTGATGATTGGATATTTGGGAATAAGAAACAAAAGAAGAAATGGGATATTCAAGATCAGATTGTTAATTGAAACAGTGATAATCCTGTAAGTGAGCAAGAACTTTTCGTGTCCTGGTTAAAGGATTTGGTGGTAAGGGAGGAGTATAAATTTTTGAAGATGGAGAAAAAGTAGTGGTACCTGAAGGCAAAGAATTCATTGGTGTGAAGATGTCCTGTGAATCTTCGGCAAGAACATCTTTAACCATTGGAAAAATCTCTTCATGAAAGACCACATTTCTAGAAACAAACATCTTGTTACTCTCCAAATCCATCAATTTGTACCCTTTAACACCTGAAGGATAACCCAAGAATAAGCAAGCTCTGACACGAGGCTGGAACTTATGTCTTTGTTTTGGGGAAGTTGAAGCATAACACAAACACCCAAAAGTCCTGATCTGATCGTATGCAGGAATCTTGCCAGTATGAATCTCCATTGGAGTTTTGTTAGATAACACTTGGGAAGGAGTCTTGTTGATGAGGAATACAGCCGTCATTATGCAATCACTCCAAAGAGAAAGGGAAACTCCTGATTGAAACATAAGAGCCCTTGCAACGTTACGGATATGTTGGTGTTTTCTTTCCACAACTGAATTCTGCTCAGGTGTCTCTGGACAAGAGTGAAAAGAAACTATCCCTTTTTGACTGTATAGCTCTGTACATTGTAATTCTGGAGCATTATCCGACCTCACAGATTTCACTTTGGTGTTATATTGATTCTCAACTTGTTGGATGAATGCGGGAAATACCTTTAGTTCCTCAGATTTTGTACGTAACAGATAAACCCAAGTTGCCCTTGAATGATCATCAACAATTGTTAAGAAATATATGTATCCTTCAACTGATTCAACTGAAAAAGGTCCCCAAATATCAATATGCAACAACTCGAAGTTTGAATTACAAATATTGTTTGGAGAAGGAAACGGCAGCTTCTTCTGTTTAGCCAAATGACAAACATGACAATAAGCTGATTCCTTATTCTTGATTCTTCTGATTCCTAAAGCTTCTGAGATCACATCCAATCTTGAGAAAGACGGATGTCCAAGTCTCTTGTGCCATACACCAACATCGACGACTGCATTTACTGAGACAGAAGAAGAAGTTTGTCTGTCTAACACATAGAGATTTGCAACTCTTCTACCCTGTCCAATCGTCACAGCCCTGATAGGATCCTGAATTTCACAAGAAGCGTTATTAAATATCACTCTAGTACCAATATCAGCAGTCAAGGAGCTTATACTGATTAGGTTGAGTCTTAATTCTGGTATAAACAACACATTGTTGAGAATAATGTGGTTGTTTATCCTAACCGATCCTACACCACTGATTTTGATAGTAGAACCGGTTGGAAGATTGACAGAACTCACAATGGAATTGTCCATGGAAACAAACAAAGCTCGATCATGAGCTGCATGATGTGTTGCTCCAGAATCAATTACCCATGAGTAATTACTCAAAGTGTGATGAGAAACTGTCAGGATACCAACAAAACAGAATGTGGATGGTGAAAATGATATACCAGAGTTATCAACTGCTGATTTAGAAGAACCGGCTTCATTCTGAGAGCTGACAATGGAAGGCTGAAGTTGCGAACTGAACAGAGCTATGAATTGCTGTATCTGATCCTTGGAAAGATTTCCGATCAATCCTTCAAATCCAGCTGGTTTGACTTCTGGTGTAGGAGGATAACTGACTTGAGCAGCCACAGGAGCAGATTTCTGAAATTTATCTGCACTTTTCCCTTTAAAACCAGGAGGAAAACCATGCTTCTTGTAGCATCTTTCAGCAATGTGACTAACTTTGTTGCAAAATGAACAAATCGGATGTCCTTTCTTTGGACCCGATTGAACATAGCAGATGTTGTTTGTATCCAGTGGTGATAAAACTTGTTCAGAAACTTGAAAAGCAGCTGAAGGAACAACATTCGTGAACCCTCTTTGACTTTGACTATTATCTTGATCTAGAATATTATAGCATTCAGCCAGAGTAGGAAGCATTTTCTTCATGATAATCTGACGGCGAATGATCACATAGGATTCATTTAGGCCAGCTAGAAATTTCACAATCTTAGCTCTCTCTGCCTTCTGTTGCAGACGAGCAGCTTTACCACAAGTACATGGATCATCAGGTTCTTCAGAGTTTTCCAAATTACTCCATAAGGTCTTTAGTGTAGTAAAGTAATCGGATAAAGTTATTGAACCTTGTCGCAGATCCTGAATTTCTTGAGTGAGATTGAATGTTCTAGGCAAATTAGTCATGTGAAAACGACTATATAGATCTCTCCAGATGTCAGTAGCATCATTCATACGCAGAATACTATGGTAGATCTGAGGAGAAACCGAGTTAAGCAACCACGACTTAACAAGACTATTGCATCTAGACCAGAAACGAAATACTAGATCGGATTCTTCAGGACGAGGCAAACTACCGTCAACAAAACCGATCTTATTCTTCGCATCTAGAGCAATCAACATCGCGGCATTCCAATCATCATAATTCGTGCCATCTAGACGAAACAATGATTTGCAAACCTGGATTATCGGAACTGTGCATGAAGAACGGCGAATGGACTGAATCCGGAAAAAGAGCATCGACAGGAGCTCGGAGAACGTATTAGTCGGACCTTTAGCCGCCAGAGAATCAATCGGAGCTGAATTTGTCGAAGCTTCGGATTTAGCTGATCTTCGCGTGAATTTCTTCATAGGAACACCTTTTGATACCATCGGAGCGTGAATCAGAGGAATCGTAACCAAAAACAGCTCGGAAATGATGAATCAAACGAAAATTCAAAGAGAATTTGAGTTCGATGGCTCTGATACCATGCTACGAACCAGAAGAATCCATGAAAATGGAGAAGAAGAAGTTTGTTGAGAAAACAGATTTTCTGATTAAGAACTTAATGTTGCCGTTTACAAAGTATTTATACAAATGAAGGTAAATCAAAATTGAGTTAAACCAATGAAAGGAAGCTGGTATAACAATAAGAATTAGACCGAGTAAACCGGATCTCAATAGTGGCCTAGCTCTTCATCTACGGTTCTTGTTGTCGACCCTTTGCGTCTTGATGTCTCAGTCTGTCTCCGTCGTCGCGAGAGTGTCTAAGCGGCGGTGCTTGGTGGTTTCGCTTCCGTTCATCCGGATCCGTGGAGGATAGGAGGCGGTGTTGCGAGGCGTCGTACCCATGCCTTCCGTGCTGCTCTTCTTGGTTTTAGAGCGTTTACTTGTTGAGTGGCGGATCTGTTGATACTCCATGGCTTGGAGGCTAGGTGAGTCGTTTCGAAGAACCGCCGGTCGTCTCCTCCTTAAAATCGCAGATCTGCTCGAGGACGGCTTGTCGGATCTGGAAGGAGATTCCCGGCCGTGGTCATTTCTCTTCCGGTTACGAGGCGTGGTTCGGCATCTTCCCACTCGTTCCGGTTGCAGGGTGATCGTCTTCTCGACGGGTTTATCTTAGTTTCAGTTCTACGTTGTTATCGGTCGAGCCCTCGGCGGCGGTGTCTTTTCGGCAGCAAGGCGTGATGTGGGCTTTTCCTCCACTTGATGCTCGTCGGTGGCGAGGCATGGTGTGGTCTTTTGCCCCACTTGTTGCCGGCGTTTTGGAATGGTATGGGTTTTGGTTCTTTTCGCTGGCTGCAGGCGGTGTCTAGGTGGCTCCGGCGGTTTGGATTCGGTGTTGCTGTGGCGGAGTAACGAAGACTCCTCTTCCGACGTCGTTTTCTTATTTTCCGGATTTCATCGGTTATGCCCATTATGTCTTAGGGATTTCTTTAGATCCGGGCCCATTTGGGTTTCGTCGTTTGGGCTTTGTAAATCAGTTTGCTTTGTATTCCGATTTCAATTATTAATGAAGGCCCTTTAACAAAAAACAAAAAAAAAAGTATGAATTATTAAGTTTGGAGACAGTGTTTATAATAAACTATGTAGGATTCAAGTCCCTTTTCTCTATCCTAGTTTACGCTTCTTATATGGATTAACTCGGTCTGATTTGCTATTAATGACATTGATTTTCTTTGATCTCGCAGTTTTTATATGTGCATTAGTTTTCTCATTTAGTTGACTTTGGCCCACTCCTGATCGACGTTCGCATGCTCCCTTCTTTTTTTTTATTGGGTTAAGATCTTATTATTTAATGGACTTGTACACTGGACTAGAGATGTCAATACGCTCGCGGGTTCAGCCCAATTAGATCCACTGCGGAAGGGGTTTGGGCTTTCAAATTTGGATCCAAAAATCGGGGGGGGGGGGGGGGGGGGGGGGGGGGGGGGGGGGGGGGGGGGGGGGTCTAGCGGGTACGACCCGTGCGTTTGGCGGGTTTCACGGATCGATCTGAAACGGGTTTGCGGTTTGACCCGCAAAATTCAATTGTTTTTTGTTGACTTCAAGAATTTCGATAGGCGATGGCGAATTGGCAATTTCGATGGTGACTTCAAGCATTTCCGATGGTGATTTCGATCAAGATCTCTGTAATCAAACCTGACACGCTGCGGAACAAAGTGACAGAGGAGATTTAGCTCGATCCATCAACGAATAGAACCTGAACCAGTCTCATAGATAATCGCTTCGCTTGGCTTTCTCTTCTTCTTTTGTTCTAACTTTTTCCTTTGGTATCTAATACGATGGTTTCAAAGGAAGGATTTGAGGACGGTGACTTATAGCATTTCGAACAATTGATATTTGATTCTTGTGTAATTATTGTTATTGCATATTACTCGGTGATTTGGTTTATTTACAGTTACAGGCTTCTTAAAATACCCCGAGCCAGTTTTTCTAACCAGCAGCCGAAGCATTCCTAGCCCGGTCACACCGTGACCAAACCTTATAAATTTTTTCGCATTTTTCTAATCGATATCCTAGATGAGGTTAACAAATTCCTTCCATCTAACAACTTAACTTAGTCGATCTCATTCCCTATTCAACAACTTATGCAGCTAGAACAGTCATTACAAGTTTCAACTTAGGAAGTACCTTGGCCATTCGCAGACTCGGATGCGTTGACTAAAGTCGATCTGATCCACATGATCCCGTGACTGTCTTGTACCGCCGCTGCCTTCCTCTCGGCTACCGTTCCAGGGTCCCAATGTCTCAGCCACCAAAACCGCAACCCAGCAGAACACATCTCCCCTTGTTACTTAGTCACTCAACCAACCATCCCCACATGACCAAGTAATGAAGAGAGGCGGCTCGGATCCTTGATACTTTGCACGCCAGTCATAATCTATTTGACCGTAGTCACCTTTCTCCCGACTATATTCACGTCTCTCCCGACTATAGTCACGTCTCTCCCGACTATTCTCCCGGCGGGATACTTCCCTCAGCAGTTCTCTCGGATGAACTCACGATATAACCGTCTTCTCTCGATCATAGTCATGCCTCTCGCGACTGGTTCCTTCGCGGATCGACTGTAATCATGTTACCATCGGCTATTCACCAATCAGATCGACTATAATCACGGCAACCTTCTCCTCCTCGATGATTCTCTCGGCAATCATCTCGAAAATCCCTTTCCTCAGTGATTCTCTCGGCGAGAATCGTTCCTTCTCGGTTGTATCCACGAATCTCTCAATCGTATCCTTGATTATCTCGGCTGCACCCTTCGCGCATCGAATAGCATCACATCACCGTCGACTAACATCGAATCCGATCGGCTATATCTCTCAATCTCCCGACTGCAAATCCCGTCTTCCCCTTTCACTCGTTCCCTGTATTTTAATCTCCCAGAATCGATGCGTAATCCCTTCGGATCGAATAATTTCGGAGTTATTACCCAGAAACTGCTTCATAACCGTCCAATTCCTATTCTCGCTCATTTACTTGGATAACTCTTTCGTGCCTGGCGAATAACCGCTCCCCCTTTATTTTTTCCGAGCCAATAACATTTTATTCGACCGTAAATAATTATATCCGACCATATTTAATTATAGTCGAGCCAATAACCGTTCCCTCTCATTTTAGCCGAACTCTTATTATTTTCCTTCGGCTATAACAGTTCCCGCTCGGCTATTTCGGTAATTGCTTCGGCTATTTTAATTTTCGTCTCGACTAATCAACTCATTCTCTCGGACAACTTCCAGCTCAGCTCCGACCAATAACTGCCTTGTCCGAATTCTGACCAAGTACTCCGAAAAATACGGACTGTCTGAAAAAACACATGTCTGAGCCACTATGTCCAGCTCAAACCCAATACCAGTCGACCAAACTCCGATTTCCACGGCCAGTTCCATTTTCTTCCAGTTATCTTGATTTTCACATGGCTATCTTTCATTTCTCTCGGCTAAAACCACTTAGCCACCTCAATCACTCGATTAAAGCCGTCCCAGCTTACTTCTTAACATTTCCTTAATCCAGCCCTAACATCTGGATTCCCATGTACCACGTCCGTACAACGGCCGTACCACGCTCATGTACCATTCACATACCGCGGCCGTACAACACTCGCGTACCATGCTCGTACTGCGGCCGTACCACACTTGTACCCGGTTGATCCAAAGATCAACTTACTATAAATTCTCCCCCCCCCCCCCCCCTCCTTAGAATGAATTCGTCCTTGAATTTGATAGTTGCTGGAACCTTCCTTCATTTCCTTAGCTTATTTCAGATTTCTGTTTACTTACTTCCTCAGATTTTTACCTGGCCCAAGCCTTTATCTTGATTTCCTTGATATCGTACCCAAGTTCTTGGTCGCAATCCCTCCCATATTTGATCTCATGAAGCTGATTTACCTAATCTCGTAGCCATAACAAAGTCTCGACTGACTCGATTCAGCTTACTTACCAACTGAGTAAGGTATTTCTTACCTCCGAGCAATCTTGGTTATCGGAACGACTCATTAAGGAGGACACATGACTCCAATAATAGGTCTGTCCAAACTCTCTCAACTCTCGGAATGCTTGACTCACTACCTTAGTTTTAGTTGTACTAAACACGTTTTTCCTAATTACAACCTTTCTTAGACTCGATTCCATATACCTGACCTTAGACACTCCAGGTCTTGGTCCAGATCTTTATTACTAATCAAACTTCTGATCTTCCACTTTTGGTCGAACACTATCACGAGCCGTCCAAACGGTTTAATTGGATAAACTTCTTGCATGACTACTTCTCGGCCGAACAAGGTCTTACCGAACAAACATCCTTCTCGACTTTAGTCAACTCTAGACTTAGCCATTTCCTTTTTATGTTATGTTAAACCATTCCACTCCTTGGGCAGTATCTCTGTTTTCGGTTATGCATTAGCAAACTCCTCGAGTTTCTAAGTACATCAACTCGTCCTCCTTCAACTCCCTTCTAAGTAAGACTGTTTAACATAAGCCAATTGTTCGTTAGCTTTGGACCTTCTCCAAAAGCTCAGTTCTTTCAACTCATCCATGCTACCGTGATCTGACTATCTAGATCCTTGATTTATCCCGCAATCATGATTCCTTGATAAGAGTCAGTTACGACTCGATCATATACCGACCTTGGTCGATTACGCATTGATCGCTTCCATCTGACGAGATTAATTCTATTCACAATTGTTCCACAACCTCCTTTAGTTCCATCGGATTACTAGTCGTCATCCCTAACCATTTCCATCCTAGAATGGGATCCATAGACTAGTTTGCTTCGACTTAGACAAAATTTCCCACAGTCATCCAACGGTTCCATATTCGGTGCCCCAACTTACTCATATGTTTGTCATTCTTGACTAGGCTTCGGCTTTGCCTAACTTGATCAACCTGATATCATAGAACTTGCTCTCGATTCTTGCAGAACTTTTCAGATCTTCCTTATACTCCTGGAACACTCTTTTCTCCTCGGATCACACATTGATCCTTACAGCCGGAATCGTCTTGCCAAAATTTTCAAGTTCCCAATAACGATTTCACAGACACGCCTTGGAAAATCCGTAGATTCCCACAGACGCTAACACAGCCGCGCCTTAGCAAACCCACATGATTTCCAAGGTCACCTTTGAATGTAGTCACGCCTTGACAAACTCACATAGTTTTCAAGGACGCAACTCAGAAACAGTCACGGCTTGGTAAACCTACTCGGTTCCCAAAGTCGTAACACAGGACATAAATGCTTAAACAATCAATATACGGCTCACCGGCCAATTACGGCTCACCGGCCAATACGGCTCACCGGCCAATTACGGCTCACTGGCCAATACGATATACAGCTTCACTCGCCTACCAGTACAGTCACGCTTTGGCAGACCCACTTGGTCTCCAAAGTCACAACCCATAAACAATCACGCCTTGGAAAATCTGCAGATGCCCAAGGTCGCCAGTCACGTCTTAGCAAACCCGAAGGTTCCCAAGGACGCCAGTCACGCTTTGGCAAACCCGTCGGTTCCCAAAGACGCCAGTCACGCCTTAGCAAACCCGAAGGTTCCCAAGGACGCCAGTCACACTTTGGCAAATCCGTCGGTTCCCAAAGATGCCAGTCACGCCATAGCAAACCTGAAGGTTCCCAAGGACACCAGCCACGCTTTGGCAAACCCGTCGGTTCCCAAAGACGCCAGTCACGCCTTATCAAACCTGAAGGTCCCCAAGGACGTCAATCAGTACATGGCACGCAATGGCCCTTTTAACGGCACACAATGGCCCTTATCGGCACGCAATGGCCCTTACGACTCGCAATGGCCCTTTCAGCACACAATGGCCCTTACTATTATCAGCAGGAAACAAGAACAATAATAGCAACAAGCAGTACGGTTCAAGCAATCAAGACAAATCGAATTAATGCAAGAGAACGACTCTAGACATGTAACTACGGTCAGGCACTCACTCAGCCATAGTCAAGAAATCACAATCAATACAATCCATTCAATAACCAATAATGCTTAACTGTCAATACATGGCCACGGGCCTTCACATGGTCATTGGACCTTTACTTGGCCTCGGGCTTATTCATGGCTACTGAGCCTATCATGATCAACACAGAGTTCGAATAATAACAGCAATAAAGCATAACAGTTCAAGCAATCAGTAATTCTTAAACAATCTGACCACAGACAAGCCAGCAGAAAACAAAATTGTAATGGTAGTAAAGCAGAATAGTTCAATCAATCCAATCAATCAGTCCATTACGATTATTACTTCAGTACATAGTACAAACACTAGCCCGATCAAGGCAATTAACCAAGCTAATCACCTTCCTTCTTAACATTTTTGCGTTTTATGACATCCTAGTCAAGCCTAGTTCATACTAGACGCTGTCCAAGAATCGACGGTGCTCTGATACCATATTGAAATACCCCGACCCGGTTTTCCTAACCAGCAGCCGAAAGCATTCCTAAAATCAGGTAAGAAGGATCATCTGGTCGTGTTTGGCTTTTTTATCTGCAATCGAGAAGAAACTCGTGGTCCTTCATCTCAACTGGACTGCGAAACTGTAGAATTCGAGTTTGAATTCCATAACCCTAGTTGTGTGTGCAACATACAAACTTGTCCCATTTTACTCAATCAGATAAAAGGATGTGGTATACGAATCTTGGAAACAGAATACACTAACCATTCAGGAGAAAGTGATGCAGAGAATGAGAGAAGTTCTGAAACAAAAAAACAATAACCAGTACTCTGGAGAAAGTTATGTGGAGAGTGAAAGAAGCAAGAAGCGAACGAAGGTAAGTTTAAATTAAACTCAAAACTTAATTTCAACAATCTCTTATACGTTTTTTCTTAAAATCAACTTCAAAATTGAAGAATATCTTGTTTTGATCATTTAATAAATTCAGTTGTTGTTTTCTTGTGATGCAGATGACTGATATAACATCTCAAAAACCTTCGAACCTACATGTAGCTGGCACGGAATCAATACGGGATCTGAATCTTGAGCTTCCATTATGTCTTGGTGGAGCGTCGTCGAGCAACTTCCTTGGGGAAAAAGCTCTGTATGTTGATCACATGATGATAGAACAGCAAGACACTGAGACACCAATCGAGGATCATTTGTCGTCTACACAACTTATCAACTTTTTTTAGGTTACCCATAATCTTTCAAAACTATTTTATTTTTTAACTTATTGTTCAAGTTAAATCTACAATGACTATATATAGTGATAACAATAGACGATTTCAAATATATTTTTTTCACTCTAGCCAGTCTTTTTTGTTTGTTATCCTACAGATAATGGAAATAATATTTGTGAAGTGTGAAGTCGGTCTTAGGCACAAGTTATTCTACCCCATCCAAGAAAGCATCATCTCATATTACGTTATATCAATTTGCAAACTGAGTACAATAGTGTGTATACACACACTAAAACAATACCACCTTTTTGTCATTTCTCAATTCTCACAGATCAATCAAAGTTGTTGTATTGTCGCGTGAATTCTCATATTTAGTTTATTTCTTCTTCTTCGCAGTTTTCAATGGTTTACGTGTTGTAAGCTCCGATCACCTTCGAAGCTCTTCTATGGCGACGAGAAAAGGATTCTCCATTTTGGGTTTTCATGGCAGTTGATATTCGAATATACATCCATGAATGTCTTGCTTTGGTTACTGTGAATTCCTTGTACGTACTCATCTTATTCTTAGGTTCCTCCAATAACCATCTTTCTTCTTTTGAAACTGCAATGCGTCCCGCTTAGGTCTATTTTTCTGCCGAGTTCGATTATCTTCTCAAATGTTTTCAATCCATCTTTGGGATACTCTCTGAAATTTTGCTGCCTTGAACGGATGGATATTGGGTTGACAGTGTTAGTGTCTGAATCTCATATTAGGACGCATGCCATACGCAAATCTTACTAGGTTAGTGATAACTCGTAACGCTGTTGAGGTCATTTGCTCTTAAGGCTGTTTTAGAAATTTTACTTCTCATTTTTGATTTTATGTTTTTCTTCCAACCATATTTCAATTTTATTAATTAATTATATAAAGATCGAAATAGATATATCTTATGCAGAGCTTGGATTTGTTTTTAGCTTCTTTTTTTTTTTTTTTTTTGAACTTTGTGTTTAGCTTCTTGTGTGTTGTTTTCTATATTTACTAAGTATAGTTTAAAACTAGAGCTTTTATACAACTGTAACTCCAAAGTGAATTAAAATACTTTGCTCAAGGTACAACTGCGTATTCAGCACAGAAAATATTCCTAGAAAAGAGAAGTCAATCAAACTCTCTGATTCAATCATGAACTCAACGATATCTGTTGTAAGTTCCTAAGGTTGCACCGTTGCAGGATCCAATTAATCAAAACTCTGTTTCTATATTTATTTTATTTTGGTTTTTTAATACTGTCAACACTGGGTCCAACTTAGCTCTGTTTATTGCCAAGCTCCGATCATCTTCTCTGAAATATAACTAACTTGATTTGTTGGATATTAGGTTGGCTGTGTCAGATCAGAATCTCATATTATGATGCATGCCATAAGAAAAAATTTCGAGGATATTGAGAGGACTATTAAGGCTGTTTAGGTCATTTTATCTTAAATTGATCTCCTCCAGGTTTGTTTCAAAAATCTTACTTCTCAGTTTTGATTTTAAGTTTTTCTTCTCAATCATATTTAAATTTTATTCATTAATTATATAAAGATCGCATTTAAATAGATATATCTACTATATATTAAACATGAAGTATTGGAGGATATTTTTGATGAGGTGTCACTCCCACAATTTTTTCACCATTTACCAATTTAATTAATTCTTTTTTCCCTAATATTAATCTTAAAACGAAACACTATTTTATGTAACAACTAGCCATTTTGCCACATGTCAGCGTCTTATTAATTTGAATTTTTGAATAATTAATTAAAAATTCAAATATTGCCTACTATTCCTAATTTCCAAACAGTTTGATTCTTTTTTTTTCACACCAAATGATTTCATTCAAATATATGTTTTAATCTCAAACTGATTTTAATCTCAAAAATAAAAGTTTGTAATTAATAACTTGCAAATTATTTTTATAATAAAATTTTAATTGCCTTTTTAACCAAACAAAAATAGATAATACAATTACTCTATTTAATATAGTCAACTGATTTCTCTTTAAAATAAGAAAAATAGAAGAAAATAAGATTCGAAGATATTGTAACTATTTTGGATTTTTAAAAAAAATTGTAAAAATATTAACTTTTAAACCTAAACTTATGCTACAAGTTATATTCATTCCTATAAATTAATCTTGCTAATGCCTCTCATAAATCGAAGATTCTCTTTTGGGTCATATTACAATGTTACAACAAATTCACTCGAAACTCCTTAATGTATTTTCCTTCACCCACACCATCAAAAGTCATATTTTTTCTTTCAAAACCGTTTGATACTAATCTATACATGTAGCAAAATCAAACATTTAACTAAAATTATACGAATTTTACTCAATTATTATTTCACCCCCTACTATTCTAGCATCTTATGCAGAGCTTGGATTTGTGTTTCGCTTCTTGTATGCTATCATATTTATTGAGTGTACTTTAAAATTTAACTCTAGTATATCTTTTGTAAGTTCATAAGATTGATAAGATTGAAGCAATAAGCCAATCAAATTTCCCATTTGTTGGAAGAAGAAAACGGAGAGACACGGTGAAGACCTTAACCACCGATTTAAGACCCAAATCAATAGCAGAAGGAGTCTTGTTTTTTGCTTCATCCATACCAGATTCTTCTTTCTTCTCTTGCTCAATATATTGATTAATTGCTCAACTTTTCTTTAAAAGTTGGGTACATGGAAAATAATTTAAAAGGAAGATTCCATACAAAATCACCCGATTATTAAGTTATTTCTATAAAAAACAAGCAAACTTTGTGATTTTAAAAAAATATAAACATATAAAATATAATCTCTTATAGGTGTAGCTTTCCTTCCAAAGAGACTCGCGTTAACGAAATAAAACTAATAAAGTGTAACGTGTGTTAAAATTTTGATTTTTACTAGCAAACAAAAAAAATGTTTAAATAATATATTACTCTAGAACTAATAAATAAAAGTCAAAAGCTTCCAAAAGTTCAAAAAGTTCCAAAAAATTCCAAAAGTTAAAAAGATTAAACTTTAAAAGTTTTAGACTAATA
Source organism: Alliaria petiolata (assembly GCA_020283515.1). Lineage (NCBI taxonomy): Eukaryota > Viridiplantae > Streptophyta > Magnoliopsida > Brassicales > Brassicaceae > Alliaria > Alliaria petiolata. The sequence goes on from JAHZTW010000002.1 coordinate 17,821,039, forward strand.
ATTTGTTTTTTCTCTCTTAATGAATAGATTTCAAGATGAGAATATAACTCTCGAAAAGAAAACATACCAATTTTGACCGAAATTCAGCCCAAGTCATTAAAGTTATAGTTTTATTTGGTAACTCTTGTCTCCATCATACATTTGTCTCCATCATACATCCAAACTGAAATGACTTATATACTATTTACCCGATTCTTTACCATGGAATGTATTATTGATTTCTTTAAGTCACGAAAATTCCAAAAGAACCCTGACATACTTATTTGAACACAGTTTGTTCACTGCTCTTGCAATAAAGCCTAATCCATTCCATGAATACATCTTGTTTGGAACATTCTTAAAGGTAATCTACATCGAAACTATTTTGATTTCAGGTTCCTCTTCTTCACTTATCTGAGACCACTTCGATCCAATCATCGGAATATATGTAATATTCCACTTCCAACGCCTCAATATCCTCGCTCATACTGAGGCATCATTTATTCTGAATTTCACTGTTGTGGTGTCGACTACAAAAACATAAATTCTTATGGTTTTATCACCTAGCGGCATGTATTTTAGCTACATGCGAAGCTGCAGATAAGAATATCCCTTCCAAAAAATCCTCCCACAACAAAACCGAGTTTTGAATTACTTCATTGAGAATCTTCCTACAACGAAACCGAGTTTAATTTTATTTTTTCATTCAAGTAATATAAAAATAAAATTGAATCAACGAAGTAATAAATTTGAACACAATCTCAAGTTTTAGTTATGTTGAATCCTCTTATTAGGGGTTAAACTTTATTGATTACGCTGATTGACCCCAATCAAACTCCAATGAAGAGAGCATGTGAAAAGACGAGAAAAGTGAAAATTAGCAATTTAGAATTAGTTTTTTTTTTGTTTTCTTAAAATCTCAGACTAAAAAAAAAAGAGTTTGTAATCATATTAAATTATTGATTGTTGAAATTGTGCTATTTTAAAACCAAAACTTGTTTGATGATATTTAAGAGAAATTACTTATTAATATTAATATGTACTTATTTAATTACTCAGAAATGCAAAAAAAAAAATACGAAAGTGATATTGAAAAATGCTTTGGATAAAAATGCTTTTTGTGAGATGTGATGTGTGAGTCGGTAATTATGGTCCCATGATTACTCTTCTCTTTTCCCTTATATTTAAGTATCCTACAAGTCTTCAGGTCAACGCCCAATTTGTCTTAACAGTTTGGACCGACCTTAATTGAGAAAGAGTTTCTTAAACAACAATTATAAGGGGAACAACAACCTCTCTTATAGAAGTACTAATGTAGCCAACTCCGGAGACCAAGTCTCTCCACAAGCTACTCAAAACAAATCTTTTGTGCTTTACAACAATCACCAAAAGGGTTATACACCAAGGTCCAACTACCAAGGAGGAAACCAAGGCAACTTTGGTGGGCAAAAGTATAACTAAAGCAATGCTCCACCGGGTTTTAATCAACCTTCACAAGGTCCTTCACAAGACAATGTTCAGCTAATGCTTCAACAAATACTTCAAGGTCAAGCCAATAGTGATGCTAACATGGGAAAGAATATTGCTGAAATTAACACAAGGATTGATTCTTCACTTAATGAATTTGCTACTCAAATAGGAGGTCTTCAACAAAAGTTCAAGCAACTTGAGAAAGGCAAAGCTTCTAGCTCAAACTCTCAAGGCACTCTACCTGGAAAGTGTGAGTCAAACCCCTAGGAATACATCAATGTTATTACTTTGAGAAGTGGAAAGGAGTTGCCTCCAAGGACAAGTCCTTTGATCAATGAGGACATTGAAATTCATGATGGGGATGATAGCTTTGAAAAAGCTCAAGATGCTATAACTTTTGATGATGTATATATTGCAAAGAGAAGCAAAGAAGTGGTAAAGGAGAAGCCAAAAGAGGTTGTGCAACAAAAGGAGTCCACCTATATTCCTCCACCTTACAAGCTTAAGCTTCCCTTCCCTGGTAGGTTTAAGAAACAATTGGTGGAGAAATACAAAGTTATGTTTGATAAGCAAATCAAAGACATTGAGCTCAAGATGCCTTTGGTGGATGCTTTTATGATGATTCCACAATATACTAAGTTCTTGAAGGATAGCGTGGCACAAAGAGCAAGGGACATCCAAGGAGTTATGATGCTTTCTCAAGAGTGTAGTGCAATTATTCAAAGCAATGTGATACCAAAGAAGCTTAGAGACCCCGGTTCTTTCACTATACCATGCGCCCTAGGTCCTCTTGGGTTTGAAAATTGCTTGTGTGATATTGGAGCTAGCATCAACCTCATGCCCTATTCAATAGCTAAGAAGCTTGGTTTCACCAAGTACAAGGAGTGTGGGATCTCTCTAATACTCGCGGATAGGAGTGTGAGGATGCCTATTGGAGTTCTTGAGGATTTGTCTCTCAAGGTTAACAACTTCATCATTCCCACGGATTTCATGATACTTAAGATGGATGATGAACCAAAGGATCCTTTGATTTTGGGAAGACCTTTCCTAGCTACAGCTGGTGCTATCATTGATGTGAAGCATGGGAAGATTAGTTTGCATCTTGGAAAAGGGGTTGAGTTGAAGTTT
>JAHZTW010000002.1:17829354-17842473 GCA_020283515.1 Alliaria petiolata
TAAAAAACATTTATGATAGTATAAGATTGTAATAAATCTTAATTTATGCAAAAGTTTACAAATTCTTCTTTTCCAAAGTGAGTTTTATAAAACTCTTATACTTATGAATAAACATTAACTCCTTCTATTCCTCTATGAAATTTGATTTCATAAAAAGTTTATAAATTTTTCTTTTTTCTTATAATTTGTATATAAATTTAAAATTCATGTAATATTTGTATTTAACTTATATGACTTAGTTTACAAAGAAAACTATGTCATATGGTTTGGAAAATATTTCTTCGTTTGCGACGGACTTGCGACGAATCTTATATATTTAAAATCTTATTAAATTTGGTTATGTAAATTTTTTTTATCATATTAGAAAAGTTAAAAAATATTTATGATAGTATAAAATTGTAATAAATTTTACTTTATGCAAAAGTTTACAAATTCTTCTTGTCAAATGTGAGTTTTATAAAACTCTTATACTTATGAATAAACATTAACTCCTTCTACTCCTCTATATGAAATGACTTCATGAAAAGTTTATAAATACTACTTTTTCTTATAATTTGTATATAAACTTAGAAATTCATGTAATATTTGCATTAAACTTACAAAGCATATCCCAATTTAGGGTATATGGTTTTGCAAATATTCGTGGTTTGCGATAGATTTGCGACGGACTTGCGACTGTACGGCATGCCATTGCAAATATGTCGCAAAACTGTCGCAAATTGCGACGCGTTTGCGACGACCATTCTCGTCGCATATTTGCGACGGATTTGCGATGGTATTTATATATTGTCGCAATGTCGCCGCAATTGCGTCGCAAATTTGCGACGGATATTGGACGTCGCAAATTTCCGTCGCAAATTGAGTGTTTTCTTGTAGTGTTATAGTTGTTGTTTGAGTAGTTGTTCCCCTTATAGTTGTTGTTCCCCTTCTATTAGGAATTATGTAATATTGTGTAATATTGTGCATAGCTAACTTCTATAAGAGAGGTTGTTGTTCCCTAAATTGGAACTTTGTATCTTTTGTAAGAAGTAATTGAGTTTTGTTTTTTTATGCCAGTTTAAAGAAAAATCCACTAGTACACATTTTCTATATCAAGACTCTCAAACGCTGAACTTGCAAGAATCAAGATCCCAGTCTCTCAGATGGTCCTGAAAAATCCCAATAAAATAGTAAATATTTAAACTCGCATTCCAAAAAAAAAAAAAAATTAGCACCAGGATTTGTATATTAAATTCTCTTATATTTATAACAGAAAAGACAAGATAAACATGCATACATACGTACAGTTTATCAGTATTATTATACTACGTACAAATACTAAAAATTAACTGTTATAGTAGAACTTAAAAAAGTAACTGAAAGACATGTTCGACGACATCAACACCAAACTGAATCCGACTCTTTCAACTCTTGGTTCGTGATACCCTTAAAGCTTACGATACCAAAGAAGTCAAAATGGAGTCCAACCTGTGTTAACCCTATTTGGTATCAGAGATTGTGTACCGTAATGGTTAATTCTTGCACCAAAAAGTCGAGCACAGAGAGTATACCAAATGGTGGAGTTAAGACAAGAGAAAAAGGTTTTCTGAAAAACGATTGTTTAGACATAGGTTTAGCGCTCCTTTAAGAAACTCTTTCTCAATTAAGGTCGGTCCACTAAAATTAGAGCGACAAGCCCAAACTAAATTTAAAAAAAAAAAAAAAAAAGAGTGTGAGTTTCGATTTTCAAAGGCAAGAAAATTCTAACTTCTTTCTTATTCCAAAGGTATTTTGAATAAGTATATTTGAATTTCCTTTCCATTGAAAAAGATAAGAGTATTTGGTTTGGGATTATGCCTTTAATTTTTAGAAATTGCCTAAGATTTGGGGAAATATTTTGAGATCTTCCAAATTATTGCAAAAACTCCGCATAGATCTATAGGTATCTTTTGACTATAATTCCAAAATTTTTGGGAATATTGCATAGAACCTAAATCCTTGATAACCTAGGTTACTTTGTTCCTTCGGCAACTAGCTTTATCCTCATTCTTCTTTTTAGCTCTTTCATTTCAGGTACAATGGCAACAAGGTTTGGATACTCACCACAAGCTGGGCTGATCGTATGGACTGAAGAAGAAAAGAGGACTCGCATGAGGCTCAAGAATAGGACCATCGAGCCTACAAGGTTTGCGAGCAGAGCCTTCTTGGAAGAGATCGGGCTACTTGGTCCTTTTGATGAACTGCTCGGCAACATGGAGCTCGGCGTGCTAGCAACCTTGGATTGTCCAACTTACCCGGAAGTGACATTGCACTTCATATCCACATTGGAGTTCTCCTACGACAATCCAAGAGCACCAACACCATCAACCGGACGCATGACATTCAAGATCCGAGGGAATGTGTTCAACCTGACCACGGATGACATATGCGAGGCATATCAGTTCAATGCCGAAGCTCCTTCGGCTGAGTTCCCGCAGTTTGAGTCGGCAAGCTCGCTGTGGGATTTAATTGGTGAAGGCGCTTTCGAGAGCAATGAGTCCAAGATTGAAGAGGTTAGGAATCCCTTGCTGAGGTACACGTTGCAACTCCTCGCTAACACCATTGGGGGGAAGACATCAGATTCAACCATAGGAGGGAATGAGTTGAGCTTTCTATTCGAAGGCTTGAAGGAGATTTTGTGGGATGAGGGTTGGCTCACGGCTAATGAGGACGACCCAGTGGATGACAACTTTGGGGAAGAGGTCAACTACGGATGCATCCTAGCTGCTGCCTTGGTCAATTACAAGAGGATGATCCGTAGGTCGACGACATGCCCTATCTCAATAGGAGGGTTTCTAACTCCCCTCTTTGAGAAAGCGGGAGTTGACCTCACATTCTTCCAAGCATGCACGGAGAGAGCCTACATGGACCACGACTACATGCTTGCAAAAGGTTTCTTTGGACCTCCACCAGCTCCCAACACGTTTGCTTATTACTTCAAGAATAAGCAAAACGAGCAAAAGGCTTACATCCTTCCAAGCCCCCACGATATGCTAATCAATTGCCTTGAAGGACTCGAGTTCCTACCACCGGATGATGAGTGCTACATAGCGTTTGGAAGCACAGCAACAATACCCATCTCCATAGATTCCTCCTCACCAACCTCCTTCTCCACTTCGCAGGATTGAGGTACCAAAACAACAACCCATTGTACATACCACGCATCTGTTTTTATTTTTCAGCTTTTGCTTTGTGTTTTTAGCTCTCTCTTGGACTTGTGTGACACTGAGATGTTGTCATTCAAGTTTGGGGGAGAGCATGCTTTGACATGTTTTATTTGAATCTTATTTTTTTTTTTGCATCCTTGAGTCTTATCTAAGTGCATAGAAAAATACAAAAAAAATCAGAAAAATATTCAAAAAAAAAATTCATATTGCTTGCATTTGCATTTTAAAACATTTTAGGATTGAGTCTAGAATTTTTAATCATTTAGAATTGCATTCATATTTATTGGGAGCAATGATGAGCTAATCCAAGTAGGTTGTTAATTTTTGTGATCAATTCAACACCCTAGTTAGTAGTTCTCTAATGCTTGGGAATAAATTTAAAAGTAAGGAAGAACCATGATTGGACCACCTCATTTGTCACTAGTTTTTGGTTGAAATGGGTCTTGAAATTGATAACCAACTCTACTCACTTAAACCGAATTTGGACATTTAATTATCATGCTTGCATTGAAAGTAATTTCATGGATTAAAATATTTGAGCTTTTTTATCCACTTTGCCACCCTTTTGCTAGCTCAAGTAGCACCCCTACCCTAACCAATCTCCTTTGAAGCCAACTGTTTGTGTGCGATTGTGAGGCCTTATTTCGATTGAACCTAGCATAAAGTGTTAGGTTTGGGACGACAAGTATAGGTTTTCATGTAGATTCTAGCCTTGCATTTTGGGGCTAGCTTTAGGCTTAGGATTTGGGGGTTTGGCCTGATATTATATGATGTTTGGTGGAAAAATGTGAAAAGAAAGAAGTGATGAAAAAGGGGGTTTGATTAAAAATAAGGGGAATAATGATTTGAAATGGAGAGTCTTGGGTTTTAAAAGTAATATCTCTAAGTAAATAAAGAAAATATGCTAGGTGGTCTTAAGAAAGCAAAAGAGCCAAAAAGGGTCAAAGAGAGAAAAAAATATATAAGGTTGCCTAGAGATCAAAGAAGAGCTAAGTTAATAGAATAGACTACTCCATTCACCGAAATTAATAAGGTTGAAGAAGTCCCTCCTTAGAGGTTTAAAAAGAAGAAATGAGGTTGAAATTCAAAGGGTTTAGCAAGGTACAAAAAGCCTTGAGGAAAAGGGTAAATTCTAAAGGGTTGAGTGAGCTAAAAAATGAATGAGAGGGTTATAGGAACATTGATAGCATGTCGGGTAGATGAAGATCTTTGCTTGTATGCATCGCTTGTTTCTTACCTTTAGCATTATGCACATGGTTCAATCTTTCTTGAATGCTACCCTTACTTAAATGCAAAACCGGATGAATTGGGATCATTTTTATCTCAAAAGCCATGGTCCTTAAGCCAAATGAATTTACTTTCCTTGCAATGTCATGATTCACGGTTTTATACTTAATGAATGTTAAAGAGTTGGTTTGATAGGGAGGCTTGCTTTGATTGAACTCTAGGTACATTTGAATGTTGAGATGGGCATGGCTAACTCTTTTGAAGCAGAATAGGTTCACCTGCATTTTAGAACTAAGAACTAGGATGTTGAGTTGATCATTATTGTTGGCAACCGTGGATATTGAGCTCCCACTTTCAAACCTCTCTCCCTTGCTTGAATTTAGTTTGCTTGAGGGCAAGCAAAAGGCAAGTTTGGGGGAGTTAATATACTCATATATTTCGCATATTTCGCTTGCATTTAGAATACATTTTCATGTTTATAACACTCAAAATAGACTAGTTTGCGCCAATTGTCTCATTCTAGGTCCTTAGGCACTTTGCATTGGCATTTGCATGTTTCTTGCACATTTGCATCATATACAGGTTGCTTTGGAACACACTGGAGCTATGGAGGTTGCGTGGATCTGCTAAGGAGCAAAAGGGAGTCTATGGACGCTTAGGAGAGTTTGAGCATGTAGCAAAGTGCAGGTCGATCTAGACGATACCGAACACGAGATCGAGTCACGAAGTCGTTCCAAGGAAGTAGATCGAGTCCAGAAATCGACCGTGATGATCGAGCGCAAGCACCAACGGAATGAGCGAAAGATCGAGGACACGACTCGATCACTAAAGGATCGACAAGACAATCGATGGAAGCACTCGATCTACCCAACTAGATCGAGCCAGAAATCGAGCTAAAGAAGACGTTCCATGCGCAAGATCGAGAGAGAGATCGACAAAGCCTGATAGATCTCAAGCCTTATCCGACAGCTTGCAAGATTTGGACTCTAGTGAGGGGACCATTACCCTTTTTGTATAAAAGGCCGTAAACCTATTTTTGGCCATCTATCACATCCTTATCTTTAGTTTTCGTTTTACATCTGTTCCTTTAAGGCAAGAACGCCATTTTTAATGTTTTGAATCTTTTTATTTTGTAAAACTTTAAGCTTTAGTTTTTAATTTAAGTACTTCTCTTAATCTTGCTTGTCATTAGTTTTATTTTCTGTGTAAACCCAAACCGAACATGTTGAATCTCTCAAGACCTGTGTTTATGAGTGATTCGAACATGAGGAGAGAGTAATCCTCCAAGGTTTTGCGGTTTGGGGTGATTAAGAGGGTTTAAGGGTTTAATGTTTTTGTCTTTCTTGCTCTTAATCCATTATCTTCTTGGATTTGGGTTTTTAATGCCTAGAGGATCTTGAGAAAGACCTCTCTGTTTTCAGGAATCTCTTTGTCCTAGAAAGATTTAGGAGATTCCTTAAAACCAAATCCAAGATACTAATCTTTCCCTTCCCACACACCATGGATGTGAGGGGGATTAGTAAGGCCACTTTTTAGGATCTATGCTTCCTGTTCTTCTCTCTCTTTTTGCACCACGATCCATGGGTTAGGAGGATGGATTGAGGAAAGGCTTTACATCACAAACCATGGGTAAAACTAGCTCAAGCTTCCTAAGGCTTAGGAAAAGCACATAATTTGTAGATCTATGTTTCTAAGAACCAAAGTTTAAATCTTGAACCTCTTAAGCATGATCCCTAAACCGTGAATCCACCTTTATCATTTGAAAACATATAAAGCATCTTCCTTTAGTTTAAAGTTTCAATCTTTTAACTTAAAATCATCTAGTTGTTTATTTCTTACTTTAGAGTTTTATAAACTCATAGAATTGTTTTCTTGATCTTGCTAGTATTTTGTAAATTCCATATTATCATGTTTCGCACCCTGGTAGAATATAAGAATCAGTAGAGTTTTATTTCTAGTTTTTTAAATTAGTTTAGAGCTTTTAGCAATTTCCCTGTTTTATCCGTTTTAGATTTCTATTTCTTAAAATTAGTAGTCGCGCTTTTTAAATCCTTAGAAGTAGCTTTCTAGTGGTTTAACCCCTTGGTTGGGATTTTAAAATTGTTTTCCAGTCATTTTGATCATTGCAAGTATTTTATTTTCATTTGTTCACCAAATTATTCTGGATTTCACTTAGCTTTGCATATAGCTTTTGCATTCTTAGTACTCTTCAAACTCCCCAAGTTGGATTGACCCTTAAGTATTGCAATGACATGAGCATGCTAAAGGTTTTTTTTAACACCCAAAAAACCTGTTATCAAAGACCCTTAGACAGATGGATCGCCTGAGCCTAAGGAATCAAACTCTTGTTTATGGTTTCGGCTAAGCAAGCACGTGGTTTTCATGTCAAGCCGCCTGTAATCTTTACACTAGATGATCAAGCTAGACTAAGCTTTGAGAATGATAAACAAGAAAAAATCTAACTTTATGTTCTAGCTAAGCAAGAAATCTAAATCCGAGAATTCCTTGGTTCTTTTAACCCATCAAAATCCTAAAAGGGACTACTCACGCGCCATTTGAGAAACTTCAAGATCCATAAGGATAAGAAGGTTACTCATGGGTTGCAAGATAGTGAAAAACAAGAAAAGGATGAAGTTTTTACAAGAAATGCTATGAAACAAGACTTGATAACTTCAAAATATCATAAAAAGTTCAAGCTTTAGAAACAAGCTTCAATGGAGAAAAAGACTAAAGGTTTCGATTACAAGAGAGACAGAAAAATAGATTGTGGAACGAGAGAGAGAGAGACAGGCGTGGGGAACAAAGTATTTATACACAAAAGTGGAAAAACCTAAAACGTTGGGACCACTTTCCCGAAATGGTACTCTTTTGGACTGTAGCGAATCGGCTTCACGTCGTGGGAAGCAAGCCGATATGCCATCTTCTTGTGATTCTTCGAACAACCTCTATATCGGGCAAGTATTTCGGGATAACGCTGTGGTGACTCGTCTTCCTTTCTACTTGGATCGGTGTCTTCCCGTTGCCTTGCTCCGATATCCGTCTTCAGTGAATCCTCTTACTGGACCTTTGTTCCGGGGTGCCTCTTTCGGGACGAAGTCGCTGCACAATTTCTACAAAAACCTTAAGTGTCTATGCACAATTTCTACCAAATACTCCTTCATCTACTCTCAAACCCCCTAATTGCAACAAACCTCAACAATTCTAAGCAATATCCAAACGACCCATATCGATCAAGAGTGAATGTTTACCTTGCTCAATTTTTGCAAAATCCTTTGAAGAAAAAGCGCAGAGATTCAAGTTGCGAATTTAGAAACTAAAGACAAATTTTCTGGGTTTGAGAGTGATGGCGAATGAGAAAGAGAGAGACGATAGTGATAGCTTTTTAAAGAGGAGCCAAGGAGTGAAAAGGGTTTGATTGGGGTTTCTTGGTTTGGGGAGCTGTCGGCTAACCCCAACCAAGTATTCTTGCTTTATCCGGAAAAGTGGTCCCTAAATTTGAGCGCTTTTCTCGGATTGGCTAAGTCAAAAACCCTATTACCTGGATGACCATATCGGGTCGAGCCCGATATTGCTGACTGAAAGTATGGATAATCGGCTTGTTCCCGATATTTGACACTGGTAAAGATCGTCTGGCTTGGGCTTCGTTCCATATCGGCTACACACCGTTGTGCCTGCTCGACATGGAATGTCCTGGGATGTCATCACGGTATTAAACCGATATTTCATCTCGTTACTGTGCTAGACAGTCCTCACAATGGTTTTTGCCCCTATTTGTGCACAAGTGACCCCACCTCATTCTCTCTTGTGATCCTGAAAACATTGAACTATACTAGAAAAAGAATTAATATGTACATGGATAAGCTTGGGGTGCCTCCCAATAGCGCTTTGTTTTGAGTCACTTAGCTTGACTTTTCCTCTTTGAATTTTCAGTGTGAAAAGGGGGAATGGACACCCCTCGATCCTGTAGGAGGATCTTTACTTTCCTTGATCATGGAGATGAAATTAGTAAGAGACACATGGGAGATTTCCTCTTTGCTTGCCTTAGTACCCATTTTATCGGACAAAATTGGTGTCTTTTATCACCTTAAGGTAAGCAAAAGGGTTTAACCTTTCCCTTGCATCTAAGCTTGTATCTCATCTCACCACCAGCAGAGAGCACAGGTTTGAGAGTCATACCATCCAGAAGATCACCGAGGGTTGGTCCTTGGACATAGGGAGTATGCATGCTCCCTTTCATTGACCATCTTCCCTTTTGTGTCAAATTGCATTACCAAGCTCCCGGTTAGTCTCAGCTCTACCTTGCCGCTTTTGCAATCAAACATGCAACCGACAAAAGCTAGAAAAGGCCTTCCCAATAGGAGGGTATCCTTGACATCTCGGTCCATTTCTATCACCAAGAAGTCGCTTGGCAGCAGCACGTTCCCAATCATGAGAAGCAAGTCCAACAGCTTCCCAACTGTCTTTCTTTCACTTCCATCGGCCAGCGATAACGGCTACTTACAGTCGGTATAAGTGTCGTAGCCGAGACGCTTAGCTGTGGCTAGACTCATCACATTGATGCTTGCACCGAGATCACACAAACAGTTATCAAGGTGATCCCTCCGAGCGTGCATGGGAGAGTGAACGATCTTGGATCCTCTAGCTTCTTCACTACCAAGGTTTCTTCCTTGGGTTTCTCTTTACGAGCTGCTACATTCCTTCCTATGGTTGCTATTGCGTCGGCATAGAGTTTTTCCTTCAAAGCTACTAGGAAAGCTGGAACAGGCTTGGTCTTGTCGACATTGGTGAATAAATCCTCAACCTTCTTCAAGGTTTCGATCAATTCGGCCTCTTGTTCCTCTATGAGACGCTTCTCATGCTTCTGTGGGTATGGCATTGGTGGTTTGTAGACTCGCAGAAATGGCGCTTTTGGTGGATTCGTCGCCGTTTTCCCTTCAGGGATTTCCAAGTTTTTAGAACTCCCTCCCCTTCTTAGGATTTCGATGTCCTCATAGCCTTGAGTCCGATTTGGAGAAGCAATTTCGGCTAGCCCCCGTTTTGCCTCATCGAAAGTGGTGATCATTTGACAATACTCTTTTGGGTTCATGACGGATTTGCCAGGAAGGTTACTTGGTTGGCTTGTAGATGCAATGCCTTTTGTTTTCGAGTGCCTTAACGCGAGTTGCTAAAGCATCAATCTTCTCGGATAACTCGGTGTTTACACTGTCTATCTTGTTATGCACTTCAGCAAATCTTTTGTGTATATCCGCCTGGATATGTGTTTGACCTTGGAGAAGTTGCTTTAGAGTGCCTTCCAAGTCAAAACTAGCTTGAGCAGGTGGGCTTCCTTGTTGTTGTTGGAAACCAGGGGGTGCAACGGCTTGTTGTCGTGGCGGGTAGCCGACTTGAAATGGGTTTCTTGGGACAAAGCCTTGTTGATTCGTGTAGGTCATGAATTGTTTTGCTCCTCCTGCTTGTTGCTGAGGGTAGGTCTTGATAGATTCCGTGGCAAAGCACCAAGCCAAACATCTTCGGACGGTTCGGGGGATGACGAGCAGCATGTACCGGAGCAGCTCATGGACGGTACAAGTGAGGTTCAACAAGGAGAAACTAGCATTGGCCGCGATCGTGTTCAGTCCGACACAGCCATGTTCCGCTTTGATCCAACATTGTCCGGGAATAATCTCCGAAGGAAACTCCGTCCTGAAGAACGAGTCACTCGACCAACTCGTAATCAGATTGTCCAAGTCAAGCGTCCGATCGTCGAGCTAAGTTCAGACGATAAGTACTTTCCCGACCCATTCGACTTTTCTTCCGGTCAAAAGCTTTCTACTCGAGCTAAAGGATGAAAGGAAGAGATTGAACGTGAGATAACTCGGTTTGACCAAGCTGATTACAACATGGCCGAAAATGCTTATGTTTGTTCCATCCGGTACAAGACAGACTTCTGATTTGTTCGGCAGACTTCTGAATTGTTCGGCAGACTTCTAAAATGTTCAGCAGACTTCTGAAACGTACAGCAGACTTCTGGTTGGGAAGCATCAGGCAGTCGAAGGGTTAACTTAAGCATTGGGCGTGAATTCAAGGGTTTTGACCAAGGAATTAATTCTAGTCTTTGTTTTCATTTTCTATGTTTAGAAAATCCACAAAACTTAATTTCTCTTTTCTTTTTCTGTGTTGAGAATTCTATAAGTATTTTGTAAACTCATTCTAATAAAATCATCCAAGTTTTTAATCATCTTTTCTTTGAGAGAAATCTCTTTGTTCATCTTGAACATTTCGTTGAGTTTGGCAAGGGTTACTTCCAAACGCAGCAAACCTCCTAAGATCCTTGGTTAAGGGTTACTTCCTCGGTTCCGTGGAGTGGAGAATATCAAGAGACTTCCGCATCTCTTGACGGTCTCATTCGATCCCCCATCTATCCAATCTATCCAATCTATCCAATCGATCCAACGCGCCAACAAAGAGCATAATCCATCCAAGGGTTCCATTACGTGGTATCAGAGCCACTCTTTGTTGGTAAAGCTGTTCATCTTCTTTTCTTCTTAATAAAAAAAAAAAAAAAATCTATATCTATCTGTTCTCTTCTTCCTCTTTCCATTGTAAATTAACTCAATGTGATCACCATAAAATCAGTGAGCAAAACACGTGTGTGGGTGAGGCAATAAACACTTGAGAAAAAGAGAGTTTTTCCTAATTGTTTGCTAAGTGATTTTCAGGAAAGCAATGGATGAAAGTGGAGAAGAAGGAAATAACAATCCTGGATCCGGATTGTCTGGTTTACAAATGAAAGCACTAACCGAACATTTGATGAGATATATGAACGCAGGTCTTGAAGAGGTTCATGTTAGGCTTGACAAAATCCATGAGGATCAACAAGGCCAAGCGCGGCCAGCCCAAAGAAGGAACCGGGAAAGGAGACATAGTCGTTCCTTTGACGGTCATGAAGAAGAAGAATTCGATGACAACCGTTCTACCTTCCGGGCAAGGAGAGGCCATAGAAACCGAGATGAAGAGAACCCGTTCTCTAGAAGGTCAGATGATAGACTCGGTGGTCTCAAGCTCAAAATCCCGTCCTTTGCAGGTAAGAATGAACCTGACACGTATTTGGAATGGGAAAGAAAAACTGAATTGGTTTTTGATTGTCAAAACTTCTCAGAACTTAAGAAAGTTAGACTTGCTGCCTCAGAGTTTAATGGCTATGCCATTAGTTGGTATGATCAAGTTGTTTCTCTTAGGAGAAGAAAAGCTGAAAGACCAATAACTACTTGGCAAGAACTAACCGAACTAATGAGAAAGCGATTTGTTCCAAGTCATTATAACAGGGATCTTCATCAAAGGCTCAGACGTTTGACTCAAGGCACAAAGAACGTGGAAGATTATTTCCAGGAAATGGAGATGCTTATGCTTAAGGCGGATGTAGAGGAAGACATGGATGCAACATTGGCTCGTTTTCTTGCAGGTTTGAACCGGGAAATTCAGGACCGGCTGGAACTTCAAGAGTTTGAAAGTGTTGAGGACATGCTCCACAAAGCCATCTTGATGAACAACAAGTCAAGAGGAAGGGTTTTTCAAAACCAGCTTACGCTCCAAAACCCGCTTATCCACCTAAGCCTAGTTTTCAAGATAAAGGTAAAACTTTGACTTCTGAGTTTAAGACTAACCAACCTTCTCGTTTTGACAAAGGCAAAACTGAAACAAGACTTTTTAGTCTTGCTAGCAATTCCTCAATTGCTCATATCATTGCAATATTTGAGGTATCATTCCATCTTGGGAAATTTATTCCCTAAGAATGCAAATTTTGGTTTAACCTAAGCTAAATTAAAGGTTTGAAGTGACAAGGATATATTAAAAACAAACTACTAGCTAAGAAAGACACTACAAGTTCAATTATATGAAACTAAGCCTTAATTATCACTAATCAAGTACTAATTAAGCAATTAATAACTAATCGAGATTAACAATTATCTAAAAACGAAACCTAGGGATGGAATCATTGATTTGGGAAACTAAATGGACAATCTTGCAATCATTTAAGTAACTAATCAAGCCATCTCTATGCCTAGAACACTAATTAAAGACTAATACATGATGTGTGACAATAATCCCTTCACTAATCACCCTAATGAATTAATGATGTTTTAGCATTAAAATGATTAGCAAGCATTAATAACAAGTCTAAATAGCATGATAAACATCCTAGGCAACTAATGATGTTTTAGGCTAGGTATGTAAATCTCTTATAAAGTTGGTTCAAGCATTTCATCAAACACTTGGTGGATGTATGAAATGCCTATGATCCAAAATAGCAAAGATTAGCTATTTGGCATTAAGAACTACTTTATAAGAAGAGAGATGAAAGAATCTATCCTAGATTGCAAGATTGAACCATTAGAAATCCCTAAATCTAACCTATCCCCAAGTTCCTAAGGAACTACTCACTAATCATAGTTAAACCCATCAAATCAAAGATAAGAGAAAGGTTAAACATGATTAGAGAAAAGATTAATAGAAGTTCAAGATAGATATTGCATAAAACTTAAAGATCCAAAGCAAATACAAGGTTTTTCTCTCAAAGAAGATAAAAGTTTAAGCTATGACAATAGAGAATAAAAGTTAAGATAAAAATTAGGTCTCAAGAGTATTTATAGGAGGGACCCATAAAAGTGACAAGGAGGATTCGTCTGTGTTCGGATCGACCAGGCTCGTCGATCCAACTGGTCGATCC
>JAHZTW010000002.1:17851821-17932853 GCA_020283515.1 Alliaria petiolata
TTTAGTTATACTTTTGCCCACCAAAGTTGCCTTGGTTTCCTCCTTGGTAGTTGGACCTTGGTGCATAACCCTTTTGTTGATTGTTGTAAGGCACAAAAAGTTTTTTTTGAGTAGCTTGTGGAGGATAGACTTGGTCTCCGGAATTGGCTACATTAGTACTTTTATAAGAGAGGTTGTTGTTCCCCTTATAATTGTTGTTCCCTTTTATTAGGAATTATGTAATATTGTGTATATCTAGGAATTATGTATATTTTGCTATAGTGATAAGGATAGTTTACTTATTCCTAAAGGAAAATATACATAATTCCTAGATATACACGATATGGTAAATATCATCAATAGTTCTCAAGAGTTTTAGTCGGTGATTATGGGCCCATGATTGCTTTTCTCTTTTCTTTGAGTGTGAAGAGGAGATCACCTCGAAGTATCCTACAAGTCTTCGCGTCAACCCCAAACAGTTTTGAGTTTTCTTTAAATGTCCTCAACACTTTTAGTATTATCTCTCTATTCTTTTCCATGGCTTCTTCTTCTACTTCTCGCACATGGAAGTACGACGTCTTCCCGAGCTTCAGCGGGGAAGATGTCCGGAAAACATTCCATAGCCATCTTCTCGTGAAGCTCCGTAGCAAAATAATCATTACGTTCATAGACGATGGTATCGAGAGAAGCCGTCCGATCGCACCTGAGCTTTTATCAGCGATTAGAGGATCTATGATCTCAGTCATCGTCTTTTCTAAGAAATATGCTTCTTCCACATGGTGCTTGAATGAATTGGTGGAGATCCACAAGTGCTACAAGGAGTTGGATCAGATGGTGATACCGGTTTTCTACGATGTTGATCCTTCTGATCAGAAAACAGACCGGAGAATTTGGCAATACTTTTAAAGAGACATGCAAGCGGACAACAGAAGATGTGAAACAACAGTTGATGTGGATGGAAGCTTTGAAAGAAGTAGCAAGTATTGCCGGAGATGATTCTAGGAATTGGTATGTTGTCTTTAATCCGTTCTTTTCTCAAATAAGAAGATAACTTAAAACTGTATCTATATTGAGTTGGTAGTTGCAAAAACTAGAACTTCTCGACTAGACAAAATATCGGTAGATTTGTTTCGATCCGTTAATCAAACATTTTGATTAGATCCAAAAAATATGGATCATCACTTCACTATACGAAGAAAAGCAAATAATAAAATTTAATATCGTTAAAACAAAAACAAATCGCAAATACTAAAATATGTGTATATATATAATTTTAATGAATTTTTATTCATCAAATTAATTATTAAAATAAATTTTAACAAATTAAGATGCAAATAATTTTATATGGAATGCAAATTTTTTGAATAATTTTTTTCCTTTTCTATATATTTTAAGAATTTTATATTTATTTTTGAATTTTTACGAATCGAATATCCAGTCAAATATCCTATTTTAAGGAATATATGAACACTGGATATCTTATTAATTGCGGAGCGGTTATGAATCGAAAAATTATAGACCTGGAATAAGCGAAACAGATCATGGATCCTGCAAAAATCAAAGATATCCTGAAAATTTTCTTTTTATATATATTTTATGAATTTTATAATATTTTTGAATTTTTACGAACCGAATCGAATATTCAGTCAAATATCCTGATTTTAACGAATCTATGAACATTGAATATCTGATTAATTGCGGAGAAGTTACGGATTAAAAATAAAATATTATAGATCCTAAATGAGCAAAACGGATCATGGATACTGCAAAAATCAAAGATATCCACTAGACACCCACATCTAGCTAAAACCGATCCCATGTACCATTACGCACCCACATCATACTAAAACATATATTAAACGAAGGAGAGAGGACGGTGAGACAATTATTGGGAGAATTGTAAAAACTGATACTTCCACTATAAGGTAAATGTTTGATCAACTATACATTTCTTTAATGTAAATCCCATTCTACTTTTGAATTTAATATTTACACAATTTACAAAATTAAAAAAGGTAAAATATGTCGGCCAAGTTGCCAACGATATGTCGACCAAAGAATATATATAGACTAAAGAATATAAATGTCAATTAAAAGATTTGTATTTCCATTTATACTATGCAAAATTATTCTATATTTCGTAAATATGTATTTTAAATTTCGTAGATTACGCATCTATTATATTATTTGCGAAGTAGAAATCTGATGTGTCGCTCCCACGTTCACTCTCACCGATTTTTTTACCGTTTTACCCTTAATGAATAATTTTGGTTTAGTTTCTTGTTTTGTCTCATTATTTCGTCGTAATCCCGGTTATCGTTACCGCCGCGGTTTGTCGAGTTACTTGGTTAGGTAAGATGGGCGAGTTTATGATTAGGTTTATAGCTTGACAACTTTTTTTAGATTAGGTTTATGCTTGATGCGCTATCGAGCCATTATATTTTAATCCCTATATATTTTAATCCCTTAAATTACAGCCGCTTCTTAGAAAAAAAACCCTAATCGCTTAAGCTATATATATAAGATCGAACAAGGTACGTTTCTTAAGAAAATAATTTCTCTAGGAGTTGCAAAGAGGGCATAGAAGTCAATAAGGTTTATCATCATCATCTAATACTCTCATGTTTTTGTTTTGCAGGGTTTCGTCTATGGACTTCAAAACTCCTCTACTCTTCCCTTTGCCAAAAAAATCTTCTTCGAATGTGTTTGTTTCCTTCGTCACTTTCCAGATTTCTGCATGCAGTGAGTTCCTTTCCTCTATATATATGGCTTGGCACAATCTCTTAAACTCAAGAGCTGTCTCTTGTGTCTAATGCCTCCGCCACTGGTTTTAGAAAGGTGATTCCAATATTCCAAGTTTCGTATTTCTTTCGTTAGATTGTTTAGTTACTTAATTTGATTTAATTTGTGTATTGTTGTCTATACATGGTTGGCTACGGTTTTATATATAAGTTTCTCGAGGTTTAGATCTGTCTTTGTTTACTGCAGATATTGTGGGACTATCTATACGCTTCAAGCTGATGAACATCATTAAAAGGTACCAACTTTTATAAGCTGCTACGAATGCAACCGATGTGATCCCTTTCTAATTTACCTAATCACTTCCGTGCCCTAATAACGTTTATTAGTCTCTAAATTTCATCGCTCGACATCATCGCATATTCTCTTTTTTGTACCTTCTTCAACAAAGGGATCACATTGGTTTCTTTGATTGTCTATTTCGTAAATTGGTTCTCTACGTGATATTTTGGGAAATATTGTTAAATTGTTTTAACGTCCAAATTAAAAAACATAAAAAGGTTGGTTGCTTACTTGGTGGGCATGATCAACAAAAAAGGTTCGCTTATATTTTAAGTGTGTGTACACTTTTGTTGTTTTCACTATCGTTAGATTTAGATTTTGTTACTTTTGGGCATCGCTACTATGTATTATCTATGTTCGGATATTTCCCTTTCTTTGGTTTAATTTGATAACACTAATATTCAATTTGTCTCCTTTGTAGCCGAGAATCTTTGAGTCTCTTTGTTGCTGTTTGTCATAATCTTCTGTTTTAATTTGAATAAGTATTAAGAGATCTAGAACAGCAGAGGTTAGATTGAGAAGAGGATAATAAGCGTTTATGTGTAGCAAGGAAAAAAAAAGAATAATTCTCAGGATATTTGGTACTCTTTTTCATCTAATATTTTTTGGTGTTTATGATAATTAAGCTTGGTTATAGTTTGATGTGTAATGTAGTGATCGTTTACTTTGTTTCTGAATGTTTGGTTCAATAATTTGATTTCGGGATTTAGTTTACTAATTCTGTGTTTTCTCGTGTGGTATTGGAACAGTTGATGTGCAAGGTTCAGAAACACAAATCAATATACACGTCGATACTTTCGAGATTATTCTGTTAAGAAATTGTTCTTCTTCTTTCACTCAAATTTACACGTCGATACTTTCGAGATCGTGGCTACACAGGTAAGTTTCACTGTCTGTGCTTTTATTGATATATATAATCACGCTTGTGTTAAAAGTCACCATGTAATTGAGATGTACAAAAAGTTTGAGCAGATAATTTATCATCGCTTTGTTATCATTATTGCTAGGTTTGTGAACTGAAGTTTATATAAACATATTGGTGCTATTATCTCTTCCAGGCTCTGCTCAATGCTTTGCTCGAACCCAAGCTTGATTCACACCTTTTCAAAGATATTACCGATGAGGCCATTAATTGCAGCTGGTAGGCTTCTCTCAGAGATCTGTATACAAACGTACCCAAGCAATTTCCCTTATTCAGGAGAAGTGAAGTCAACAAAAGCTTCCAAGAAATGGGCAAAGGAAATTGAGAAAATAACCCCCCCCCACACGAAGGTAACCTTTTTTATCGTCTATCCTTTTTCCAATAATTTCCCTATCGATTTAAACTTTGCACTAACCTGTTTCAAATTTACATATTTGTAGCCCAAAATTGGGCGCAGAGAAAGATTCATCTTTATGCTTTTATTTCACAGCGAAGAGACAAGATAAGTTTGATACAGTGTTCTCCTCACTTGTCTCTAGGTATGGACCGTATGGTTGCCATGCTGGGTCAGAGTCAAACGAAGAAAAATTCAAAGCTGCCAAGAGAAAATTAACGAAACTGTAACCTTACCAAACTAATTCATATGAAATATTAAGTCTTCTAAAATTAGACTCATAAAGTAATCTATATATCTTTAAGTAAAAAACTAATAGACACCAGGAAAAAAAAAACCGATGAGAAAAGGGAAAATGGACTATATACCACCACTACTATACCCCAACTCATGATAAGATTCTTTTTTGGCCTCTTTATTGATTGTTATATTTTTCTGTTTATTTTTAGAGCCTCACGCAGATATTACAGCCACATCTAATTCTTCTCACATCAAAACTTCATGGTCTATACAATAAGTCTTAAGGAGGAATATCTCATCTTAGCATTTGGTTTAGGAAATCTGGTGTGTTGTTACAATACTTATTTTGTCTTGAAGACGTAACTGAAAGTTTATCGATTCAACGCAAGTCTTAAACTTTGTTTAAGCAATGTAGGTGTCATATTGTAGAAAGACGAACAAATATTTAAACTTTTTTGAGAGCTGGATTGAATGGGATTCAAAGCCGGGATTGGGGGTTTAAACGTTGAGAAATGAATAAGACGAAGTTGGCTATACAGAGAGGGGATAGTATTAGAAAGTAATTTTTTTGTGCAATTTACATAACATAAGACATAGTTTGGTTATGTGATGGTACACTCAAATAAACTCTTGCAAGACGACTACTTGTGGCGTTGGGATGAGGAAATATAAATCAACCAAGTTGGGATTAGTTTGCTTTGCCTCCAAGTTGGTGTCTTTTACTGAAAAATAAACTCTTGCAAGACGACTACTTGTATTCACGAGTGTAAGATTGTAAAGTGATTTTAGTGCTCTACGCCTCTACATATGTGTATACGTTTTTCATTTTCTTATAAATTATAAAGTAAAATTAGTATACATAATCTATGTAAAGAGAGAGTTTTGAGGCGTAATATTCTTTTCTTAAAGAATCTTGATAACTTCTTTAAAACGATTGAGATAATTATGAAAATATTTATTTGCTGTTTTAACAAATAATTTGCTGTCCAAGATTTTCTTTTTAATCTCTTAGCAAAAAAATTTTAAAAATTATAAAACTAAACTAAATTTATTATTACATTTAAAAATAATTTTGAAAAAGAATGAAAAGACGAGGTAGTGATGAAAAAAACGAGTAAGAAGAAAAAGAATGAAAAGACGAGTAAGAGGAATAAGAAGTTGGAAAAGACATGAAGAAGAATAATGAAACTGAACAAAAAATGGATAATACGATGATGATAAAGAAAAAGAAAAGAAAGAATAAAGAGAAGAAGATCAGTGAGGGGGATGGGGAGGAGACGAAGGTGATGGAGAAAAAGAATGAAAAGACGAGTAAGAAGAAAAATAATGAAAAGACGAGTAAGAAGAATGAGAAAACGAATAAGAAAACAAAAAAAGAATGAAAAGACGAGTAAAAGGAAGAAGAAGAAGAATAAGACGATGAAAAAGAAGTTCGAAAAGAAAATGAAGAAGAAGAATGAAACTGGAAAAAAGAAGAAGATGGATAGTACGATGATGATGAAGAAAAAGAAGAGAGAAGAAGATCAGTAAGGCGGATGGGGAGGAGACGAAGGTGATGGAGAAAAAGAATGAAAAGACGAGTAAGAAGAAAAATAATGAAAAGACGAGTAAGAAGAACGAGAAAATGAATAAGAAAACAAAAAAAGAATGAAAAGACGAGTAAAAGGAAGAAGAAGAATAAGACGATGAAAAAGAAGTTCGAAAAGAAAATGAAGAAGAAGAATGAAACTGGAAAAAAGAAGAAGATGGATAGTACGATGATGATGAAGAAAAAGAAGAGAGAAGAAGATCAGTAAGGGGGAGGGGAGAGAGGGGGAGGAGACGAAGGTGATGGAGAAAAAGAATGAGAAGACGAGTAAGAAGAATGAGAAAACGAGTAAAAAGAATGAGAAAACGAGTAAAAAGAAAAAGAATGAGAAAACGAATAAGAAAAAAAAGAATGGAAAGACGATAAAGAAGAAGAAGAATAAGACGATGAAGAAGAAGTTGGAAAAAACAATATAGAAGAAGAAGAGTGAAACTGGAAAAGGGAAAAAGATGGATAATACGATGATGATGAAAAAAAGAAGAGAAATAACAAAGAGGAGAAGACCAGTAAGGGGGAGGGGGGAGCGAGGGGGAGGAGACGAAGATGTTGGAGAAAAAAGAATGAGAAGACGACTAACAAGAAAAAAAATAAAAGACGAGTAAGAAGAACGAGAAAATGAATAAGAAAACAAAAAAAGAATGAAAAGACGAGTAAAAGGAAGAAGAAGAATAAGACAATGAAGAAGAAGAATGAAACTGGAAAAAAGAAGAAGATGGATAGTACGATGATGATGAAGAAAAAAAGAGAAAGAAGAAATAGAAGAAAATCACTAAGGAGGAGGGGGAGGAGAAGAAATGGAGAAAAGGAATGATTAGACGAGTTAGAAGAAGAATAATGAAAAGACGAGTAAGAAAAATGAGCAAACGAATAAGAAGAAAAAGAATGAAAAGACGAGTAAGAGAAAGAAGAATAAATAGACGATGAAGAAGTTCAAAAAGACAATGAAGAAGAAGAATAAAACTAAAAAAGAAGAAGTTGAATAACACGATGATGATGAAGAAAAAGAAGAGAAAAATATCAGTAAGCTGGAGAAGAAAAAGAAAAATCGCAAGAAGATGACTAAAGAAGATGATTAAAACTAAAAGATGAAGTAGAAGAAAAAAAAAACTGAAAATTAACTAAAAATTCTAAATAAAAAAATCATTACCATACATTTTATTTTTTGAAATAGGTCATATGAATTTTTTTTGGTTCTTTAATATGATGTTAATAATTTTGAAATTTATAAAAATCAATAATTAATAATTCACACTCAAAAAGATTTTAAATTGTTTTTAACATATGTTGTTATTGTATATATAATTAATAAAATTGAAAATTATTACTTAAATCATGTAATTTATTTTTAAGATTTAATAACATTTTAAAAAAAATTATCCCGCGCAAGGCGCGGGAAAACACCTAGTAATACATATTCTATCATTCGAAGAATATAGAGACTACACAGAATATATATTCTAAACTTCTTACAACATGTATAAAATATAGAATATATATTTTAAACTACGTTGAACATATAGAAAAAAACAAAATATGAATTCTAAAATCCGTTAAAAAATATAGAAAAAGCAGAATAAGTATTATAAATTTCGTACAACTTGTCAAAAAAAAAACAAAATTCGTAGAACATAAAGAAAAATATTTATATTTTTTTTTCTTTTTTATATTTTTATTGATATTAAAATGTTTATTAAAAAAATATATTTGATATATACAAATATTTAACTAAGGTTAGGTAAAAATTCAAAAGGTGTAGATTTACAAACATATAGTAAAAGTGTCTCGTTTTTTTTTCTTCCAATTAATGCTTCCAAAATTATATTACAAATCATGGATAGTGTGGACTTTTGAGAAGGATTAATTTTTTGTTAAAAAGAAAATAAAAATGAAACTTATATAATTAAAATTCCTTTTGAGAAAAAAAAATCCTTTTTATTTTAGGGATGTTCTTGATGACACCTGACTATTGATTTTAGGAGTAACGAAACAAATATGATTGAACAAATTTCCAAGGATGTGCCGAATAAACTTTTTACACAATCGGAGGAAGATTTTGGTGACTTCGTGGGGATTGACACTCATATAGAGGCAATGAATTCAATGTTGTGCTTGGAACAGGAGGAAGTTAGAATGGTAGGGATTGTGGGGCCTTCAGGGATTGGTAAGAGTACCATAGCAAGAGCTTTTTTAGTCGCCTCTCAAGTCGATTCGATAATCGTGCTTTCGTATCGTATAAGAGAACCATCCAAGACGACTATGGCATGAAACTGGCTTGGGAAAAAGAAATTTTATCAGATATTCTATTTCAAAAGGACATAAAGCTAGATAGTTTAGGTGTGGTGAAACAAAGGCTAAAGAACATGAAAGTTCTTATTATTGTTGATGATGTGGATGATCTAAAGCTACTAGAGATGATTGTGGGGGGGGGGAAAGGATGGTTTAGGTGTGGGAGCAGAATTATTGTGGTCACTCAAGATAGGCAAATTCTCAAGTCACATGAGATTGAGCTTATTCATGAGGTGGATTTTCCATCTGAAGATCTGGCTCTTGAGATGTTATGTCTGTGTGCTTTTGGGCAAAACTCTCCTCCTCATGGTTTCATGGAGCTCGCAGATGAAGTCACAAAGCTTGCCGGTAATCTTCCTTTGGGTTTGAACGTCTTAGGTTCGTCTTTGAGAAGGAGGGATAAGGAGGAGTGGGTGAAGATGTTGCCTAGGCTTCGATGGTAAAATTGAGAAAACATTAAGGATTAGTTATGATGCGTTAGATAGAAAAGATCAAGATCTATTTATTCACATTGCATGTTTCTTAAGTGGTAAAAGAGTCAATTATATCGAAGACTTGCTCAAATGTAGTGCTAACATTGGGCTTAGAATATTGGCTGAAAAATCCCTCATACGTATAACATCACCGTACAAAATAGTAGAGATGCACAATTTGCTACGAGCATTGGGTAGAGAAATTATTCGTGTAGAGTCAATTTCCAATCCTGGGGAACGTCGATTCTTGGTGGATGCTAAGGATATATTTCATATATGATGTATTTATGGATAATACAGTACGTTTTAATATATGCCTCACTTTACTTGAATCTAATTAAAGTCATTTGGTGTTTTATAAATTGTTGTGATTGCTAAGATAATGTATTTCTTTTGTTGGGATTTTCTTACAGGGAACAGAGAGCATTCGATGCATAATATGTAACGCATCAGAATTCAGCGAGCCATTGACTTTGGATAAAGAGCAGTGGACCGGTGAAGTCGGATTATATTTACCAAAAGGCCTTGATTATTTGCCACGTAAACTTAGATTGCTACATTGGGATGAATATCCAGGAAAATATATACCTTCTAACTTTATTGGGGATCATTTGGTCGAGCTCACAATGGAGAAGAGTACACTTTGCTATATTTTTTTTCGCTCCGTTTGATTTATTTAAAAAAAGTTTAAGTCGCAGATTGATATGCGTTTCTCCAACGATTTGAAAAAAATATTTTTAAATAACACACTTTGATGTTTTTATTTTCTAAAATGTATCCTCACAAAAAAAAACGTTTTTCATTAATATCACAAATTAATGAATAAAAATGTTTGTTTGTCTTAAATGAATTACCAAAAAATATAAATAAAAAAACATTATGTCTGAAATTCGTCTTTCCAATTTAGAGTTTAGATTTCCCTCAATTAAAAAGAGTTTTAAGTCATTTTGATATGGAATTTGTGATATTAATTAAAAGAAAAACTAGTATTCTTATTATATAAAGTTGCATGCATCGAAGTTAGTAATTCACATGACATGTGTCAAGTTAATAGATAAGATTTTGACACATGTAAAAAAATCAACCAATTAGATTTTAACATAATGTTAACATAAATTTATAAACTATTTTTTTATAAAACAAATAATTTTTATGTTTTCCAATTATATTATGAAAATTGTATGATCAATCACTAATATTAAAAAGAAAATAACTAAAAATCAAAATGTAAATAAAAAATTAAGAAAAAACGAAAATTAGATTAAAGGTATTAAAAACAAAAAGGTAAATAAGTATCGCTTATGTTTTCCAACAAAAAAGTAAAAAAAAAATTAAGAAAAATAAAAATTAAATTAAAAGTTTTAAAAATAAAAAGGCAAATAAGTATCTCTTATGTTTCCAATTATATTAAGGAAATTGTATAATCAAGTAATTGATTTCCCTTGAAAAGAAAGATGATATACAATTTAAAAGAGAAAAATAGTCAAATATAATTAAAAAAAATCACAGTTGCTAATTCACATGATTTTGACACGTGTCAAATATCTCGATTCAGATTTTTACACGTGTAAAAAAACCAATCAATTAAATTTTAACATAATGTTAACATAAATTTAAAAATTATTTATTTCTTAAATGTATCGATTATTAATAGCAAAAAGAAAAGAATTAAAAATCATAAAAAAATTAGTATTTAAAAATATGTTACAAAATTAAACTAAAATCTTTATAAAAAAATGGGAAAAAAATTAAACTACGTTCTGTAATGAGTGGTTTTGCGTAAGCGTTATCAGTCTTATCTTTTTATGATCATAACTAATCTAATTTTATTTTCTTCTTTTTTCATGTTTAGTTTATTTTTAGTGGGTTATGTAATAGTTAATTATAAGTCAATCAATTGATCTACTTTTATTTTCTACTTTTTCATGTTTAGTTTCTTTTTAATGAGTTATATAATAGTTAATTATAAGCCAGTGTATATGCAGCTCACATTCGAAGTTAAAATGATTGAGATGCATATAAGTCAATTGATCAAATTTTGATAAGTGTAATAATTTTTTTTAATTAAGAAAATCAATTATGGTTAAAGAAATAAATATAATTTCAATAAGAATATGATAATCAATTCGTCAAAGTTTTACGATAAATACATATAAAACTAGTAAAATCATTAGAAATAAACATAATTCATATAAGAATAAAAAGTTCTCAAAATTTATAAATATTTAATAATTTAATTGGAAACAAATATAAATGAAAATAAAGATAAATTTTCACAAGCAATTTGATTTTTTTTTTTTTTTGTAAATTTATTTTTACGAGTTTTGAAATATATAACTAATCTAGTTATACATAAGAGAACATAAGGAGTATAAAACATATAACCAATCGAAATGGAAAAATTATTTTTAATTTTCATTGTTATTTATTTTAGTTTTTTAAGTTTTTTTAGATTTTGTTTAAATTTGTATTAATTAAAATGAAAATTAAATGTAAATAAGCATGAATCAAATGAACATTACAAAATAGACTTAAGTGTATTTTTTTCAAAAAAAAATGTTTATATGAACATTTTAAGAGAAGAGAAAACTCTCCTATTAACAATTATTTTATTTTTTTTAATATTTCAGTCGCTTAAAAGTCTGGTCCAGATGAATTTGTCACGATGTGAAAACCTAAAAGAAATTCCAGATCTTTCAAAGGCCACAAATCTCGAGTATTTGGCTTTGAGTGGTTGTATAAGTATGAGAGAAATTCCAGATCTTTCAAAGGCCACAAGTCTCGAGTATTTGGATTTGTCAGGCTGTAAAAGTCTGAAAGAAATTTCAGATTGCAAAAGTTTGGTGAGGCTTCCTTCTTCATTTGGAAATCTTGATAAACTGGAGAGGTTGGAAATGGCAAAATGCACAAATCTCGTGGTTCTTCCAACAGACATCAACTTGCTATCTCTCATTCTTCTCGATCTCAGTGGATGCTCAACGTTGACGAGTTATCCTCAGCTTTCAACGAGCCTTAAAAATATCAATCTAGACGACACTGCGATTGAAGAAGTTCCTTCTTGGATTGAGATTATCGTCGGGTTCACTATCTTGAGGATGAGACGTTGTGAGAAGTTAAGAAAAACCTCGGCAACAATTTGGAACTTGGAGCGACTTGAATCCGTTGATTTTACAGGCTGTAGTGGAGTCACTTCAATCACTGATGCAAGTCTTGTAAAAACAGAATTACATCCAAATACTGGATTTGATTTCGTTGATTGCTTCAATTTGGATCGAGATGCGCAGGAATTCATCCTACAATCAGATTTCAAATATGCTGCCATGCCTGGTGAAGAAGTGCCAACGTATTTCACGCATCGAGCTTTCTTTTTCTCAGAGCTTGCATCATTCTTAAAGGTCCAGATGAATTCAACGGTTTTCGAGGTGCCACTCTCGCTATACAGAATTCAAAGTATGGATCATCAGAGCTTCAAAGTAGGGTGGAGATAGACTCAATTACGATGGATCATCTGGTCGTGTTTGACTTTGATATCAACAATCTAGAAGAAATGCGTAGCGGTTCTCCATCTCAACTGGAATGCGACAATGTGGAATTTGAATTAGAAGTCCATAGCCTTTATTGTCAGTGCAACAAAGAAAGATTTGGCACTAAACACCGCAACATAGAAACTTGTCCAAATTTACTCAATCAAATAGAAGGATGCGGTATACGAATAAAAGGATGCGGTATACGAATCTTGGCAACAGAGTACAACCAACCATCTGAAGAAAATAATGCAGAAAGTGAGAGAAGCTCTGAAACAGAGTACAGTAACCAGTACTCTGGAGAAAGTGATGCCGAGAATGATAGAAGCAAGAAGCCAATGAAGGTAAGTTTAATTAAACTCAAAACTTTCAACAATCTCTTATACCTTTTTCTTAGAATCAACTTGAAAATTGAAGAATAATCTTGTTGTGATAATTTAATAAATTCAGTTATTGATTTATTTTGATGCAGATGATAGCTATAACATCTCAAAAACCTCCCAACCTACATGTAGCGGGCACAGGATCAATACCGGATCTGAATCTTGAGCTTCCATTAGATCTTGGGGATGAGTACCATTCACTTTGTCCTTCTGATCCATGTCTTGAGGAAGAAGCTTTGTATGTTGATCCCATGATGACAGAACAACAAGACACAAAGGCACTAACCGAGGATCCTTCGTCGTCTCCACATCTTATCAACTTTTTCAGGTGACTCACAATCTTTCAAATCTGTTTTGCGATTCTGTGTTTGGTAGTCATAAAATTTTGCAATTTTTATAAATTTTAATACTCTAAATTTGTAAAAATTGTTTATAAAATTTATTTCTTTTAATCTATTTTGTTTTAATTTAATTTAATGTATAACTTAAAACAGACGGAAATACAAATAATTCTAAAATACATACATAAAGTCATAAACAAACAAACGAACTTGAATATACTCATGCAATATTATTGAATGCCAAATCAATCAATAAATTACATCAATTATCGTAATTAATGTTAAACCATATATATTTAAGGAGAAATTGAAAAAAAGGACACTTTCACTATGAGTTTGTGAAATTATACATTTTAATTTGTTGTCCATATTTTGACTGAATTAGCCTTAATCAATTAAATAAAATATTTTAAAAAATATATTTTAAGAACAAAAAAATAAAGAAAACTCAAAAACACCATAGTAAAAAATTTCTAACCTTTAGTTTTTCAAAAAAACATTAAAAAAATATATTTTTGTTCAGTTCTATAAATTTTAGAATACGTCTTCTAAACTTCAAATCTGTTTTTTTGAAGTTTAGAATACATATTATACACTTTGTACATGTTCTACGAAGTTTAAAATACATATTCTTCATTTTATACATGTTCTACAAAGTTTAGAATACGTATTCTAAACTTCAAGTGTGTTCTACGAAGTTTAGAATACGAATTCTACACTTTGTACATATTCTAAAAAGTTTAGAATATGCATTCTACAAAATTTAGAATTTTGTGTATCATAAATGGAAATAAAAATCTCATCAAAATCTCTAAAAGTTATAAATGGAAAAATATATTTTTATTATATATTTTTGCAAAACATATAGCAAAATGAATGTTTAGCTTAAAACCAATATCAAATATTTTTTTTCTTGATGAACATATTTTTATTATATATTTTCGTTTTTAATTTATTTTTCACTTTCAAATAAGCCTTGTTAATGAAAAAAATACTACAAAACATAATTCTATATATATTTTGACTTAAAAGAACTTAGGAGTGGATAATCAAAATAAAATAAATAATTTTTAGGATATTTTTTAGTTTTGTTATGAGAAGATAGATTATAATGTTAGATTTATAGTTTGATCTTTTGGAGTATATACTAATTGTATATGTTGTTTTTGTAAATTTAAATAAATCGATAAAAGTAAATTTTTATAAAATATCAAATAAAGCCATTAGTCTTATCATAATATTATAAGAAGAAGAATGTGAGAAATAAAAATAAAATTTTATCCAAAATTTGTATATGAATTAGAAGTTTGTTATTATTAATGAGAAAAAATCATTATTTGAAAATTTCTATATAAATTAGAAGTTTGTCAATTAACACAAAACTAAATTATTATTTATATATATTTTAATTGAATTTTCTATTGAATTATTAAGGGCAAATTAGGATTAACATTAATCTAAGGTATAGTTCTTCAATGTTTTAAGCCAAAGGTATAGTTTTCCAAACCTATAGTAAAAGTGTCATTTTATTTCAATTTTCCCTATATTTAATATCATTTGGGGGTAATAAATAATTCTAGTTAGTGTCAGTTATTTTTGTGACATGTAATAATTGATGCAATATACCATTTTGTTGTAGTGAATGGAGACGTAAAAGGAATATTGGATGGGAAAAGGTTGGGAAGGTAGGAGTCATCGCGGTAAAAGGAATATTGGATGGGTTCGTAAGTTGCTGCTGTTGCAGTAAGTGGAGTCTGAGCCACCGTATAGGTATATGGAGTATGTGATGCCATAAAAGCAGAATATTCTGGATATGTGGACCGAAGGTAACTTACGAACATCTCTAAGTTATTGATCCGGTTTTGTTGCAATGCCGCAAGTCGAACAGACTCGGCGTCAAGGCAAGCAAGCTCGGCATCACGTCGAGCTTTATTAGTTACTTGTTCTTTCGCTTTGAGCAGCTAATAGTTGTTCTTACATTGGTATATATAGCTCCCCGGGACTTCTTTTCGTTTTTCTTTGACGTGAGTCCGTTAAAGACTACCAAGCATCTAATGATAATTAGGAGTGAGTTTCATGGCAACCATCATACAATGAATGTTTAGCTTCATAGTATCTGTTCCTACATTCTGATAACCATATTTTTAATTATCAAAAACTTGTGCTATCACAAAATGAATCATTGACCATCTTTACATATGTATCTTCTACTACATAACCCATTTCTTATTGACTCGCACTTATATGACTTGTATTAACTAACATGACTTGTTCCTAAATCCACATTTAATTCTTCTTCATGCATATATCAAACATAATAATCTGGCAAAAATCCTCTACTATATAAATAGTACCAAATTTTACATCTCGAAAACAAATTATCGGATAGTAAAATTTATCATCACTGCTCTGTACTATTGTTGGTTACTTGTAACATTCATGAACTATGTTACCATTGTTGTAAACTCGACCGAGATATTTTTTGTCTGTTTATCGATCTTATTATATATGCAGTCACTAACATCATGATAGTTGTAATTTTCCGCTATTTTTTCCTACATAAATTGTTTACTTTCTCTCAAATTTTAATCATATGTGTTTTTCCAAATGAAAGGAAGGCATTCAGAGGAATATATACTCTTTTTGCTACTATTTAACCACTAATTTACGACTCCAAATTGGAGTATCTAAAGTAACATGCACCAAACACATCTTTTTTTTTTGTCAACGAAACATGAAACATGTGTTTTATGCCGGTAAAATAGCAACTAAATAAGTCGAACGGTAATAAATCTTTAGCACAAATATATATATATAGCAACTAATAACTGACTTCTTTGCTATTCTAAACTTGAGTCGCGAAACACTAGCCTACAAAGCCACATTCTTGCGATTCATTAATTTTTACATTGTGGTACCATGATCGCTAGACAAAATCAAGGAATAAGAACGTAGCTTGCTCTGACGCCAAATTGGCGTAGATCTCAATGACCATTGATTTTAAACGAGGATTCGATGATCACTGATTCCAAAAATAGTCATTTAAATTCAAATGTGAGTTTTTGTTAATCGTTGGTTCACAAAAAATACGATAACAAAAAAGAGATGAATTGAAAAGTTCTATAATCAATAGTCACGTTAGTATTGGAACCCCTAGTCTAACGAAAAAACCAAAGCCGACACAAACTTTAAAAAAGCCTAAACTGAATCACAGCCCACAAAAGGTATATAAAACCCAAATTACAAACAAAGAAGATGCTTTGAATGCGTGATCGACGTGAAGATGCGCTGCATCAGTTATGCAAGAGCTGTACGTGTTTTCATTTTTTAGACTTGTTAAGAAGAGATACAACAACAACAAAAGTTTGTCCGTTGATTAAGGTTTTAAATGTAGCGCGAAAAAAAAAGCCTGATGAGTACATAGTTGTTCAGTTGGGCCTCAAGACAGACATACTAAATCTAGTCTATATATGTGAGCAGTAGATGATAAGATCACTGAGACTGTAAGATCAAATCATTTAGGTTTTGTGTAAGCTCCGATAATCCATCTGATCGTTTAATATTATAGAGTTATAAACGTCTCGTTTTTACCAACTGAATTGCATATATTAACTAAATTTTCACAAACATAATTGGATATGGATGGTTATTATCTAAGCAGGGTCTTGATACTACGCTTTAAAAATTAAATTTATCAAAAAATATCTTTAAAAAAATAAATGCTAATTTACTGTCCAATTAGAACCGAAAGATGTTTATTAGATTGGAATTAACTTTAGTATAAACATTATAATTATAAACCGAACACATTTGATCTTCATCGACAAAAGGAACAATGTAACCAAAATTAATGTGGTTTGCGTCAGCGGTACAATTACATTACGATGGAAAGGAGAGAGAGAGAGAGGGAGAGTAAAACAGTGGCGATGCATTTAAGACAAAGAGCATCATTGCGAAAGTACGTCATCATTGTCATCCTAACCTCTGTCTTTTTTATAGTATTATTTTTTAACGATTTAGTATTCAATAAAATTATAAAACAACAAAATTGACTACGTCTTTCAAATCAGTAGCATCTGATAAATTCTGTGCGTGATGTGATATGAGCGAAAAGCATAGCAGCTTCTTTCTTCTTCATTATTGAACTCTCTCCATCTTAACTTTTAATTCAGTGCCACGAACACACATCTTTCAAAATTGCATAACATTAATCATATACACTTGTTTTTTGATAAAAAAAAGATAAAAAAAAAGAAGCTAAGTCATGGTAAGAGTGGATGAATTACGCATTTCATTAATTAATTTGATGAGAAACGGAACCATGAGTCATACTGTAAAAATGCAAAGTTTGATTTACTTTAAAATTAAATTTGTTCACAATTAACATTGATTCATTGCATGTTAAACTATACAATTATTGAATTTTCTGATGGCTTACAAATATTGCAACGTAAATTATAAATATAGAAAATTAACTAGAGACAACAAAAACTGTGAAATTCAAAATTCAAAGAAAATAAATAAAATTGAGAAAATCGATGAACAAAATAAAAAGCAAAGAGAAGGTAATAAATGAGAGATGATGATCACTCCATCTCAAATGACATATCCTTAGCCATCTGTCACACACACACACAATATAAATATTGAATACAAAGGCCAAGAAAAATAAATAAAAGGATTAAATAATAAATGGAATAGGCTCATATCTCAACCACCACTATTCATTTGCCTTTTTGTCGATATTTTTGTCCTCTTCTATTTCGTCTCTTTGGCTTTCTTCTTTTGGGAAACCCTTCTTGCTTAACAGTCTCCTCTCCACCCCTAACTATTTTAGAGCTTTTGCATTTACTCATTCTCACACTCTCTCTCTCTAGTATAAAGTATAAAGTAACACATTAATTGCTTTATATTAGCCATACATACATTATATGCCGAGTTAGAGTGTTGAAACCGAGGAGGGCTTGTTCGGTCATCATATTAACATGTCTCGTTAGGCCAACTACATATAGATCAAATCAAAATATGATGGTTTTACGTAGTAACTTTCTTGGAGTAATTTAAATGAATAAATAAGTTATTAATCATATCAGAATTGCATTAGCAAAATTAAAGGATGCACTTTTTTGTTATAGACTTATACTTATTTTATAGCAAAAGAAAACCCATATCTAAACTGGTGCAGCGTAGGGATTGATTATATAATCGCTTGAGACCTGTTCTTGCTCAATCAAGGGATTCGTTTGAATCTCTTGAGACCAACTTCCTGTTTGATGACGTTAATCGAATCGAAACAAGAGTTTAAAGAGATAAGCTGAATAACAATGAAGCCAAAGCTACGGGTTATATAGGTTCTTGCTTAAGGCAAATCCCATTAAAAAAAAAGGAAACTCTATCACATCTTCTAAAGTAATTAGGAATGAGAACACCGACTTATAAGTCTAAACTTTAACATAATTAATTAGTAAAAAACAGGTAACCAAAACGTAAAGCCGTGAAGAAAGGAAATTCAATTAGTTGTCATGTTGGCGCCAATGTTGGTAGATGCTCCTGCGTCACAAACAGAAAGGAGATGAATAATAATTAACAACTGATTGACTATGGACTAAGAAACGTTTCAAACATTCGGCTTATAACTTTCTCAAATCGAATCCTAATAATACATGTGAAGATACCATTGCTTTTTCCTTAACAAAAATATAAACTACAAAACGAAAGCTTAACCATCTCCGGAAAATAAAAAAAATACACTTCATTAAAATGAGTCACATTAAATTATATTATCTAATACATTATTGCAATACCGTGATTTCTATTATATTATATATATTTCCAGCATGATATATATATATATATTTGAATAAACAGTTCAATCGTTTTCTGAAAGTACTGCACTTAGTTTTGTATTTTCCGAATTTTAAATCTAAAGATGGATCGTGTATATACATAAGAAACATGCCCCATGGATGAATATTGTCTCTCATATTATGTGGGGGTGTCGCTTTTATGTTGAGAGAGGGATATATATAGAGAGAGAATAGAAAAATAGCTTTAAGATAATGTATCAAAAAGCAAACAATTTGTAATGAATTGAGAAGATCACAAAAATGGGTTTTGGATGGATTCATGAAGAAAATTTTCCCACGAACTTGTACCTAGCTATTTCTGCCATCACACTATAAGATAAGTACACTTCTCACACCTTTTTCCTATTTTTTATATTAATATGTAACTTTAGTTTCATTATCAAAATATATATATATGAAATGAAATCGGACTACTTTTAGCTGATGTAAATTCAACTTTCCAACTAGCTGGCTTTAGTTAGTATCCAATATTCCATTTATTAATATCCAATTTTCCATATATATAAACATATTTACATAATTAATATGAATTTGGTTTGATGATATCTTCTATTAGAATTATGGACTAAGAAACGTTTTTGGGTTAAAACTACATATATGAAAACAGTAGCTTTTATGAATAACTTGTGATTTGTTTTTGCGGAAACAAAATGAGGTAAAAAGCGTTAATATTTTTATAAAAGTATTGAAAATTATTGACAAAGGATCAAACTCAAAAGTTTTTGAACTTTTTCACATGACAGCATAGATTGTCAAAGGAGGAGTCACCTTGTTTTCTAGGTTCGTTTTCTTGTGGCCAAGTGTTGAAAAATGATTCCGTTAATTTCAAGTACGATTCTATTCATCCACTTCAAGGCCGGTCCTGAAAATTCGGGGGCTTACGACAAAAAAAAATAATTTTTAGGGGGTTTTAATTTTTTTTAAAGTTTTGCGGGCTTTTTATCACTAATAAAATAAAACTGGGGACCTTTTTCTAATACTAATAATTTTCAAAAAATTGGGAGCTCTAGACCAATGTTTCATTGGACTTCTCCCAGGGCCGCCCTGTCCACTTTGACCCTTTTATTTGGAGTTAAGCTTTAAAATTTTGGCATACTATCATGTTCTGATGCCGTCACATCAGCTTGTTTACTTCCAGGACACTGATCTTCAAAGTTATTTTCTAGTTTGGGGTTAGGAGCAATCCACTAATTTATACATTTCTTACTTCGAAAAGAACTCAAGCAATTTTGAAAGGTGAATTAGGCATAGGGACTCATTACTGTCGTCCAGCTTGGCCGGACATATTCTCTTCTAAGATTTGTGACCCACTGTATAAGCTACTCGGACGCACCAACTCTATTAGGACATGTTCGTTTCTTCATCCAGAATCTGGATGACAAATAACTGATGATAAAACGAACAACATCAAAAACAAAATTGGATCATTTCTATCCAGATAATCCATTTGGATGATTTTATAAAATTTACTCTAATTTTTTTAACTCATCTGGATGGACCAAATTGGATCATGTAGATGGAGATGATTTAGTACAAAATTAAAATACATTTATCTAGATAAAGATTACAATTATCGTAAAAAAACAAAAAAATGTATTTTCTCGCCAAAAGCACACAACTGCGAAATCGAATTTTCCTGCTAAAACCGCAAAACCACAAAACGGGTTTTTCGCCAAAACCGCCAAATCCGTAAAAACACGTTTTCCCGCCAAAGTATCAAAATTACGTTTTCTCGGCAAAATCCTAAAAGTGAGGTTTTCTACAATAATAGAAAAATCGTGTTTTCCGTCAAAACCGCAAAATTGTGTTTTTCGTCAAAATCACGAAATATCGTTTTCTATCAAAATCACGAAATCACGTTTTCTCGCCAAAACCTAGAAATTACGATTTTCTGCAATAACCGAGAAATCGTGTTTTCCCGTCAATACCAAAAAATTGCGTTTTTCCAAAAAAAATCGCGTTTTACCGTCAAAACTGCAAAATCACGTTTTTGTCAAAACCGCAAAATCGTGTTTTCTCGTCAAACCCGCAAATTGCATTTTCTGCCAAAATCGTGTTTTTCCGTCAAAATATGTTTAATTATAAATATATTTTAGATCAAAGATTAGTATAATTAAGATCAAAATAGTATGGTTAAAAAAATGATTAGATGAAATAGGAGCATTTTAGTTATTTTTA
This sequence comes from Alliaria petiolata, assembly GCA_020283515.1. Classification (NCBI taxonomy): domain Eukaryota; kingdom Viridiplantae; phylum Streptophyta; class Magnoliopsida; order Brassicales; family Brassicaceae; genus Alliaria; species Alliaria petiolata. The sequence continues at coordinate 17,873,078 of JAHZTW010000002.1, forward strand.
TTAAAACTATTCAAATGGTTCATTCAAATTTAAAACTAACTGATTAAACAAACAAAGTTACATCCAGATAAATCATTCATATGAATAACCGAAAATGAAACAAACAACATCTGGATGGAACATGTAGATAAAACATTTAATTGGATCAGTTGGATGGATATCACAAATGATGAAACGAACAGGCCCTTAGTGTCACGTTCCATCCACCGAAAACATTCTGCAGTAGGTTGCCTATTACTCTAGAATTAAGCAGGATCCAACCCAACATCCCAAAAATCTGGTATACGAACTAGTCATGCAATTTCTATAAATACTCGCACAACGAAGGGAGATGACAAGGGATGACTCTAAATGAAATTGAAAACCAGTGTTTGATATCACACGATTCACACCTCTATTTCTTATAATCCCACTCTCAAAACCGAATTGAACCTTCATATGTCCAGTCTGGTTTCACTTGCGGAAACCTTCAACCCTCGATCATGAATCATAGTACTTACTTTAGTCATCTATATTTCTAATCTCACCATACTAACAAAAGAAGTTATGTATCACCTTTTGATCTGGTTTAACGGAGAAACCTAGTGATGAAATTTTTGAACCGGGCACTAATCAAGATGCAGTTATAGACGTTATCATATGAAATAACGAGGATCCGAGTCTAAAGCCTTTTAGTATATCTAAAATGTTCGAGATTTATTATTAAATGAGACATATTCTTATGGTGAGATGGTGCCCAAGTAGCTTCCATAATATATCCATTCGATCACACTTGGCCATTCATTCCAATAGTTAAAAATTTGCCAAGACATTTGCTCTTTTGATTACATTTATTTTTCTAGATGCTTGCCAAGATTTTAGCTATTTTTTTATGACCATTAGTGGTTTTAGTCTTGTAAACGAACTTCTAAAAAGCTTTGTTCTTTGCAATTGTTAAAAAATAACCTTTGAATGAATTTAAAATATAAAAATAAAACATGTTTTCAAACTCTGTCGTTTCGTTTTTAGTTTTGTCAAGACCATTACCTCCAAACTAAGGGATTACAAGTTGTATCAAAGACCCTATGCAGTTTTTGTGGTGTTCATCGATCCACCATCAATCATTTATCCTGCTTCCTAAGTATCTAATATATGAGGTGTTCAGATTTGGGTTGAATACCTCATCAGATCTTACATCATTTGCTATCAAAGCCGAGAACTCTCTATTTCGGCGTAGACCGATTCGACGGTTGGTTGAGGAACGTTCATTCGTTAAGTTTTATCCATCCAGACTGATCTCTCTATCAATTGAAAATTGGTGATTTTTTCATTCCAATTATATAAGCTTTGTGCTAATATCTTTTTGGTGTCATTCAAACTTCTATTATTTGATTTCTATTTTGTTTTACGCATTAAATACTAAATCCATTTTTATAATAATTATATATTTTGATAACAAAAAAAATTAAAATAAATTTATTTTTGGTAACAATTATATAAGCACTAATATATACTAATTCGTTGAAACAAAAAAAAATCTACTAATTCACTTGAATAATTTTTTTTTCAGTATCTTACAACTTCAATATTACATCCATATTCACTAGTAAAACTTATTCGTATAACCAAGAAATAGTCACAAATTTTATGTGACTAACTCTAAAAAATTATTAATTAACAACTACAAAAAGCCATGAAAAGTTAATATAGCAACGAAAAAATTAGTCACGGAGCTATAGTCACAAACAAAATTTTGTGGTTTTTTCGTATATATAGATTCGTAACTAATTTTTCGTACCTTTTTATGATCTTTTCATAGGTTTTCGATAATTTGTGATTATACACATAATTGGTAATTGGTGACTATACGCAAAAATATTTGCTATTTTGGTGAAAAAACTTAAACAGGTAAACTGCTTCTCGATTATACGTCAATCAATTTTTGTTGTTTATAATGGGTTTTAATGTTTTAATTAGCTTTTAAGATTTTTTTTCTATTGTACAAGAAAAATAAAAACTTTGCAACTTACTAGTAGTACACAATTTCGGGTTAATTAGTAAATCCAATATATCGAGTTCCGATGTAAATGGACTGCTTGACTAAAACCTCTTTGGTAATTAGAGGTTAAATATTTATTATATATCTCTCTCTTATTTTTTGAGTGTAAAGTAAAAAAGGATGATGCAACCGTGCGGGTGACAGGTGCAAGGCGGGCAAAATGGTTTGACAATCTTTTACTTTAGGGTTTCTTCAAAAGTACTCTGAGAATTTGGGGGATTTTGGTCAACACTGGGAATTGTGTCGATACTTCTCATTAATTATCTTTATTAATGAATAGATCGATCAATTAAAGTGGAAATATAGATACTATAATCATCATTGTTATGTATCTTAAATGCAATTGACTAGTTGACAAAAATAATGCAATTGACTAGATACAGTTGCATTGTAAAACGCAAAAAAAAAAAAAACGCGTCTTTAACTGAACAACGTTTCCTTCTTTTGAAGCAATCAGAGAAAAAGAAAGAATAATACAGTATTTTGCAATATCTTATAACTAGAAGTCTAGAATACTCATTTTGCAATATTTTATGTAACTAGTTCGTTATTCGTTTTTATGTTTAGCCGTAAATAAATTAGAAACAGATAACCAACTTCAACTCACATAAGTTAACAACAAAAATTCAGTGGTCAGATTGGATACAAAACCACATTGACTTGTAACTGAAGTTGCCAAAATTGTAAACGAGAGAAAACGAAATACTGCTCTCATTAAATTTCAAAGTTTATAACTAAAACAAAAAAAAAGATTATACTAAATGCAAATTAACACCAACATTCATATTAAAAATCGGAAAATCTTAACCTTAACCGAATATAATATAAAAGATTTCAAATCTCTTTCTATGTACATTTTATTATTGATTTTATTTAAAATAATATATATAATTAGATAAACATCTCTGCATCTAAGCTATCCACATCATCAACTTATTATTTTTTTAATGGGCTTCTATATATTTTATTCATATAATTTTTTTGGGCCTTCACATAACATGAATTTATAAATTAAAAAAAAATCTCTACAAACAAAAAAACTATAAATTCTTTAAAACTTAATAATTAAGAATGTTAATTGTAATAAAATCAAATAAAATATAGGAATAGAGTTGGAAAACCTACAAACAAAACTGAAAAATAGACAAAAAGGTAAAAAAAAAAAATTCTAAAATCCATGAAAAGGATTAGAACGACATCAAAACCTATTAACAATGTTACATATAAACAAAATACAGATACTCTAACGAAAAATAATCTACACTCGAATGACTTTAAACTCACTGAAGAGAGACGATAATTTTTTAAAAAAATTAGTAATTAAGAATATTAATTGTAATAAGAATCAAATAAATTGTAGAAAAAAAGTTGAAATACCTACGAATAAGACTAGAAACACACAAAACAAAAAAAAAATTCTAAATTCCATGAAGAAGAATAGAAATACATGAAAAACTATCAACAATGTTACATATAAAAAACAAAATATAGATACTCCAACGAAAAAAAATCTACATCCGAATGACTTTAAACTACAATAAAGAGAGACTATAAATTGGGCTTCCATATGACCTTAGTTTAAAAGTAAAAAAGCAAATACTTATTCTACAAATCACAAAACTGAAAATTTTCTACGAAAAAAACAGGATAGTATTTCGAATAAGAAGTGAAGACAATGGATGAGATCCATGGTGAATTCACTTTGTTGATCACACATGAAATAAGCGGCAGAAAAACAAGCTAATTTAATAAAAAAATATTCAGTGGGATACATAGATATTTACGGCAGTGTATAAATATATAAAAAGTTTTTTTTTAACAATTAACACATCTCAATTTATATTAAAAAATATATTCACGATATATATACATATTTAACAATAATAAAGAAACTAAAATAATATTTAAAATTAAGGAAAAAACAGAAATAGAAAATAAACATAATAATAATAAAAATATACAAATTTATAAAATAAAATTATAAAGTGAAAAATCAGACTAATAGATAACTCCGCGCAACGCGCGGATTGATTTCTAGTGTAAATAATAATGTCTTGTAAATATCTTGAAAACTTAATTTGTCTTTTCGGAAAAAGGCCTTTAACTATGAAATTTCTTGAAAATATTGTTTCTGTAATTAACCTTTTTGCATACTCCTTCTATTTCACAAAAAAATCTCATTTTATAAATTTTCACATATATTAAGAAAACCATGAAAAACTTTGTTTTACCACTTATTAATACATTAAATAAATTTTCTCTTTAATAAACACATATAACAATAGAGTTAAAATTGTATTTTTATTCAAAATTATGCATTGGAAATCTAAACGACACTCTTTGTGCAACGAAACACTAGGTTCCGATTAATTCATTTAATTTCTGATTAATTGATTACGCATTAAGTACTTGTCCACCGTCCGATTAATGCCTAACAATATTTTAAACATTGACTATAACCAATATTTTTAAAAATCGGACTGAAAACCGAACCAGATAAACATTTGGGTCACGGTTCAATTTGGTTTGACCGGGTTAAATCTGGTTCACAAACTTTATGTGTATTAATTTTTAAATATATAAATTTTAAAGTAAATATTACAAATATAATAGTATTAAAAAAATTAAACTAAACTCAAATTTTCAAAATAATTTGTAATCTAACATATCTAAATTTTAAAATAATAATAAAGTAATATTTATTATTAATAACTAAACAATATAAAAAGAAAAGAGCTTTTGAATTATTATTTTATAAAATATATCAATTACGCTTTTTAAAAAAAAATCACCAAATTAAGAAGATTAAATCAAAATTTAATATCGTAGTATGATTATTTATGTTCAAACAAACTTTATGTTAGTATTTTTATTTAATTATTTATGGTAAAAAATATTTAATTAGGTAAAAAGTGAAAATTTTAAAAAATTTATATAAATATTGGTTCATCTAGATTACGAGTTTTTGGTAGTTTTTAATAGTTTTTTATTCGATCTAAAAGATTTTGGATTACGAGTTTTTGGGTAGTTTTTAATAGTTTTTTATTCGATCCAATCACATATTCGGTTTGTGGTCGAACCCGGTTCAACCACCGGGTCGATCCGGTCACTATAACCAAATACTAGTAAAATAAAGAACAAAAATCAATGACAAATTAAATGCTCAGTCTTGGTCGTACAAGTAAGTTCTTTTTTTTTGTCAACAGCCTCAACTCTTAGAACGGTTCAGAAATCTAAACCGGGGGAGTTGAGTTTACATAATCCAAATAAGAAAGGTAGTCTCGAGCACTCCGTGCTAACTTGTCTGTCTTTGTATTTTGAGCGCGTGGGATATGCGAGATAGAGTAGAATGAGAATTCCTTCCTGCTTCTCTCGAATTCATCCAGGTGTAATGCGAAAATTGGCCATTCCTCTGGGTTAGACACCATCTTCACTAGCTCGGAGCAGTCCGTGACGAAGGCCACCGCAAATCGTCTTGCATCAAGCATGCAATGCATAGCCCAAATCAATGCTTCCAGTTCTCTATGTAATGGAAAAATGCTTCGTCGTACATTTTTTGCCCCCATTAATGTTACATCCGTGCCAAAACCTTGACAAAACCATCCCAGGCCCGCATTCGTGGCTGTATCCTTCCAAGAACTATCTGTTTTACATGTCAGTCCAACATAGTTTAGTGGTACCAATACTTCTGACCGTTGTTGTTGGTCTGTCTGAATGTCCTCTACTTGTGTCAACTCCCATGCTATGGCTTCTGCCTGTGCAACCTTAAGTATCTCCCGAGGGTCCCGATCTATATTTGAGAACAACTTATCATTTCGTGATTTCCAGATATACCATAGAATCCATGGGAACATCGCCATTGTATCGTGTTGTGTGATCTGCCAAACCAAGTGTGCCATATTTGAAAATAATGCATCCATTGGAAACCCAATATGCGGTGTCGGGATTGTCGATAGAGCCCAGACTTGGAAAGCCGGTGGGCATTCAAATAAAGTGTGATTTATTGTTTCCCGTTCTGCACCACATCTTCCACATTATGGATCACAATTGATACCTCTGTTACGCAAACGATCCATAACCGGAATACAATCGGAAATTATTTGCCATAAAAAAATGCTTTATCTTCGGCGGACACCTTATTTTCCAAGCTCGACATTATAGACCACTCACATCAGGTCCATAGACTCTTTGTATTTCACCACTGGAGGGACATTCCTGCTCAAGCTTGTATCCCGATTTTACCGTATATTTTCCCGATCTTGTATAGTGCCAATTGGAGAGGTCTGGTCTTATCTCCCTTGTTGTTGTAATACCTATGATTAACGGCATGTCCTCTGCAACAATCAGTTGTTGGATTAGTGGTAAATTCCACGTTGACGATAAAGGGTCAATCAATTGATTAACTGTGAGCTCAGGATACAAATTATATCCTTTGCATATTGATGATCTCGGGCGAGATGTCGGTATCCAAGGATCATTCCATACATATATATAAGTACTTGAATCAACTCTTTTGATAAGCCCTTTTTGTACCAGAGATCGAGCCGAGATTATACTTCGCCACCCATAAGATGGAGAGTAGGATCGAATGGGGTCTAAAGGCCCTCCATTCCTAAAATACCGCCCTTTGAACACCTTTGCAAATAGAGACTCCGGATAATCTATAAATCGCCAGAGCTGCTTAGCCAGTAAAGCCGTGTTGAAATCCTCTATAGCCCGAAAACTCATTCCTCCCTCAGACTTGTGCTTACATAAATTTTTCCATGCCATCCAGTGCATACCTCGTGTTTGACCATTGGTACTCCACCAAAAGTGTGCCACCGTACTAGTAATTGTTACTGTTATCGCTTTTGGCAATCGGAAACACGACATTGCATATGTTGACATCGCGGTTACGACTGATTTTATTAATACCTCTTTACCCCCTTTAGATAATACTCTTGATGTCCATCCATTTACCCGCTTTTGCTGTCGTTCTATTAAAAAATTAAAAATCTTCGTTTTTGCCCCCCTCCATACTCTCTGGAATCCCCAAGTATGTTCCCATTCCACCAATATTCATTATCCCCAAAATCCCATGAACTTCTTCCTTGGCTGCTGCGTCCACTGTATGTCCAAATTGTATCGATGATTTCGTAAAGTTAATATGCCCTAAGACTGACTCATATTGTTTCAGAATATTTAGTAAGGCTTGAGCGTTCTCCTTGTTTGCTTTACAGAAAAATAAACTATCGTCTGCAAAAAGCATATGTGATATTGTTGTACTTGCCCTTGCTATCTTTAACCCCGTAATTTGTGTTAAACTCTCTGCTTTTCCCATGTTCGCTATAAGTACTTCCGTGCATAGAATAAAAAGATATGGAGAAAGTGGATCTCCTTGTCGTAACCAACGTTTCGGTTTTATATGACCCCTTGGTTGACCATTAATTAAAACCTTATATTGAACCGTCGTAATGCACCCCATCATCCACATAATCTATTTCTCTGCAAAACCCATCTTTCGTAATTAATGCTCAATGAATGGCCATTCAACGCGATCATAAGCTTTGCTCATATCCATTTTAACCGCCATGTACTCACTTTTACACGATTTGTTAGTGCGTAAACCATGAAACATTTCTTGAGCTATGAGAATATTATCTAAATTAAGTTTTCCTTGTACAAAAGCCGTTTGTATTTCTGAGATAAGCCGTGGAAGCAACCGCCTAAGGCGTTGACACAAGACATTGGAAATAATTTTGTAACCAACATTACATAAACTTATCGGCCTTATTAATTCTGTCATCTTGGTCGATTTCTCTGATTTTGGGATGAAACATATATTAGTGAAATTAAACCTCTCATCAAAAATACTCATTGTTAAAAAATTATTTACCATTTGCACCACCTCCATCTTAATTATATGTTATGATCGTTGGAAGAATAGCAGTATTAATAGCAGTAAATGGGAGATATATCTCACATTCCACATAAAACTTCTTTTCTTGCAGATATATTATTATATACAATAGGTTTCATGTCAAATTTCCATTTTTTTAATATCAATTCATCTGTAAATTCGAATACAAAAATTCATTAATGTTTTTAAAAAATTATAGTTTTATTGGTGGCATGAACCGGTTGAAGTTTTTTTAACAATAAAAAATGTTCCAAAAAATGCAAATTAGTTAAAACAGAAAAAAATGGTAAAAAGTAAAATGGTAAAGGTTTTGTACTGTTTGCTCTTTGCTCTTGTTCGTGTACACTTATCGTTTTGCCGATTGATCACAATATAAAACATGAATCTACATGGTATATTTCATATTCATTTTTATGTCAATTCCAAACTTTTTTTAGTAACGTCTAACATTTACCAAATTTTAAAAACTACCTCAATATTAACTGAAATTAAGTCTAGACTTTTTGGAATTACTATACTAGATGAGATTTTTGTTTTGTTTTTGTGCAAGCTATTATACTAGATGAGATAAATTAAGAGAACAAACAAAAACCGTTGTCCATGAAATTAAAAGATAAACGAAAGTGAATACTATCATGATATATCTAAGTGACAATATTAATAATAATATAATAATAATAAAAAACCGAAATTAATGTCATCAAGAGAGACGTACCGTACCATTAAAAATATTTTTAGTTTTCCTTCCACATCAATATATATATATTTTTTTTATAAAATCATAAATTCATCAGTAATCAAGCCAAGATCAACGACGAACGGAACCACCCCAAAAACCCTAAAATCTCAAGACGGATCAACAGTACGGCGGCCATCATCTCCGGCCGCCGCTCTCGGCTGCTGAAACTGAGTAATCTGTCCAATCGCAAGAATCCCTCCGTCGTAGTTGTTACCGGCGGGAACATCTAACCCACCAAACATCTGTTCTCTAGGGAAAAACTGGTGGTGATGATAGTGATGGTCCCTCACCGTCGCCGTCGTCGTCCCATCCGCGGCGGCGCCGGCGAGTAAGTTGATCCCGAGGCTCTGATGCGTGGCGGCGAGGATACCGAGGCTCTGGTACTTGGAGAGCTCCGATTTCGCGCAGCTTAGATCGATCTGAAGCTGACGAAGCTGGTGCTGGAGGAGAGAGATGACTCCGACGCAGCCGTAGACCGGATCACGGAGACGCATGTCGGCTTCATAAGCTAAAGAGTTCACTGCGTCTTCACGTTGTGAAGGGTGAAGCTCGTTGAGGAGCTTCGTGACGTTGCTTGCTCCAAAGACTTTGTGAACGTTTGCGAATTTCTGCGGCTGGTCCGGTGGGAAATAAGGCGCGAATACACATTCCGGTTGGCATTTTCGCCGGAGGAATTTGCAGGCTGCGCATGGTGAGTTTGTTGATGAAGATGCCATTTTTGTTTTATGACTTTGTGGTTTATGTCTCTCTTTCTCTCTCCCTACACAAAGCCGCCATTGAAATTTGAGAAAAATTAGGGTTTTTATTTTATTTTATATTTTTAATATTGGAGGAGGACGTTATATATATACAGGGGAAGAAAATATTATGAAAATATCATCAAATTCAATTGTGAAATGATAATAAGATTTGGAGATTTTTTTTTTTTTTTTTTTGATAATGAAATATGAAATGACAAAGGAAGATAAATAATTTAGAGATGTTGAATCTTTAGAATAAGAAAGCTTATACCTGCGAGTAAGATTAAACAAGTCCTCTTTAGATATGGTTTCTGTTTCTCTGAAGGGAAAGTAAAAGGAGATCTTCTCTGCTTTTCTCTAAGCTGTTATTTGGGGTTGCATACAAAAAGCTGTAAAATAAGAGAAGATTTGTAATTACCAGCTAGTATTTAATATATTTGGTGAGCTCTATATACACACACACACACATACACAAACTTGGTATTGTATATATATGTATATACAGTATATAGTTTTTATATGCACTCGAACCTTCTTGTCCAACTGTTGAAAACAAGTAGGGAAACAGAAGAAAATTGAGCAACATGAAGGTGCTTTTCTAAAGTCAAACATAAAGGTATGCACCAAATATAATATATGCTTGGAAGCTATAAAAGATCATCCCAAAGACCTATAGCTATTTGTATTTAGAGAGGGACTTTGTAGCTATATGATTGCTAGTCAAATTTTGGTGACTAGACCTAAAAGTGTAGAGACAACCTGAGAAATTTATAATGTTTATATATGACAACAAAAGAGAGAAAGAAATTTAATTTTTGTACCTTATATATGGAATGCGTATGGATGGATTGAGGAAATATAAGGAATATAATAGATAGGATCAATGGTGTTCTTTGTGTTGCTTAGATAGGTAGGTGTGAGAGGAGGGAAGAAGAAGAGAAGAGAAGGAAGAAGATGTTATTAATAACTAAAAAAGCAAAAGATTGGATCTCGTGAAGCTAGAAGAGACTTTTGGTTTTTGAGGCTCTCGATGGGCAAAGCTCATCTTTGTGCTTAAATTTCATATTTTTTACTCAATTAAATATATTATTTTGTAAGAAAACGGAGCTCATAAATATGATAAGACTAGTACTAATTAATGTTATTTTTTAATTTATTCTAATAAATAACTATAAACATACCTTCAATAGTAATAGGATTTGGTAGTACTAGAGGGAATTGATTTCCACGTGAAGAAGCTAAGAATTTCTAAGATGAAAAGAGAAGAGAAAGAAGAGGGGGTCTTGGGATGAACCCTTGGACCCTAGCATAGACTCTAACAACAATAATAACAATAAATGTAAATATTATTAGTATAAACTTTCAAAATATTTTATATATAAAAAAGTTTTTATAAAAAGATAGAAGGAAATAAATGTGAAAAGGAGAGATGGGAAATGAGAGATGGGGTCTGACTCTGACTCTCCTGATGGATCTTGGGATGAAGAATTTTGCTCTTTTTATTCTTATTCTTTTTGTCTAGGGATTTACATACAGTAACGAAGCATTTTGTTATTACTATTATTATACTCTATAGTAATAATACGATTATATATTATGATACGGTTGACAAAAACCACATATACAGAAAAAGGAGTAAATTAGAGATAAGAGTAGAAAAAGTTAATAATGAAACTTACCAGCCTCAAGTTTCTTCGGTCAAACCCTCTTTTTCATGTTTGTTTACATAAAAATCAATAGGAATCTACTGCCATCTTCTTTCTTATCTTCTCTCTCTTTCTCTTAATATCAATATATTAAATATTATATTAATTAGGCTCATGCAAGTGTTTTATTTTTGGACTCGCTAGTTTTGCGCAAAGTTAAAAAAAAAAAAATAAAATAAGTGAAAGAAAAGAGGAAGGCATAGAAAGATGATGAGTTTTTAGGATCAGTACTACTCTCCCTAAGGTGTAGGGAGATAGAGAGAGAAAATCGCCCAGATGCAGAGGCTAAGGAAACGGAGAGAAAGAACAACTTTTATGGTGTGTCGATATATAGATAGATAGAGAGAGAGAGACTAAGTAATCACGGACTCTGTCTTTCTTCTATATCTATATCTCTATCTATCTATATAATTCTCTATATGTACACTTTCCTCTACAAGAAACTTAGGATACAGACCGACCAAGAACATTGTTTGTATAATGATATTAAACATCTTCTTTGTTATGGAGTTACAAGATTTAACCCAACATTATTATACCCTTAAGATTAGGTTCTAGTATTTTTTATGCATTTTAGTTTGTAATCCCTAATCTAAATAAAGTATAACAAATAATATACCGGTTTTGTAGTTCTAGCTAGTGACTCTTTCTTCTATATATACACTTTCCCCTACGAGGAAATTAGGAAATCGACCAAGAATATTGTTTATATATAAATATAATACTATAAACGTCTTCTTTGTTATGGAGTTTAAAAGATTTACCCCAATGTTATTAAACCCTTGAGATTAGGTTCTAGTTTTTTTATGCATTTTAGATTCTATTTCGAAATCTAAAGAAAAAAACATTAAAAGCATGAATTAAGATGATGTATTTGGGTTGGGGACAGAGGCACCGTTTTTTAGATGCTTTAGTTTTTAGTCATTTCGATGTTAATAATTGAGGACACATTCAAGAACATATCAAGACACGAGCCAATTACACAATTAAGTTGTCGTATAGTCCATTGCTTTTTTCCCTGTTAATCGAGATTGACTATGGAGTATGGAGTATATGGATATTGATTTACAGTTTGTTGCATATCTTAAAATTAAGAACTCCGTATTATAAAAAAAACCCCCGTACATGTCCTCCTTGTATAACAACATTACCACTTCCTAGGAGTATTTTTTTTTCAAACTCATTTTACATATTCAACATTAATGTTGTGTCTGTTCATAATAGCTTTTTTATACCTGAATCCTCAACCAATAGAACCAAATTAAACCACTACAACCACTTTCATTAAATTTGTATTTGTACCTTATGTACAACCAGAAATATTCTAAAAAATGGGTCTAAGAAGTTGTCAAGATTTTAAACTTTCTTTTTCCACTACTTTCTCTTCAATTTTTGGTTCAAAGTTAGACTAAGTAAAAGTTAAATGCAGTTTAAACACTCAATTAGCCATCCCCTAACGGCAGCAATTAACTGAGGTTTAGGTGGTCGTTTAAAACTAATCTGAACTCAAATTTAGTTAGTTTCTACGGTTAAACCGATATGGGTCATATAACTTTTTACGTACGACCTAACCTAACGAAGAAACGTGCAAAGAGATGATTTTTATCTTATGACATTAAACATTAGTCAATTTGGAGAGAGAAGCATGAATGGGAAATGAATAGAAGCAAGTGGGTCGTGGTTGTATATCGCATTGTTGTAATTACTGTTGGAGCAGAGTTCTGCAACACTATTTACTCGTACCCATTTTCAAACGACAACCATTCCTTTTTATTAAATTTTTATTATTAATTTTTGAAATTAAACAGTTCATGTCTTCATGTTCTTTGTCTTCTTCCTTCGTTTATAACAATGGGTCCAAAAATCATAGAATTCACACCATATGGATGGTAACACCACCCTTCTCCAATTTAATATTCATAATAAGTATGTTTGGAAAACTTCGCTAATAATAAGTATGTTTGGCTTATATCATTTTCATATTGTTTCTATTATTATATTATTTATACATTGCGTCCTCTTATAAAACTAGCTTGGATTTAAATTACATTGTTTTCCACACTTCGGGGCCTACGCATATTACAAGGTTTTTATATATAAAATTTTTAGTGATAACAAAGTTTAATCATGTTCAATTTTGAAAACGTTACCTGAACGTTCAAGTATCAGAAAGTAAGACTCAAATAGTAAAATCGAATACTTCTAAAATAGCTACCCTAGAAGGAACCGTTAATGGAGCTATCTACTTTTTGACTAGTCTTACGATTTAACATCCTTATTCATAATATTCATGGCGACATGAAAAAAGATTAAAAATAGTTTGTTTGATTAACGAAGCATTTTAAGCAAAACATTAGTTTTAAATTGTTAAATTCTATAGAATTCCAACTGAAATTACTTGAACATAAGTACATTAGCTCATACTACTTATATTTAGATTTCTTCTTAATTTAAACATGAAATTCTTAATTAGCCTCGCTCGACATAATGTTGNCTACTTATATTTAGATTTCTTCTTAATTTAAACATGAAATTCTTAATTAGCCTCGCTCGACATAATGTTGTTTCTAACCATTTGTCTTAACATAATCTCTTTATAAGATCAATTTTCAAAACCGTTTGTTCATACCAATTTTGGATACAGATAGATTTAAGTTCAAATTAGACCAACATATATTTGAATCTTGATATCATTTTAATTTTTTATGGATTCCTAACTAAAAACAAAAAGATTGATCCATAAATTGGACTGTAAAAAATGAGTTAATGGTACACGTAAAAAAGGCCTCCATCTCTATGCCAAATTGCTAACTAACCAACAAAATTCGAAAACTTAATATACTAGCAAACTAGCAATCTACCCCAAATAAGAAAAAGTAGAGTTCACATATCCAAAAGGGATTGATAATGATTGATCAAATGTGCTATTTTTTTCTATAATTTGTGTTGATATGTGGAGTGGAGTAACACAGTCTAACCAGACGTGGCTCATTTTCTCCCTTCGTGGACGTGGAATAAAAGTTATATAAACAAGACGAATGAATCAATCCTCAAATTACGGTTTTCATAATGATCATTACTTTTTTTTTACAGCATTCATAATCACTACTTAAATGAAAGAGACGCATGTCAAGATTCTTATGGCGTGAAAATTGCAATTAAATCAAAAGAAAAAAATTTGGTCAAACAAATCGACTTTTTTAACGTGAAGAAAAACGTAGGATTTACTTACTTCCCAAAACAAACAAAAGCCGAATTTCTTAAATGAATCGATGAACAAAAAATATATGTGGAAAGTGAGGCCCAAGCCCAAGGTATAGCTCATTCTGATTTTTCTTTCGCTTCACAATATCGAGAACACCAATTTACCACGCAGCCTGTCAACAACACTATCGGATACCACAAAATGCTATACAATACAATGGGTCTAGAAAGTATCAGATGATTTTAGTTGAAAAATGCTTTTTAGTTGAAAAATGCTTTTAGGCAGGACATGGTGAAATAACTTTTAAGCCGGATATGGTGAATAAATAATAATTTAAATGGTAATAAAAAAATCTGATAAAATAAACAAAAAAATTATATAATAAAAAATATAAACAATAATATAATAGCTGAAAATCATATAAAAAATAAACAAAAATGATATAATGATTTATTATTTTTAAAATTGATAGTAATTATCTATATCCTATTCAGGCCCGATCCATAGTATAAACGAAGAAAGCGAGGGATTAATGCATTTAATACACAGCCTCTCAACAACACTATCAGATACTACAAAATGATATACAATGGGTCTAAAAAGTATGAGATGAATTTAGTTGAAAAATGCTTTTAGGCAGGATCTGATGAAATAACTTTTAAGGCGAATCTAGTGAAATAACTAATAATTTAAATGGTAACAGTAAAATCTGATGAAATAAACAAAAAAAATTATATAATAAAAAATATGAACAATAATATAATAGCTGAAAATTATATAAAAAATAAATAAAAATGATATAATGGTTTATTATTTTTAAAATTGATGGTAATTATCTATATCCTATCTAGGCCCAGCCCATAGCATAAGCGAAGGAAGCGACGGTTTAACGCATTTAATATAAGGGACATTTTTTGTTATATTTTTCTTATTAAGCTTTTTATTAAAGTTTATATGTAAACAAGTTTTAAATTTTTTTTTTTAATAATAGTAATATGTATAGGGCTTTTTTTAACAAAATTTATGGCTTTTTAGTAATAAACATACTGATTAAGTTTATTGTCAAATAATTATTAAATTTATTAGTAAAATTCTGTATTAGGAAAAAATTAAAACTCTCAACAACAATGTGTAGCCGACGATCAGTTTTTCAAAAACTTCCTCTCTTGATGGATTTGTTTCCTCTTTCTCTACTTCTTCATTCATCGTTAGTGCGGCAATTTTTTTTTTTTTTTTACAAACCGTTTATGAAATGAGATTGTTTTTTTGAAATTTGATTTGTTTTATAAAGTTTTAACTTATTATATATATACCATTTGAGTCATCTGAGCTATTTATTTGGTTGGTACCATTTACACCCAAGAATTGTAATATTTAAGTCATAGCTATATGAACTATTTATTTGAAAACCCTAAAACACGTAATACTTAAAGTAAAGAGACAAGAATTTTGTAAACACTGTTTTATCTTATTAGAAATCACTTAAACAATAATTGTTTTGGGTTAACTATTCACTTAAACAATATTTACAAACTTGTTTCGTCAAAGACATGACATTACAATTGAAATTCGATCGACATTAACCCATTTCTAATCTACCCAACTTCGTTACACAACAATTGTGCAACATTTTTTTATTCACTCACCAAGAATCCTGAATCTCTCTTAACGATATACCGTATACAACCTATGAAACACCAACTACACTTTTTGACTTCTTTGTAGCTTTCATTACAAACGTAAAAACCAAGCTGACCTTTATATTTCAAAGTTCAAACCACACGTCATTTACCAAAACTTTAAAAATCCCTCGGGTTCCAAAAGAAAAAATTCTACTTTTTTTTTTTTTTTTTTTCATGAAGACAGATTTTTTAGATTTTCTTTATACTTTTACTAGTTAATGATAATTTGTAAATTTCAAGATATATTAACTGAACATAATTGAATTTATTGAATAACAATTACTTTAGAATTATGGAAATTTGTTTAGTAAGAAAAAATTATGATGCAAGAAATGAAGAATTTAAGGTCACACAATACGCTTAACCTATATACCTGTTACAATAGAAAAAAGAAAAACAACATGTTCAGGATTAAAAAAAAAGGGATCAAATTAAAGAAGACATCTAATGATTATCCCGGCTTGTCCGATTCAATTTTTTAATCTCATATAGCAAAAGAATATTAATAAACCGAAATTATTTGAATCAAGTGTTCAAGAATTATCAAAAGTAAGATATATAAAAAGTTCGATTCCAATTCTACTAGACTACAGAAAACACCTTCCCCATTTCCTAAAAACCCTTTTAGTCAACTCACTCTTTAATAAATCCCTCTCACCCATCATAAATCAAAACTAAATACCCTTCTTTTTTCCAAGGAAAAATCAAAACTCTTTCGATCCTTTCGCATATTCTTCTAAACAAAAACCTAATCATCGAATTTTCAAAAGCTCTTTATAGAGAAATGCATCCGGGGAATCTATGGGGCGGTAGGCTAGACGAAGTAGATAGCGACCGAGCCGCGGCGGAGGAGGAAGAGCGGCGGAGGAACATGACGGAGTGGGACAGAGGAGCCCTCCACTCGAAGCAGTTATCTGCGGAAGAACAGAGGAACCAATTGGACGAGACGCAACAAAGCTGGTTGCTTGCACCACAAGATAGCTGGAAAAAGAAGAGAAAGAAGTATGTAAACCTAGGTTGTGTATCCGTGAGCCGCACGGTTTTTATGTGGACCGTTGGATCTATCGTCTTCTTGTTTCTCGTCGTTGCTCTTCCGATCATCATCGTCAAGTCGTTGCCTCGTCATAAGTCTACACCTCCTCCTCCAGATAATTACACTCTTGCCCTCCACAAGGCTATTCAGTTTTTCGATGCCCAGAAATGTAAGTCTTTTTGTTTTTGTTTTATTTTCCTTATTATTTCTTATAACTGTTTTTTTTTTTAACAATATTTCTTATAACTGTTTATCATATATTTATACATTTGCATTTTATTTTCCCGCATAATATAAAGATGGTTAGTTTCCACTCTTGAAAGAATAGTTTATTTAACTATAAACTTAACAAAGCCTTTTAGCAAAAAAAAAAAAAAACTATAAACTTAACAACATGACGAGTTTTTACTTTTTCATTATATAAAAAAAAAGATGACAAGAGTTCTGAGTTATCACATTATACATTTAATTTCTTGCAAAACATTCCTTTTTTTGGAACATCGTTCTAATTTTATCAAATGTCTCTGTAAGGGACCACACTGATATATACTAATTTGCAAAATAATATTGTGGATTCATTTTCATCAATTTCAGTAAAAAACTGTTTACCAGGAAAAGCAACGATTTACTGATTAATTCATATTTGTAAATATATATATAGTAATGACTTAAAGAGAATATTTTGTAGTATGGAAAATGTGAATATATATTTGTAAATATAGAAAAAGTTCAACACTTGCTGATTAATTCAAAGTTTGCTGAGTAAAAAAGTCGGGTTTCATTGTCAGAAAACTTTGAACGGTTCCGTGTTCACAAGCTCACTAAATTATTATTATTGAAAAAAATGGAGATTAGTGATAAAAAAAATAAACATTCATTAGGTGATAGGACTTCAAGAAGATTACATAACGCGTTGACATTCCAATAGAATACCAAAATCTGATTGAAGCACGTTTATCCGACTAATTACTTGTACCGTCACATTTCCCCATTTTGTTCTTGTGAGCTGGCTTTTGGTAATGCTCACATCTTGTTTTGGCTTTCCAAGGACTAACTTTTTTTACGCGGTTTCTGATATTAATTTCATAATTTGTAGAATCTGATTAATTCAAGGGCTCCTTTGGAATTGTGTTTTTCCCTACATTATATACCTCTTATCCCATAGAAAATAAGTTAAAAATCGAAGTAGAAAGTAAAATTTCACTATTAATAATATATATGCATTTTTATATTATTTTCAATTCAAGATGACAAAATAATTCTTGATTTTGTTAATAATTTAGGTTATTTTAGTTCATGTATATTTTTTTATAAAAGTGAAATCGAGTTTAAAAAACAAAACACTACAACATAGTTTCACATTTTACTTGACAATGCATTCAAGAATTTGGTTGTGATTCACATGTCTAAAAAAATATTAGTATTGATGATGATTAATGAAAATACGATGCAGCGGGTAAATTGCCGAAGAACAATCGGGTTTCATGGAGGGGAGATTCGGGGCCGAAGGATGGGCTACCGGACGTGCCCGGAGGATTGGTCGGAGGTTACTACGACGGAGGAAGCAACATCAAGTTTCATTTTCCGATGGCATTCTCAATGACAATGCTAAGTTGGAGTCTCATTGAGTATAGTCACAAATTCAAAGCCATCAATGAGTATGATCACATGAGAGATGTTCTCAAATGGGGCACTGATTATCTTCTTCTCACTTTCAACAATTCTGCTACTCGCCTTGATCATATCTACACTCAGGTCTTTAATCTCTGTCTTTTGTTTCTTCATTTCGTTTGTTTTCGTTGTTATAATCTTTTTATTTTTCTCTTAATTTCTCATTGGAAATATAAGAAGGAAACTCAACTCTTGAGCTATATTCATTATTTTATACTAAATACTTAAGTAAAATGCATATATAATGATGTCACGGTTTATAATCAACCATTTTAATTATATGAACAAGCTGTTTTAATACTTTCTTGCGCACCAAGAAACCGACATTTTAATTATATGAACAAGATGTTTCAATACTTTCTTGCGCACCAAGAAAACGAAAACTTCCACATTTTGATCAAAGCCCTGTTTTCATGACTCCTAGGTTGGTGGAGGGCTTAGAGACTCAGAATCACCAGATGATATCTACTGCTGGCAAAGACCAGAAGACATGTCATACGATCGTCCTGTCATTTCCTCAACTTCGGCCACTGACCTCGGCGCAGAAGTCGCTGCCGCTTTAGCCGCAGCCTCAATCGTCTTCACCGACAAACCAACCTATGCGAAAAATCTCAAAAAGGGTGCAGAAACTCTATGGCCTTTTTTCAGAAGCAAATCCAGACGCAATCGCTACTCCAACGGACAGCCAACGACTCAAGCCTTCTACAACTCAACAAGTATGTTCGACGAGCTCATGTGGGCTGGCTCGTGGCTTTACTACGCTACTGGAAACAAGACTTACATACAACTTGCTACCTCTCCGAGTGTGCCTCAAACGGCTAAAGCTTTTGCTAATCGACCGGAATTGATGGTACCGAGCTGGAATAACAAATTACCTGGAGCAATGTTGTTGATGACGCGGTATCGATTGTTTTTGAATCCTGGTTTTCCTTATGAGAACATGCTCAATAGGTACCATAATGCTACTGGTGTCACAATGTGTGCTTATCTCAAGCAGTACAATGTGTTTAACCGGACTTCAGGTGAATCAGTTACTCTGCTTATTACTCTGTTTTGTGTTAGTGTGTGTGTGTGTGTGTCTTGAAAAGGATTCTCAATTTGTTTTTTGAGCAAATTTGCAGGAGGGCTTATACAATTGAACATGGGGAACCCAAGACCACTTGAATATGTGGCTCATGCTTCTTTCTTAGCTTCTTTGTTTGCGGATTATCTCAATTCAACTGGAGTTCCCGGATGGTACTGTGGCCCTACATTTGTCTCCAATCATGTTCTTAAGGATTTTGCTATGTCTCAGGTAAGAATAAAGCTTTTTCCCACATATTTACCCAATTTTTATATTGCACGTACTCAACAACATATCTCTAAGTCATATTGTATGTACACAATCCACATATTACCAATTTTCATAATGTATACAACTAAGTAGAGGTTAAAACGGTAATCTTGTCTTCAAAACTGTTATTAGCGCAAATGAATCTAAAGAGTGTCAAAAATGCATATAGAAGTCTAAAAAGGTTATTTATCAAAATTTATCCTAAACATATATCAATACACAAACTAGCATATAGTTGTTTTTGGATTTTTTAGGAGGTTCATAATGAAAAAACTTCAACTATGAGTTAGTTTCAACATTTGTACGTAAAAATGTTATTTTGAAATATTAAAACGTAAAATAGACAAGGTAAATGTAACAAAAAAGCCCATCAACTTAATATATTTTTTACACCTTTTTAAACAAAATTACAAGATTATGGTCCTATTTCTTGCAAATATTCCGGAAGTACCAAAATACCGCTTGTGTAACTCAATGGTACAAGACTATGATTTTATTTCTTAATTGTTTTTATTTATTTATTTTTGGTAATGCTTTTATCAGATTGATTACATTCTTGGAGACAACCCTTTGAAAATGAGCTATGTGGTTGGGTTCGGCAAGAAATTTCCAAGACACGTTCACCACCGAGGAGCTACGATTCCAAACGACAAGAAGAGAAGAAGCTGTAGAGAAGGATTGAAATATAGAGACACAAAGAATCCAAACCCACACAACATCACAGGAGCTATGGTCGGTGGACCAAACAAATCCGATCAGTTCCATGACATTCGACGCAATTACAACGCGAGCGAGCCTACTCTGTCCGGAAACGCAGGGCTCGTGGCTGCTCTTGTTTCCTTAACCAGCAGTGGTGGCTATCGAGTCGATAAGAACACGATGTTCAATGGTGTTCCTCCTCTCTATCCTCCTGCCCCACCACCTCCTAAAGCCTGGAGGCCTTAAGAAATATTTCATTTACGTGACTGAGTTTGAAGTTTTAATATGTTACATTGACACTTTTCGATCACTTGGTTATTTAAAATCTCAAATTTTGTTGTTCCTTTTTTATTAAATTATAATGTTGTTGTAATGAATCAATAACTTGCATTGATTGTCGGGGAACTAGAGAAAAATTATATACATATAGTATTTTCATTGAAAAAAAAGTATTATTAAGAAAATGCTATTCTTTTAAAACTACTTTTCGCACATATTTAAACAAATATGTTATAGAATTGGATATCAAACTGACTTGTTTATTAACATTCAAGAACATGAATATTTATACAACCGTATGTCGGCTAAATTCGAATCTAGAAAACTGGAAACTATCCTAATCTCTTTAGGAATTTATACATATTCCATAAGATTTACATATATCGGAAATATGGAAAATATCCTCAATACTCCCCCTCACGTTGGAGCGTGAAGATCTTGAACGCCCAACTTGGATAGTAGATGCTCAAACTGAACACGACCAAGTGCCTTAGTTAACACGTCCGCAACTTGATCAGTCGTACGAATATGATGAGTAGAGATGATACCGTCACAAACCGCATCTCGAACTGCATGACAATCATTCTCAATGTGCTTAGTGCGTTAGTGAAAGACTGGATTTGCAGCAATGTGAATGGCTGCTTTACTATCACAAAATAACCGAGTAGGCGCAGTTTGTTCGACACCCAATCCTTTTAGCAAACTTCGAAGCCATTTGATTTCGCGTAAAGCTGCAGCCATAGAACGATATTCCGCCTCTGCGGAAGAATACGAAACCGGGTCTTGTTTCTTTGTTTTCCACGAAATGGGAGAACCCCCAAGCAAGACGACAAAAGCACTAAGAGAACGACGAGTCAATGGACATGATGCCCAGTCGGAGTCGCAATACACCGTGAGACTGAGATCCTTATCGGATTTGAGTAAAATTCCTTGACCCGGTGAACCCTTTAAAAAACGTACCACACGAAACGCTGAGTCCCAATGGGATTCGCGAGGATTCTTCATAAACTGAGATAAAAGATGGACAGAATAACTTAGCTAGGGACGCGTATGCATCAAGTAGATTAAGCGACCCACAAGACGCCGATTTCGTGGGATCAGGAAGGAGTGGACTGTCATCTAATGCGAGTTGATGCTTCTGTTCGAGAGGTGTTGGAGCTGGTTTGGAACCAAGAATTACCAGTATCCGCAATGATGTCCA
Organism: Alliaria petiolata; assembly: GCA_020283515.1. Classification (NCBI taxonomy): domain Eukaryota; kingdom Viridiplantae; phylum Streptophyta; class Magnoliopsida; order Brassicales; family Brassicaceae; genus Alliaria; species Alliaria petiolata. The sequence goes on from JAHZTW010000002.1 coordinate 17,895,303, forward strand.
ACGCATACTTACGTTGCGACAAGAAGAATCCCTCAGGTCCTCTACTAACTTCAATGCCAAAAAAGTATTTTAACTTACCCAGATCCTTCATAGAAAAACATTTGCTCAAATAATCTTTGAATTTTTGGATCATATAACCATCATTACCACTAATGAGGAGATCATCCACATATATCAAAACACAAAGCTCCAAGCCTTTACGTGAATAGAAAAAAAGCGAGTAGTCATCATAGTCTTGAACAAAACCGAACTTGAGCAATGCATCCGATAACTTTTTAAACCAACAACGTGGCGCTTGTTTAAGTCCATACAAAGACTTACGCAGACGACAAACTTTGTTAGGATGAGTATGTCGAAAACCCGGAGGAAGCTTCATATAAACTTCCTCATCAAGATCCCCATGAAGAAAAGCATTGTTACATCCATTTGATATACTTCCCAATCATGAGCAGCGACAAGGCGAAGCAAAGTACGAACCGTCGTGAGCTTGACCACTGGTGCAAAAGTTTCGTCGTAGTCCTCTCCCTCAATCTGATTGTTACCTTGTACAACAAGACGGGCTTTGTATCGTTCCACTGTCCCATCAGATTTATACTTCGTCTTGTATATCCATTGGCTACCAATGGCTACTTTGTTTCGCGGTAAATCACAAATGTCATACGTTTGCTTGTGTTCCAAGGCAACCACCTCGGTAGTCATAGCATCGTTCCACACTTTGATTTGTACAGCTTCCTTGAAATGTTTGGGCTCAACAGTGTTTGTGATAGCACCCAAAAACGCTCTCTGCTGAGGAGAAAAATTAGCATCCGAAACATAATTTGTTAAGGGATACATAGAATTACCTTGGACCGAAGAGGAAACTGAAGTGGAGTTGAGGTGAGCGTGATGGGTGTTAGGATTACAAGCGGCGTTGTAGGTAACAAAATCCTTTAGACGAACAGAGGGAATACATTCCCGTTGTCCCTGACCAAGGGCTTCTGGTGGCGGGTCATTTACTGCATTCTCTGTTTCTTCTTCAATTGGAGATACTGTACTTGTTACGGGAGCCGGAGAATCAGTAGCAAGAGGTTCATCCGTAGACTCTTCATCAGCAAGAACCGGGTCATCTTGTACGACTGGTACAAGAGACGTAGAAGACGGAAGCGGAATAATATCAGCACCAACACTCCCCCTGTCCGCTAACTGTGGGGAAACCATCCAATCTTCATCACAAACAACATGTGGTGAAGAGTTAGAAGAGGCAGAGGTCGAGGAATCCTTTGGAAACGGAAAGACATTTTCTTGGAAAATAACATCACGAGATACCACAAACTCGTTACGTTCCATATCAAACACTTTCCAACCATTTTTACCAAACAGATAACAAACAAAGATGCAAAGACAACTCCTCTCTCCAAACTTATCTTTATCTCGAGACGTACAATGAGTATAACACGCATAACCAAAAACACGCAACTGTGTATAGCCGGGTTTGACGCCATGAAGAAGTTCGTACGGAGAACGACCATTATGTAATGAGGTAGGCGTGCGATTTATCAAGTATGCTGCGATTAGCACGGCCTCTCCCCAAAAAGTAGTAGGCAAATGAGCTTGAAACAACAATGCTCGCGAGACGTTTAAAATATGACGATGCTTTCGTTCCACACGTCCATTTTGTTGTGCAATACCTACACAAGATGTTTGGTGAATGATCTCATGTTCACGAAAGTAAGAGGAGAGACACATAAACTCTGTGCCATTGTCACTTCGAACCATCTTTACGATCTTGCCGAACAGTTTTTCCGTATAAGCAAAGAAATCTATTAAAACTCTTTTAACTTTTGATTTTTTAAGGAGTAAATACGTCCAAACTGCTCTTGAAAAATCATCCACAATAGTCAAAAAGTAGACAGCACCACAGGAAGACGGAATGCGATAAGAACCCCAAACATCGCAGTGGATTAATGAAAAACAATCTGTTGCTTTATTAATACTATCCGGAAAAACTTCTCTTGTTTGTTTTGCTCTAAAACATACGTCACAAGGACTCAAACTACTAGAAAGCGGCGAACTAAAATCAATAGGTAAAGCCGAAAGCACTGAAAAACTCGGATGTCCCAAACGTTGATGCCACAAAGCCTTATCAGAAGAGACGCTAACTGTGTGAATCTTCGCAGTAGCCACATTCGTTAAGTAGTACACCCCATCACGCTCTTCATCACTTCCAATAAGAGTCCTCGAAAAACGGTCCTGTAAAACACAAATTGTATCAGTAAAGGTAGCAAAACAATTTGTTTGTTTCAAAATTTTAGAAACGGAGATCACTGTGTAATTCAACGAAGGCACATAGAGAACATTGGTTAACGCGACTATCCGAAAGAGGAAACACGCCCATATGTAATGCAAACGTTGTGTTGCCATCTGCAAATCCCACCGAACACGGAGGTATAGACACAATATCGACTAAAAGGCTAAGCTCTCCTGTCATATGGTGAGAAGCTCCAGTGTCAAGTATAACATCACCAAACTTTTTATTACCAGACAATTTGTCGGAACCACCGTTGCATGACTTTTCTTGAATCATTAGGGAAAGAGCTTTCCATTGATCGTCGGTAAACTCCGGAAAAACAGAGGAGTTGGAGCTTGTTGCGTGAGCCGCTGAAGCCTGCCCTCTTCCCCTTCCGTTGTTGTTGCGACCATTGCCACGACCACGACTACCACGACCACCGCTGTTGCGCTCACCCCGTTCAGTAAACCAATCAGGAAACCCCACAATCTGCCAACAATCCTTTTTCTCATGTCCATTGCGTCCATAATGCGAACAAACTGCCGAGCGAGCTCGCAAAATAGAAGCATCAGAACGTGCTCCACCGGAAGGATCAGAAGTGGCAGAAGCATCACCTTGATGAGCTACAAACCCAACAGCGTCTTGTTGATGTTCACGAGTCTGAGAGGCCGACAACCGTTGTTTTTCTCGGATGACCTTGGAATACACTTCGGCAACAGTTGGCAAAAGATCCAAGCCAATAAGCATAGTACACAAGCTGCCGAAGCGAGCATCATCAAGACCCATGATGAATTGATGAACCTTCTCATCTGCTCTCTCTTTAGCATATTCTCTCGCCACACCACACGTACAAAGCGATAGGGAACGATACGCTTCGCACTCTTCCCAAAGAGTACATAGACGACCATAGTACTCGAACACAGTTTGACCATCTTGACGACACGATGCGAGGCTGGCTTTTAGTTGATGAAGATGCACCTTGTTTCCAACAGAGAAACGGAGATTCAACTCGGTCCACAACTGATGAGCATCGTTGATGAAAGCCACCGTTGCTTTAACCTTTGGCTCAATCAAAGCACGGATCCAACCAATAATCATTGAGTTCACCGCAACCTAATTTTCATAGTTAGGATCGTCAACGGGTGGTTTTGTCAACGTACCGTTGATAAAACCAGTCTTACGCTTGGCGTGAAGTGCGTTAAGCATCTCAGTTGCCCACTGATTGTAGTTGTCGCCAGTCAACATGACGGGAGTAATCATGGTACCGGGATTATCGGAACCATACAAGTTGTAAGGAGAATGAGAAACTATCTCAGACTTTGCTCCAACCGATGATGACACGATCGCAGACAGAAGAACATCTTGTTCGTATGAAAAGAAAAGAAGAACAACTAGTTCGTAAAGAAAAGAAGTTTTTTAAGAGATTTGTATTTAAGATCTTAGCTCTGATACCATATAGAATTGGATATCAAACTGACTTGTTTATTAACATTCAAGAACATCGAGTATTTATACAACCGTATATCGGCTAAACTCAAATCTAGAAAATCGGAAACTATCATAATCTCTTTAAGAATTTATACATATTCCATAAGATTTACATATATCGGAAATATGGAAAATATCCTCAATATATGTAAACTTAATTAATAACCTATAATATCCTTCTTTTCTAAATAATAACCTGAAACAATAATGATAAAACATTGAGCTTCTTTTTGTCAAACAATAAAATTGAAGTTTATTGCAGAAATCTGCATTGAAAATATCAAAATAAAAAAATGATGTAATTTGTGAAACAAAAAAAATCTTTAAAATACACTTATGATTATGATGAAATGAAAAGAGTATTATTCTATTTAAGATAAGAAGAAAAATCTGTAATGAAGACAATATTATAAAACAGAGAATTAAACTATAATCTTCTAAAGACAAAACAATTGCGACGATTAACAATTGCAAATATTAAAAAACCGAAACGTAAAATAAAGGCAAAAACAAACTCTCTAATCAATACTCTTTTGAACTAATAAGACGATTCAATTTTATATCATTAAATTTCTCTTCATTGCAGGCTGTTGCTTGTGTGCTCAGCCCGGTACTGCTGATTGTAACATATTCTACAATCTCAACCATTTCGATCGTCACTGAGCAAGACATGAACCTGGTTCCAAAGGTACGACTCGTCCGCCACCAACCAAAGGTGCTGCTGCAACTCCTCTTTGATTTAACAAGCATCTAAAGTGAGCCAACCTCGTCGTTACCTTCTCGGGATTCTTAGCCAACTTTGCATAAGGTGTCCATAACCGCTCTATATATCAAACACAAATTATAATGTTAATCTTTAGCAATTAGCGCATACAAAATGTAATATAAGCTATTTTGCAAGATTTATAAGAAAACGTTTTATATATGTACCAGCAGCTGCGGCAGCGCGAGGCCAAATGGTTTGTTCAATGTCAGAAGCATCAATGTGTTCGCCCCACATGCAAACCTCACCACCAAGTACTAGACTTTGTTGCTTTTTATCCTTTATGTTTTCAAGTGGTTCGTTCACGTAAAACATTTGCCAAGGTGTGTCTATATGGTCCAAATACCATTTGTCTTGGTTACTCACTATACACCTTAAGCCGAACGCTGTCACTTTCTCAACAACTCCTGTACCAAGCCTGATTCACCAAGTAAAAAGATGAGTATATATTTTCAATGTTGTGTCACTTTTTCTACGTACACAAAGTTCCTTTTTTTATGGTATGAATTTACCAGTTGTGAACCACGGTTTTTGGGTTTAATTTGCCTCCAAAATTGTTGAAGGTTTCTTCCCTACAATGTATAAACAGTTGAGAAAAATGTAGTAAGACATCAACTTTGATTAGCTTCTCTCTTTTTTTTTTCTTCTAATTTTCGAATGCAAGGGTATTTAGTTACCAATTGATGATTTCATATCCGTGAGACAAAGCGATTTTTTGAGCTCGCAGTACAAAATATTCATAAGCTTGTGCTTCAGTCTTCCGATGTTTTTTTAGCCTACAAGGTTAGAAAGTTAAAGTAACATGAGACAAGGAACGTTTTAGAGAACAATAGAAATGTGTAAGTATCATTAATTCATTACCATTGGGCTATTCGCGGTGTTGTAGACCAGCAAGCTGCAACGAAGTATATGTAATCGAAAGTTCAGGGAACTAACACTATAGGGAGGAAATATATATGTTAAACAGAGTAGATTTTTCATTACTTGTATTGACTTCATCACCTCCCAAGTGGACAAATTTAAACTTAAAAATCTTGCTGAAATCTGAATAAAAAAACCATTTCCATTAGAAGTTAGTAAACATTTGGTTATGCTTATGCATATATATGATGAATGTTGAGAAAAGAATCGAATATTTTACCAGAAAGAATGCCATCAATGACCTTGAATGTAAAGTCACTGCTCACGTCAAGTGGTTCTGGACAATTCTTGGAGGGCCACAAGGAAGGATATCCTTTTCCCCTTTATTTATTTNGAAGAAACCAAAGAGGTCGAGAAGAGCAAGGCTCAAGGAGAAAGGACCTTGAACTCCGACTGGGAATAAGCCAAAAAGGAACCACAATTCTTATACGCGGACACTCGCTCACTAACCCTAGCGACCTACCGACCAAGAGCTAGTCACCTCCTCGCAAGAGAAGAATTGAAGAACCAAACCGCTGCATCGCCAAAACCAACCCGCAAAACCAGAAGGCAAAGGGGAAGAGCTTGTAGGTGCCTCTGCAACAGAAAACCATCCAAATGACCAATCCCAAGAACGAAACCTCACTCAACTCTAATCACCGAACCACAAGCAAAAATACAGAGAAGAAGAAACTTGGAAACAAAGCTAGACTACATGAACCGATAGAAACCCAGATCTAAACTCCGATCTAAAAGCCTAACAACCAAAAGAGAAGAAGGCGAGCAACCTGAACCCCAGCGACACATCCAGATCCGGCTTCAAACCACCACCCACGACTATAGGCGCACCTCCATCAAGCCAAACACGCCCAGGAGACCACCTGCAGCTCGAGCAGCCGGAAAATTCGCAATCAAACCGAGATCCGAAAGCTCTCTCCCCTCTCGTCGAGAGACATCGATTAAACACCCAAAAACACCACCACAGATACGACAGCTACAACGAAAAGGAAGACGAAGGGGAGGGTCTCTCACGGCGAAGGCGGCAAGCACCAACCACCAACCACCGGAGAAACCCCCGAACGGGGAAGAAATCTTATTTTTTCTCTCTCTAGCTGCGCTGATTTTAATGGCTACAATCTAAAAGTTGAGTTATTATATTAGAAAAATAAATTAATTGATGTATTACTTTGAAAATAAAAAAAATCGAGGTATTAAAAATATTTATTAAAATTTAGTTGAGGTATTTATATGGAATTTTCTCTATAATATATATAGGATTATTTTTGGGTATAACTATCATATAAACAAGTTGAAAATTATAAACAAACACAAATAAACAGTTTTTTGTTTGTTAACCGAGGGAATTCCAAGCTGGAATCCAATCAAATTTCCAAAAGTTTTTAGTCCAAAAAAAAAAAAAAAAATCAAAAATCAAAAAATATGGTTTTTTTTGCTACTAAAGACCTGTCTCTTATACACATCTAGATGTGTATAAGAGACAGGGCATAACTGGCTGAATGTCTGCATTTATAATTTTACTTATTCATTTTCTTCAATAACTAATTATATTTCGTTCTTAAAATGATAACAAAGTTGACAAAATAATGATAAATACAAACCTGTAGGCCATGCAAAGCACCATAAACGCTATTTGCCTGTGTTGCAACACAAATAAATATCAACGGAGAGGATCACGATTGTATTATTCTTATTTTATCTCTCTAACTCTTTCAATCTTTCACTAATTTTTTTGGTTAATTTTTAATTTTTGTTTTTGTTTTGGAACCCTTGTGCTTATGCATTTGTAATATTCTTGGACAGGAAAAACAAAAAAACCAAACTAAGCCCATCATGTTTAATGCAGTTCACGTGGAGTCAACCATCTTATGTCCCTACCTATGTACATGGTCTCTATTTATATAAAAAATGGATTTCTTTTTAATTAAATGTGGGAATTCCAAACCGAATCCCAGATTAAATCCACGAGACTTATAGAAATTTGGATTTTTTTTTTCCACTAAAAACATATACGGGTGGGCTATCTATAATTGAAATCACAGTAGAAAAATTCGAACCTTGCCCTAAATTCACAGAGCGAATCCTAACAGCTACTAAACCACCATAAAATAGTTAATATTTTTTTTTGTTAACAAAAATATTTGGAATCTAGATTTAATCTCTTCGGTCCAAACAATAGAATACGTTTGAATCTTTTTTTTTAAATGTATTTTGTTGTCAAATTGATTATGTGTCGAACTCAACTATAAAAGAGAGCAATTGAAAGAGAAACCAAATATTTAAAGTTGGTGTCTTTTATGGTTATAAAGCTGAATTTACATTTAAATCTTTATGGATATAAGTAGTTAGAGAAAATGATAAAAGTTAGGTTTAGGTGGTGAGTGTGACCCTACTAACCTCAAGTTGTGCATAAGACGGCTTCTCTCGGGATGCAACCACTAATTTGTACGACTCGTCTGCTCCATATTCCAACTGCACCACACCAATCACACAGTCTTTACGATTTTTGTTTTAAACAATACCTTTTTTTGTTTTTTTTAATACAAACAATATTTTCTATATTAATCAAACATGGGTTTTTACATTTTTCATTTCATAATTTTCACGTCATTAGTAATTTCTTTGGGCTTGTGACTTGGTGTTAAAGTTCAATTAGTAATATTCAAACGATCAGATATTTAATCTCATAACCAAAACATCAAAGAATGGTTATAAAAAAATTTATCAAAGAAAATATATAAAATTAAATCTAGAGAGTCAGTATATTAGATAATCAAATCCAAAAAAGTAGATATAAAATTAGAGAAGCCATGATGTAAATTTCAGTATGAGAAAATCTAGCCATTATCATTCTTTTAAGAATATATTATTTTAAAAAAGTTCAAAAAAATAATATATATATTGATATTGTTTTAGTATTCTTATACTTAACATCTTTAAGTCACTAATTTACAATCAATGGATTTAGGACCAAAATTTAGAATAATTATTCATACATGCACCTGTTATATAAATTCTTTGTGGTAAAAAGAATTAATAAATTGGATTTTCCCTATCTTTAACCAATATAAAACACTATATTACCACCACTTAACTATTGGTAATTTTATACATTTGTTTCCACATGCTAATACTTATATTTTTTTCTATCACGTGGAATCCAAGATTTTAATATCAAAGATAGAATTGGATCTCTGCAATCTTACCCTTAAACTATATGTATAATATTCGGATCAAACAGTAAGCACATGGATTGATATATATTATCTTTAAAGCAAAGTTATTAATGAATCAGAATCATTTTGCTAATGTGATTTACTTGCAGTATTTCTGTAAATTTCGACAAAAGTTACAGAAAGAATACTATACCTAATTTGGCTCGGTCTTTGATTTTAAAGACAATTATATTGGTGCTAGACTGCTTGAGTTTGAACGGAAATAAAACAAAAATTCTTATTACTTATATTTTTTATTTTCTTAAAAACTTTGAAAAAACCTATACATATTAACATTAGTGTCAAATTGTCCTAAAGAGACTTATATTTGAATTGTAATAGCTCTAATATCATAAATCTATAAATTAGTTTTGAATGTCTCTTTAGTTTTATGATCATCCATGCAATGACACGTTAGTTATTGTATTATTTTAAAAACATGTTCAAGAAGCAAATTCTCTTTAATTTCTCAGAATAATATACAGAGGATAAGTTCTAAACAGAGCAATTCTTTCTTTACTAGAAAAAAAAACAAAGTCATTCTTTCAAAATTCGTGTAAAATAGGTTTCTCCCTATTTAAGTAAGAACTTTAATTAATCAATGAGGATGTCCGTGAGTTCGGTGGACCACCACACAACTAACTCGCCAGACACCAATCAGCAAAGCCAAGGAATAAAAAATTAAAGTTAAGAAGTTGGAGAATCGATACACGAGCGCCCAAATATAAAAATCTAAATGTGTGGAGTTTTTCGATAAATCTAATGCTAGCAGTTTTTATATAGACATCCCACGGACGATGTTGCGTAAAATAGAGATCTAAATTTTGTAAAATACTTTATAAAATAACTCTATTTTAAGCTGGATGAAATTCTTTTATCAAGAGTTGACTAAAAAAAACAGTTACAATTGAAGACAAAAACAAAAAAAACAGTTATAAGTAAGGTTTGAAAGTTGAAAATGATAGAAAACAAAATAATTGGAGTAAAAATCTTATTCTTTCGTATTCTGCTATTTTTTATACCAATCAGAATAAAAGCAATAAGAAGTTTTTCTGCATAACTTCGATGGAAAATAAGGGGAAAAAACAGAGAGATTTTATCCTCCACAACACAAAACAGAGAAATTCTTCTTCTCTTTTTTCACCTTTATGTTTTTAACTTTATTAAACAGAGAAAGTTTTAGCAAACTGTTGAAAATACACCACAACATGTTCAATTCCTTTTAGTTTTGGTATGAGTTCTTTTCCAAAATATGAACTGAACCAAATTAAAATAAAACTCGGTAAATGATAAAAACAACTCAGATTTGTTCTAAATATTTTAGATAAAAACAACCCAGAAATTTTACTATATAGAAATTCTAACTTAAATAACCTTTTGGTTTTATAACTATTCTAAATGAGTTTATAGATTTTTTATATCAGGATAAATGAAAATTCACTTGAACCAAATAGATACTGAATTAAACGTCGGTGCAATTTGTATGCTATATTATGTTTTTCAAAATCAATTTCTTCAAATAAATTTCCTAAGATAAGATAGGGATATATTCTTCTTCTTTTTCTCCATGAACAAATAAAGAAAGTGGAATAGTGGATACAAAGTTGTTCTAGGAAAAAGGAAAAAAAAAATAATACGCTGCAAATGCAAGTTTTGTGAGAACGACATGTCTCAAACAAGACGATTCAACTTTATATCCCATAAATATAATATTTATTTGTGTTTGATTGTGGTATTAATGAGATGATTTGCAAATAATGATGGCATTACTCTTAATTCATAAAATTAAGGAAAGTATTAATTTTCATAAGAGTTTCGTTGATGTCAATGGATGAATGAAACTAACCTCATCGGTAGAGGAGGAGATGATGACGCGGAGTCCCTGAAGCAGAGAAGATCCACCGGAGCCTGAAGAATTTCCGTCGCCGGAGACGACGTGGCTCAGCCTCACAACTCCGAGCATTCTATCAAATCCTTCTTTCAAAATCCCTGAAGGGTCTTCGTATTTGCTTCCCTCCGTTACAAGCTTGAAATCTTCGCTCAGAACCATTCTACGGCCGCCGTGGCTAACTTCAGCCGGCAGCGGCCAAATCCTTAACTTTTCGATGTCTTCAAAGGCGGAGATTGCTCCGGCGATGAATAGCATAAACAGCGGCGCAACGCCGGCGATCTTTGGTGCTATACCTCTCATTTTTCCTCTCAGTAGAACACGGAGATAGCAAAAATGAAAATAGCAAAATGGTTTTTAATCAAAGCAAAAAGCTAAGCAGAAATGAAGGAGAATCTCCTAATTCAGAACTTATAAATATCTCTCTCTTTATATATATAGAGGCATGTCAATGCGATTTCAATATAAATGTCTTTGCACATATTAAGAAAAATATATAATTTTTATGATATTTTAAATTAATATATTTACAGCTTTTTTCTTATTTGATAAGTTGGAATATTATGCATAAAAGTGGCTTTACAATTCAAAAAGGCAAAAGAACGTTTTTTATAAAACAATTATAAAATTTTAGCACAACATTTATTATGAAACAGAGGAAATATAATATTGAAAAAATCTATAAAAATACATTAACTAAATTTCAATAAACTTTATAATAACTAAATTTTTTTATTCCCAAAATAATACATCAACTAATTTAGTTTTTCATTATAATTCGAAAAATTCGCCAAAAATCTTAGAAATGCAAAAAATAAAAAAATCCCAAAAAACCGAAACAAATTCTTAAAAATTTAAAATAATTAAATAATAAAAATAGTATATTTTACTTTTTTAATCATTGAAAAAAACTTAAAAATTCCTCATAACTCACAAGAATGCAAAAACAGAACAAGTATGTAACATGCTTCATAACCCAAAAATCACATTTAACATGCTTTATAGTTTATAACTTGCATATACTTTGTTATGTTTATGAACCCTTACATCGTTGTCTCTCTCAAGACTCAATATGTTGCTTGTGTTTGAACTGTTTCTGTATTTTTTATTTAGTTTTAGAAAAAATTTAGATTTTTTTTTAAACTATTATATTTTAATCTAAAAATTTGGAATCAACTTCTCGGGGATTTTTAAGAATTAAAAAAATAAAATAAAATAAAATATATTTTTGATATAAAATATAGAATAATTATTTTTAAATTTTCATTTTTCGATTTTTGGAATTGTTTTGGGGATTTTTGAAATTTAATATAATTTTTAATCAAAATATTAATATTTTATTATTAAAAAATAAAAAGATAACAAAAGTTATATTTCGATTAAATCGAAAGATTTTAAGGGATACAATCTTTTTTTGTTTTGTCAACGGAATTTTATTACTAGAACAAAGTGGAATACAAGGTGGAATACGAGGTCTAACACAAAAACGGCGATTTCACAACAAGATGGAAATCCCACAGACACCAACTCGATCAACGGGAAGCAAAGACTAAAACAGAAAACAAGATTAAAACCAGACGTGGGAATGCTAAAGCAAATGAAACCAAGAACTAAAACTGGATCTCTGAAATCGAAGAAGGACCACCAACGCCCTTAGAAACCAGACACGTCAAGGAAAAGAACCGAGGAACAAAGAGCCATGTGCGGAAACACCTTTTACCACTTACCCGATAGGAAGACTTACAACCACGCTCAAACCAGCAGCAACTCCGACAGGAACAGAAGGAAGACCTCAACAAAAACAAAGAGCAGAAACAAACTCCAGCACCGCCACTTGAAGAAACCAAAGAGGTCGAGAAGAGCAAGGCTCAAGGAGAAAGGACCTTGAACTCCGACTGGGAATAAGCCAAAAAGGAACCACAATTCTTATACGCGGACACTCGCTCACTAACCCTAGCGACCTACCGACCAAGAGCTAGTCACCTCCTCGCAAGAGAAGAATTGAAGAACCAAACCGCTGCATCGCCAAAACCAACCCGCAAAACCAGAAGGCAAAGGGGAAGAGCTTGTAGGTGCCTCTGCAACAGAAAACCATCCAAATGACCAATCCCAAGAACGAAACCTCACTCAACTCTAATCACCGAACCACAAGCAAAAATACAGAGAAGAAGAAACTTGGAAACAAAGCTAGACTACATGAACCGATAGAAACCCAGATCTAAACTCCGATCTAAAAGCCTAACAACCAAAAGAGAAGAAGGCGAGCAACCTGAACCCCAGCGACACATCCAGATCCGGCTTCAAACCACCACCCACGACTATAGGCGCACCTCCATCAAGCCAAACACGCCCAGGAGACCACCTGCAGCTCGAGCAGCCGGAAAATTCGCAATCAAACCGAGATCCGAAAGCTCTCTCCCCTCTCGTCGAGAGACATCGATTAAACACCCAAAAACACCACCACAGATACGACAGCTACAACGAAAAGGAAGACGAAGGGGAGGGTCTCTCACGGCGAAGGCGGCAAGCACCAACCACCAACCACCGGAGAAACCCCCGAACGGGGAAGAAATCTTATTTTTTCTCTCTCTAGCTGCGCTGATTTTAATGGCTACAATCTAAAAGTTGAGTTATTATATTAGAAAAATAAATTAATTGATGTATTACTTTGAAAATAAAAAAAATCGAGGTATTAAAAATATTTATTAAAATTTAGTTGAGGTATTTATATGGAATTTTCTCTATAATATATATAGGATTATTTTTGGGTATAACTATCATATAAACAAGTTGAAAATTATAAACAAACACAAATAAACAGTTTTTTGTTTGTTAACCGAGGGAATTCCAAGCTGGAATCCAATCAAATTTCCAAAAGTTTTTAGTCCAAAAAAAAAAAAAAAAATCCAAAATCTCAAAAAATCTGATTTTTTTTGGCTACTAAAGATTCAAACTCTGCCAAGAAAATGCATTCATTAAATTAAACCTTCAACCACATACCAGCACTTGATTATGAATAACGAGTTCTCTTCTGTTATTAGAAAACGAATAAACCCCACAAAAATGCGATAGATATAGGTAAAAAAAAAAAGGAATAAAATGATTATTTTCGCTTTTCAAGTGATTTGGGTGAGAATTTGGTCAAGTGCAGGTAATATTGATATTATAGATGTGATTTTCATTGTTTTGGTTAAATGAAGAGTGGGTACTATGTTAATCAATATTATTTCCATATTCTTTCAGTATATTAAAAATTAGATATAAATTGATACGTACCCAATATTCATTTGTATTATGCAGAATTAAAAAAAATGATATTATGGATGTGATTTTCATTGTGTTGCGGCGTCGTCAGTGGCTTGGATTTTCGGTTTTTCATTGGCGCGGTTCGTGTAGGAAGTTCACACGGCTTTCTGTGGTGTATATATCATTTGGTTCAGGGTTCTTTGCCGGTTCTGTAGAAGAAATTGATTACATGTCTTTTTGTTGGTTAGATCGTGCTCGATTTATTGTGGTTCACCATGTTTTGGAAATTAGGGCTTTGACAATATAATAAGAATCTTCTCGTCTCTCCTTTGTTATTAGATTGGGCGAGGATGTATTTCTTTTTAGGCTTATTCTCTAGTTTCGATGTTATCCGTTTAGTTTTGGATCTAGCTCTGGGTGTTCAAATTCGTTGTTTAATTCTCCAACATACTATAGATTGTTTTTTTTTTTCTCTCTATGGGTAAGTCTTAGCTTGTCCGGTCTTGTGGCTCGATGTCTCTGGAAGTTTGGAATATGCAAGCTTTGTATTCCACCAACGTATCCTATCTTGTAGTACACTATGTATTCTTGATCAGGTTATCAGACCAGTAGTTGAACCGGAGCTTAATCAAACTGACCATTCAAGCCGTATAGGATCCAACAAGGACATATGTGCCTTTCATGGAGCATACGTGCCGAACGAACCATAAGGAGTTAAGCAGAAAATCATCTTGTTACAGAAACGTAACTCATCAGAGACTGATGGAGAAGTGGAATTGGGTTATGAGCTCGGACCAAACCGGAATCGAATTTACAAACTGGGTGAGTCTAGACTACCCGACTAGTGAAGCCGATGCAGACCTATGGCCATTGTTCGATGCATTCCAGCTAAACCACAAATATTCAGGGCATGAAACCACTTGGAAACCATTCTAAGCTCATCTAGAGCACGCCTCGAAGTGGAATCAACCCAATATCAGTTTTAATGAAGGAGATATTCAGTTCTCAAGTCGGGTGATTCCTAATTTACCCGATTTGGACCTACGAGAATTATTTAGAGGATTCCGACCAAACCATAAGTATTTAAGCTATGAACCGACTTGTTTTGGAATCTTGATCCATCAAAGAACTATGGAGAATTTGTTTCTCATCAATACCGGTTCAGACGTTAAAGTTATTAATTTTCTAAACCAGCTTACATTCCTTATTTGGAGTTTTCCAGCTTTCGATGTTTGCAAACATCATCTAGAATGTTTTGAGAGCATATTTATGTGCTTCAAGGATCATTGGATCAGCTGGATTCAATTTTACCCAACCATACATGAAGACTTACCATATAGGACCCGAATGAAGACTCAATGCTCCAACGGCTATATGCTGGATTTGTGAAGGTAAAGAAGGCTTCTAGAAGACTCAGGGACGACGATGTTATTGTCAAGATATCAAGATATAAATGCATCATCAAGCTGCCCTTATTGTTGGGATTTTGATGAAACACCTTTATTTCTCTCTTGAACCTTTATTTTATTAATTCTCTCTTTGACTTTGATTTTTGTGATCTCTGTAAATTGTGATGTTTTGAATACAATAAACCTGTGATTCTATTTATAGAGTTATGATTCTAAACAAGAATAATAAATTATTAATTCCTATTGTTACAGTTTTCTTTCTCCTTGTTTGCCTTCTCTTCATGATTTCCTTTTTCTCCAATTTCTTTTGTTCCTTGATTTTCCTTTTGCTTGTTTTTCCCTTTTACTTCTTTTCCATTTTCTTGATTTTCCATTTTACTTGATATCCTTTTCCTTTTACAGAAAATGGATCTATTCCAACACTCTCTCTAGATTCGTTTTCTGCAATTTCCATTTGCTCCCTCTTACTTGAATCATCTTCATTTTCATTGTTTGTTGCTTCTTCTTCTTTTATCTCTATTGTTGTGTAGCAATCTCTTTTAACTGGAAATTTTGTGATAAACGCTAATCCTGCAACTTCAATCTTTTCTGGTTCTGTCTTCTTTTCTTCTTTCGTCTCTCTTGGTTTTTCTTTGATTATCTTCCATCTAATAATGAACTTCTGGTTATCTTCTTGGACCTCTATTAGTTTCTCCCAGGTTTTATCCATGATTGTACATGTATTTTCATCGAACAAATATTTATGACCTTTACCGAATAATTGTGGCACACTCAGCAAATTTCTATCTAGTCCTAGAATTAGTAAGACATCCTTTATTGTAACTTTTCCTTTGGTTGTCTCCATGCTAACATCTCCTTTTCCTGCACTTGTAAGAATTTCTCCACATCCAAATTTGATCTTGACTTTGTATGTCTTGTCTAATCTTGTGAAGAACGTCTCATCTCTAATCATGTGACATGTTTCTCCACTATCAATCAGCCATGCTCCTTCTTCATAAATCTGTCTTGCATCATATGCTGTTGCAGTGAAAGACAATTCTCCAAATCTTTTATCTGTTCTTCCTGGTTTTGACATGAGTGAGCTTCTGCTGTAAATCTGTTTTTAGAGTTCTTTGCATAATGTCCAGACTTGCCACATACAAAACATTCTCCTTGAACTTGTTTGCTTTCATATGGCTTTCCTTCCTTGTTCCTGAAATAACAAACATCTTCGTTATGATTATTCTTTTTGCAGATACCACGCCATGGTGAATTTCTCCTTTTGAAATAACAGTCTTCCTCATTGTGATTATCCTTTTTACATGTATTGCACCACTTGTTGGTTCTCTAATGTTGATATGATCTTTGGCTAAACTTTGTTCCGGTTGATCTTGCATATAGTGCTCCTTCGACTGGTTCATCATCTGCTAAATACTTTGCTTCATGTGAGATTAGTGATCCAACGAGATCTGTCACAGTGATCTTCTTTATATCTTTTGTTTCCTGCATTAGAGTTGCTAACACGGCATAATTCTTTGGCATCGTGTTTAGTATCTTCCTGATAACTTGATGATTTGTCTTCTGTTCTCCAATTAAACTCATATGATTCACAATCTCTTGAATTTTATCAGTATATTCTTGAATCTGTTCAAACCATCTAGCCTCACAAGTTTTGCTTGATAGTTGCCTTGATAATTTTCTTGTAGTCTTTCCCAGAATTACTTAGATGTGGTAGCAGAAACTACCTTCTTGAGAACCAAATCTGTCACAGCCATATATAACACTTGTAAAGCTCTCACACTACAAGAAAACAGGAAGTTTACCACGATAATTTACAACGAAATAAATCGTAGCAACTTAACGTTGAATTAGCCACAAATTTACGACGAAAATTTTAATCGTCGGTAAATCGTCAGAATTTGGGAGGAATTAATTTCGTTGAAAAAGTGTCGTATATACAGACTAATTTACGATGAATTACCCACGTAAAATAGTGGCCGTGTATTTCTTGTGTGAAGTTCCCTAAAGCCGCAGAAAGGTCATAATTGTTCAATTGGGCGTCATCTGATGTGAACTTCCCTGATGAGTACGTTTTCAATCTATCTAAATGTGTAGAAGGATAAAAGTTTTCAGGGA
The DNA here is from genome assembly GCA_020283515.1 of Alliaria petiolata. Taxonomy (NCBI): domain Eukaryota; kingdom Viridiplantae; phylum Streptophyta; class Magnoliopsida; order Brassicales; family Brassicaceae; genus Alliaria; species Alliaria petiolata. The sequence continues at coordinate 17,912,611 of JAHZTW010000002.1, forward strand.
TGAAGAGTCATGACTGTCACATAATTATGGAACGATTGTTGCCTTTTGCCTTTGCTGAACTTCTACCTGCAAATGTACATGAAGCAATTGAAGGTAAATTTCTTGCATTTTAATTATATATATATATATATATATAATTATATAAAAGATCGACGATCATGACATTAATTATTTATTGATAAGTTTTATACTTATGGTTGTTATTGCAGGCATTGGATCATTTTTTCGTGATCTTTGTACCCGTACTTTGACAGAAGATGTAATTGCACAATTAGATGCAAATATACCTATCCTGTTGTACAACTTGGAGAAGATCTTTCCACCAGCTTTTTTTGATGTTATGGAACATCTATATATCCATCTTCTTTATGAAGCAGATCTTGGGGGGCCTGTTCACTTTCGATGGATGTATCCATTTGAGCGATTTATGGGTCATTTAAAGCGGAAAACAAAAAACCTAGCAAAGGTCGAAGGATCAATCGTTGCAGGAAGTTTAACAGAAGAAACTTCTCACTTCACGGGATATTATTTTGCAACAAATGTGAGGACACGAAAAAGGGCTCCTCGACGATATGATGATGGAGGTGTAGGTCAAACTTACCCGGTGGAAGGTGTCCCAGACATCTTCTCATCAATCGGACGCCTATGTGGAAAGTTAAAAGAAGTATGGTTCACCAACGAACATGATCATCATAGCGCATATACGTACATCTTTCTAAATTGCAAGGAAGTTAGTCCATTTGAAATGTAAGTGGATTAATTATATATATATATATATATATATATCTTTAATTATATAGTTATGTCGGTCATTAATCAGTACTTTTCTTGCAGGGAATTTGATAGACAAGTACGAGAAGCTATTGTCGGAGTTACACACGAGGAACTTAGCACTCGTAAAGATCACCACTTTGCCCCGTGGTTAAAGTCGGAAGTAAATATATATATATATGTTACTAAATAATTAAATAATAACAATTTATTTTAATTATATAGGTTACGGATGGAGATACGGCATACCCGCTATGGTTTCAGGAATTAATCAAAGGCCCGATTTGGAGAATAACTACTGCATCCATGTATTGTACATGTGGATATGTGTTTTCATACATTCAAATACAGCAATCAAAGGAGTACTGCAAACTACGGGGTTTGTGTGAGGGGCGAAATTGATTTTTAGGGGACGTTGCAAGACATAACTGAAGTTGAGTACCCCGGATTGGTTGCAATGAAATGTGTTCTCTTAAAATGTGATTGGTTCGATCCAACTGTTGGTCGAGGGGTACGCAAAAACAAAGATGGGACGGTAGACGTCAATAAATCACGACGTTACAACAAGTTCGAGCCATTTATACTTGCATCGCAAGCAGAACAAGTCACATTTGTTCCATATCCCCGAGTTCGCACAACATGCATCCCATGGTTAGCAGTTATTAAAGTTTCTCCAAGGAGAAAAATTATTGATCTCCCAATGCAATAAGATCATTGTTCTGATATTCTTCAACCAAATGAGAGTACCGACGATATTCTTCTAATAGATCCGCAAAATAGAGAAGTTGAAGATCTCCCAGACGATACTACTGAAGAAGAAGAAGAGGCAGAAGAGTTTGAAGAAAGTGATGAACCCGATGATGAAGGTGACTCAAATGGATCGTAATGAATATGAAGGTGATATATAAAATCCATGTAATTTAAGTTATAAATATTTTTTAATTTGAACTAAATATATTAGATGAATTTTAAATATATATTATATGAATTTCAATTTATCAACTTAGCTTGTTTATGAAAAATTCAAAAAAGAAAATGTACGTTTACGACGAATCTGGGACGAATCGTCCCAAAATCGTCGCAAAAATTAAAAAGTTACGACGAATTTATGACGAATCGTCCCAAATTCTTCGTAATCTCATACCCAAAACCCGGATCGTCCCAAATTCGTCGTAATCTCATACCCTAAACCATAAACATACATTATCTGGTTCAATTTATTTGGTTATATAAATTTATCTGTAAACCTGTTGTGTTTGCTTAAAACTCTAAACTTCATGATTAAGAGTTAAGTTTTCTGTAAATTCGAATGATAAGTATATACTTCTTCTTAAATAGTATACTATTTATAACGAATGTTACGGAAATTGAATTTATATATCTTCTAAATTTTTTGTGGTATACTTATAAACATATGAATATCAACAATATCGTTCAATTTGAACAACAGAAGAGATTCTTAACGTTTTTGTAACTGTTTAGGTATAGGGTGACATTGGGACGAATTTGGGACGATTCATCCCAAAATCGTCGCAAATCTGAACATTTACGATGAATCGTCCCAAATTCGTCATAAACTCATACCCTAAACCCTAAACATACATTATCTAGTTCAATCTATTTGGTTATATAAATTTATCTGTAAACATGTTGTGTTCGCTTAAAACTCTAAACTCCATGCTTAAGAATCTTAAGTTTCTATAAATACTAAGAGTGATAATTCTTCTTAAAGAGTATGATTCTTTATAACGAATGCTACAGAAGTTCAATTTATATATATTTTAATTTTTTGTGTGGTATACTTATAAACATACGAATATCAACATTAACGTTCAATTTGAACAACATAAGAGATTCTTAACGTTTAAAATAGTTTAGGGTAAAGGGCTTACGTTAGGGATGATTTTGGAACGAATTTACGACGATTCGTTGGAAATTGATGTAAATTCATCGTAAATTGTGACGTCATAAATGCCATGCTAAGTTACGACGAATACCTCGAATTCGTCGTAAATTCATCGTAAATTAGCAAGGCATTTACGACGTCACTATTTACGACGAATTTACATCGATTTCCAAGTATTCGTCGTAATTTAGCAACAAATTTACGACGTTTAAAAATCTATATATACCCACAACTCTTCCTTCCCCTCCTCACTTTCACTTAAATCTCAAAACTCTCTATAAACTCTCTCTCAACAAACTCTCTCTATTGGATCTCTGTCAAACCAAAATTTAAAAGGTATTATCTTAATATTATTTATGTTTCATTTAGTTAGGTTTGTAATATTTTTAAACTTTAGAATATTTGTTAGGATATCGGATTATTTAAGAATTTATAAATAGAATGAAATTAATTAAGTGTGAATTTTTTTTTTAGATTCAATATTTTTAGTTAATAATTATTTAATAATCTTTATTAATTATTGCAGATGAGATCTTCTCGTCGTAACCATTATTATCAGTTTTTACCTGATAATGGTGGTGGGACTTCGTCTGGGACAGTTCCGGTTCCCGATTCGAGTACTCAGCATCCGTACACTGCTTCCGCTACAGAGTCGGAAGTTCCGCAGGCCCAGACTCAAAGTGCGGCTCCACCGACACAGTTCCAGTCCGTTCCTCTTCCTTATGCACATTGACGGTTGATGACTTGATTGCACAACCGGGAAGAACCAATGTTACGAGATTAGATCCATTTCACGTAGACGGAAAATGGTAAGTATTTTTTCATATTTTAATATTTTATATTTATGTTTGCAATTTTTGATTTAAGAATTTTTTAATTTTAATTTTTATGTTCGGGATCGAAAGTTGTGTTGGACGGTCCGTTAGCGATATCATCAAGTATTTTTTCACCGAGCTCACGCAAATTTCTCTCAACTTTCGCCGGAAATCTTCGAAACTTGGTTTAAATAAAATTATATATATATATATATATTTTTTTTTTTTTAATATTTTTATTTTTTTTACTAAATTTTAATTTTTTTGTTCTTTTACAATTATTGTAGCAAAAATACACTTGGGATTCTGTTCAAACCCCCACCGTGAGGGAAGCCTTTAAGAAGAAGGTGATGGGACGTCTTGCAGGCATCGTTTCAGACTGGAAGAGAAAATGGGAGATCATAGACGACGACGCAAAACCCATATTCATCGAGAAGATTGTTTGGGACGGATTGGTTTGCTACTGGCGAGACCCCCACTCGGTTTTCATTTCCGGAAAGTGCTCAACTTCCCGTAATACCGTTGGTCCACACGGTTTGCCCGCAACATTGCCTCATACGGCCGGTCAAACGCCTTTTGCGGGCGTTCGTTTACAAATGGTATATTATTATATATATTTATAATTTTTGTTTCTATTTTTTTAAATACTTACTAAAAAAATTTAAAAATTTTTAGGCTTCCGAAATCGGAGGTGTTTTGCCTCCGATGACGCAAGTTTTTGAAAAGACACATCGCAGAAAGGCTTCGGGGCTCTTTGTCTCGGAGAAGGCCGAGAAGATTCACAACGATGTCCAATCCAAGATTGCCGAGCGTGAGTCACAAATGTCTCAACTTTCACCTGGCGGTTCTTCTATGCAATCCGGGGGGTTGACCACTCCCGACATCGATCGGATCTACAAAGAGGTACATTTAATAATCATTTTTATTTTTATTAATTCATAATTATCTTTATCTAAAATAATTTGTTTTGTTTTAAAATGTAGGTTGTCCCTAAGAAAAAGGACAAAGTTATAGGGATGGGATCTATACAATATGTCCCATCTGCTTCATCATTTGCCCCTCGACGGTCCGTAGAAGGTGATCCGGTCTTTCTTCGTGCCAAGATAGCGAGTCTCCAACAAACTCAAACCGAATATCAGGAACAAGTTAATGCTGAACTTTCGGAGTACGATGCTATTTTCGAGATAATGGCTGTGGGAAATCCCGAGATCGCCGCAATGTTGAAAGAAAGGCGGAGACGGCGAGCCGCACAACAGGCCGGGCTAAGCCACACAACCGAAGAAAATTTGTCAGAACAACAACGGGAATCACAAAGCCTTGCGGCTCAAGCAGCTGATGAGGCTCGCAGCTTTCCGGATTTCGATTTTAACATAGAATATATTATTTTATTATAAATCAAAAAAAATATTTATAATTTTCAATTTTTATGTTTTTTTTTATTATTTTTGTATTTTTCCGGTATTAATCCTCGTTAATTCGTCGCTAATTTACTACAAAATTATGACGAAAATAGTTTTGCTACGATTTAGGGATGGAATAGATTGCCTCGATTTTAGGACGAAAATACCTTTGCCACGAATTAGGGACGAAAAAGCTTCTTTCGAATTTACGACGAAATATTTTGGCCACGAATTTGGGACGTTTTTTCTCGCTAAATAGTTACAAATTTATGACGAATTTAGACTCTCGCAAGTTTACAACGAATCCCCGATGAAATAATTAACGATGAATTTACGACGAAATATGAGATGTACGACGAATTTGCCACGAATATCAGTTAACGACGATACTGATTTCGTGGCAAATTCGTTGCGACTGCCGATGTACGACGAATTTGCCACGAATATGTCCCTCGTAAAACCTTTGTTTTCTTGTAGTGTCATATCTTGCATCTCCTTTTCTTTTTATTTTTCTAGTGAATCTGATTTTGGTTTTGGTTCTAGTGGAAGTCCTTTCTCCACAGCTTCCCATACCTTTTTAATTCTCAATGTTGTTTTTATCCTTGTAGCTCAAAGCTCATAATTTTGCCCATCAAACACTGGAACAGATAATGTTTGAATGTGTTTGGTCATCTTTTAGATTTGGCTCAGACTTTGCACGGAACACGAATTTTGCATGAGCTTGATTCTTCACAGACTTGATTTTTTCACGAACCCGTAGTTTACACGGACTCGATTTTTACAGACCCGGATTCTGCACAAACGATTCTGCAGCGTAATTAGTTTCGATCCGAGTTTTGCACGGAACAATTTTGTTTTTTTTTTCTTTCTTTCTTCTTCTTAAAGTAAAACACTTAGAACCTTGACTCTGATACCATGTTGGGATTTTGGTGAAACACCTTTATTTATCTCTTAAACCTTTATTTTATTAATTCTGTAACACCCCGCTCCTACCACCTTCGGAACGGCATCATTTTGAACTCTTGGATCGAACCTCTAAACCTTTCTTAAACCAAAACCCATCGACTTTAAACTTAAACCGCCACTTCTAGTCCACAAACCTGCAAAGGAAGGAAACAAGGGAAAAACCAGGGGGAGGGATGAGTAATTTAGATTACCCAGGAGAACGAACCCAAACCGGCTCCCGAATACGAAATACCATACAACGAACGCCTAGACCAGAGCTAACCCAGCATCACAACAACATGGGAACACCTTACACCAGAAAGACAGTCCTCACATAACACGTGCATCGCACACAACCGACACCCGCCAGTTCCCGCCACCGCCGGAACCAGCAACCGTCTGTTCCCGCCACCGCCGGAACTAGACAAAAACAATACCCATTCCCGCCACCGCCGGAATAAGCAACCATCCGTTCCCGCCACCGCCGAAACAAGATGATACACCCACCTGTTCCCGCCACCGCCCGAAACAAGCTCCCATCCATTCCCGCCACCGCCGGAACGAAACGCAACATGCCCATTCCCGCCACCGCCGGAACGAGACGCAACACATGCCCATTCTCGCCACCGCCGGAACAAGATGATAACACCCACATATTCCCGCCACCACCGAAACAGACTCCCGTCTGTTCCCGCCACCGCTCGAACAAAACTCAAGTTCCCGTCATCGCCGGAACGAGCCCCAACAAGCCGAACAATCTAACGTTGCACAAACATGGATATAATCCCAACCGTCGCCACATTTTAACTCCACATTTTTAATCCACATCTAAAGTTCTCATAAAACAAACAATACACATAATCTCCCGCCGTTTAATCTTCGAGTTATTATCATATTTTAATCAATATTCGTAACTCGTATTTATTTAGATACTTATTTACCACACAACAATCAATAATCATCCACGTCTTATTACATAAATATTCTTTAAAATATTTATAAATTTATAGATTTATACGAGAAAACTCCGATGGCGATGACGATTTGAAGACTTAGATGGTGGCGAGCTCTCCAGATCTATGGATCTATACGGTGGTGTCGGATCTCTTGCACATCCTCCAGATTGATGAGCACAAAACCAAAGATTTGGGGTTAGTTGGTTACATTGGTTTTTTCATTCGGAGATACATCGGACCAGATGAGATCTGTTTTTGGATTTTGATCGGAGAATTTCGGATCTATTATGGGAAGCTTGAATCGGTTATTTGGTTACGAAATCAGAGAATTCATGGAGAATATTTGAGATCTTTTGAAGAATTTACAGGTGGGTTTCATATTTGCTCATTCATGATACAAAAGGGGATTAGCAAGGGAAATACAATAAGTTGCAGATCGGGATCGGAAGGTATATCAGGATTACAAAGGTTAAGAGAATATCCAATTCCAAAGAGTATAACATATGTGCGATCTTCTGGTTTTGTTAAACACAATAATAATAGGAATTGGGGTGGAAATAATGGATGGGATAAGGCATCAATTATGCATCAATCTAGCGGCTATGGGGTTTCTTCTTTGTTACTCTCTAAATCTGAGAAAGCGGCATGGAAATTGATTAATTCGAAGATTGATGTGACCCTTTATGATAATTATTGGCAGATTCTTTTGGAATTATTGAAAGAGGAGAATATGGAAAATGAAGCTCTTACAGCATCGCCTTGTAGATTTATGCTTGAGCATTTAGGCACACAGAGGGGATCAACAAGACATCACTCCCATCCATTTCATTCGGCTCAAACAAGCTCGTTTTTTCTACTCATTTCATACTCGATAAACATTTCATACTCGGTGTATTGTGGTCTTGATGGCAGTGGCGTTTTTTATTTGATGATGAACGAGCTTTGCAACGATGAAGATTCGGTTTATGGCTTGGTTATTTGGACCCTTATTGGTTACAATACTCTAATATTTGGTATACTATGGGTACAGGTGGAGAGAAGCATAGCTCCGGGGATCTCGATATCAAAGGCTACTTCTCAATCTACAGCAATTGCGGTTACTGGATCTACGACGATGGCGATCTAATCAACCGGATGTCAATGGATTTTTCAGTCACACAGGCCTTGAATTTGGCTGTCCTTCTCATTCATCGGACTGATGGAAGGAGTTTTTGCAGTTTAATTGTATGCGGTATTAATGGTACGGTGATTTTGGAACATTATGGATTTGATGGAAAGCGACACTATTGGTTAAGAGATCGAAGTGATTCTCATGATATGAAATGGAATTTTGGTGGGATATGGAGATTAAGAAAACATTTCGAGGAAAACGCTTTGTGGATATGTAATATGTGGGAGATTACGATACACGAATCGGATAGGTATAGAGAAAATATGGTGTACTATGGCAAGGGCGATCCAAACCCGGAAACAATTTTGGGTGTGCAAAGTAATATTAATATATGAGGATTCTAAGTTGGAATTGTCAGGGGTTAGGGAATCGGTACACAATAAGTTACTTTCGGGAGATTTAGAAGAAATTTAAACCAGAGTTTCTCTTTCTTTCAGAAACAAAAAATTGTTTTTCTTTTGTTCAACAGTTTCAGTTACATTTTGGTTATAATAAATTGTACACGGTTGAACCGTGCGGATCTAGTGGGGAACTTGTTTTATTCTATAATGATTATTTTGATGTTAAAGTGTTATACGCTAGTAAACACATTATCGATATTGAAGCAAATCTTGAAGGTAAAACAAGTTATTTATCATTTATATATGGGGAACCTGTTCAAAAATTACGGAGTCAAGTCTCGGAACGGCTTACAAGAATAGGAATAAATAGAACTGACCCTTGGTTTTTGATTGGAGATTTTAATGAACTAACCGGTAATCATGAAAAGCAAGGTGGGACAATTCGATCAGCGGCAAGTTTTTTGGACTTTAACGGTATGATTAGTAATTGTGGTTTATTGGATTTTCCAAATAGGGGAAATAAATTATCTTGGCGAGGTAGGCGAAGTGGACAAATAGTTCGATGTAGACTCGATAGAGCGTTAGCCACAGAAGATTGGCATGATATATTTCCGCACTCCTTTGTAGAATACCTACGAATGATCGGATCAGACCATAGACCGATAGTGGCAACTATTGAAGCAAAAATTTCAAAGCGACGAAAGCAGTTTCGCTTTGATAAGCGGTGGATTGGACAAGAGGGCTTAATGGAATCAATTACAAATGGTTGGCATCAGTCAAATGGACGTGAATTAATTTCATTGGTAGACAGAATAGGTAACTGTCGGCACGAAATATCTAAATGGCGAATGGAAAACAAGCCGTGTGGGAAAGATAAAATAGCGGAACTTCAACAGACCCTAGAAGACATACAGTGCGATGATTCACGAACTCAGGAAGAACTAAATGAGGCCACATAAAAACTTAAAGAGGCATATATAGATGAGGAACAGTTTTGGAGATTTAAACATGGCATAAACATGGATATCTAAACACAAAATTTTATCACGCTACAACAAAGCAACGTAGAACGATCAACCGGATAGTGGGGATGTACAATAAAGAGGGGATATGGGTGGCTGGGGACAATAAAGTGGAGAAAGTAGCCGTTGAATATTTTGAAGAACTATTTACATCTTCAACACCAACAGACTTTGAGGATGCATTAGAGGAAATTACGGAAGAGATAACAGAGGTGGATAACGAGGCTCTAACAAGACAAGCAACAGAGGAGGAAGTTAAGAATGCTTTGTTCATGATGCATCCAGAAAAGGCTCCAGGACCGGATGGAATGACAGCTTTATTTTTCCAGCGATCCTGGCATATCATTAAGGCGGAGGTGACACAAATGGTGAACATTTTTTTAACAACGGGGAGTTTTGATAAGAGGATTAACATAACGAATATATGTCTCATTCCAAAAATCGAGAGACCTACCAAGATGACGGAATTACGCCCGATAAGTTTATGTAATATAGGTTACAAAATCATTTCAAAGGTTTTATGTCAACGACTCCGTCAACTATTACCTCGGCTTATCTCATAAACTCAGTCTGCTTTTGTGCAGGGGAGACTTATTTCGGATAATATCCTCATAGCTCAGGAAATGTTTCATGGTTTACGTACAAACAAATCATGTAAGAGCGAATACATGGCGGTTAAAACGGATATGAGCAAAGCTTATGATCGGGTCGAATGGTCGTTCATTGAGCATTTGCTACGGAAGATGGGTTTTTCGGATAAATGGAATAGGTTGATGTTGGAGTGCATTACGACCGTCCAATATAAGGTTCTGATTAATGGTCAGCCTCAAGGTATTATAAATCCAAATCGTGGGCTCAGACAAGGAGATCCTCTATCTCCTTATCTTTTCATTCTATGCACAGAGGTACTTACAGCGAACTTGAGGAAAGCAGAGCGTTCAAAAGCGATCACGAGGTTAAAGATAGCAAGAGCAAGCCCACCAATATCTCATTTGCTCTTTGCAGATGATAGTCTGTTTTTTTGTAAAGCAATTAAGGAGGAAGCTCGGGTATTGTTCAATATATTGAAACAGTATGAGTCAGTGTCTGGACAGCAGATTAACTTTACGAAATCATCGGTACAATTCGGACATACAGTAGACCCGGCAAACAAGGCCGAGGTACACCAGATTTTGGGGATAATGAATGTAGGTGGACTGGGAACATATCTGGGGATTCCAGAAAGCATGGGCGGGGCAAAAACAAAAATCTTTAATTTCTTAATAGAGCGGCAGCAAAAACGGGTAAATGGTTGGACATCAAGATTATTATCTAAAGGGGGAAAAGAGGTCCTCATAAAATCAGTGGCAACTGCAATGTCGACATATGCGATGTCGTGTTTCCGTTTGCCAAAAACGATTACATCGAAGCTCGTTAGTACAGTTGCACAGTTCTGGTGGAGTACAAATGGTCAAACACGAGGCATGCACTGGCTGGCATAGAGTAATTTATCTAAACACAAATCGGAGGGGGGACTCGGTTTCCGTATTATCGAAGATTTCAATACGGCCTTATTAGCCAAACAACTTTGGCGACTTATAGATCACCCGGAATTACTATTTGCAAAAGTATTTAAAGGACGCTATTTTAGGAATGAAGGACCTTTGGACCCCATTCAATCGTATTCTCCATCATATGGATGGAGAAGTATAATTTCTGCTCGATCTCTGGTACACAAAGTGCTTATCAAAAGAGTTGGATCAGGTCATTCTATCTCAGTCTGGAATGATCCTTGGCTTCCGGCATCTCGCCCGAGATCAGCATCATGCAAAGGGTATAACTTATACCCCGAGCTAACGGTCAATCAACTGATTGATCCGACAACATCAACGTGGAATTTACCACTAATAACACAACTTGTGGAGTCAGAGGATGTACCATGGATTCTTGGAATCCCAACCACCACAACACTTCGGCCAGACATATTGACGTGGCATTATACTAAATCAGGTAGATACACGGTAAAATCAGGTTACACTACTGAACAAAAATAACCCGCGGATGGCGATAAACAAATATTTTATGGGCCAAATGTAAGTCATTTACAAGGCTTTGCCTGGAAGGTTAAATGCCCTAAAAAAATAAAACATTTTCTATGGCATATAGTTTCAGGTTGTGTTTCGGTTATGGATCGGTTACGTAATAGGGGTATAAATTGTGATCCACAATGTGGAAGATGCGGAGTATCACGGGAAACGATAAACCACTCTTTTTGAGTGTCCCCCAGCACTACAAGTCTGGGCTCTATCTCCTATTCCTTCACCCTCACACGGATTTCCGTCGGATGCTTTGTTCTCGAATATGGCGCACTTGTTTTGGGGTCTTCCTCAAAATGATGATGTAGCGGTCTATCCATGGATATTGTGGTACATTTGGAAAGCAAGGAATGATAAACTTTTCTCAAATATAAATAAAGATCCGAGAGAGGTTCTACGAATGGCGCAAGCAGAAGCCATTGCATGGAACTATGCTAATGTTATTGATCATGACGGATATAGACAATTGGAGAACGTGGCACATGAGGAACATGGATACGATGGAGTCAGACGCTATGCAGATGGTTCATGGAAGGAAACATCGGTTAACACTGGCTTAGGTTGAGTACAGAAGAATCTTTAATGGGAGCACGAAATGTTAGACGGAGTATTTCCCCATTACATTCAGAGTTGGAAGCATTGATATGGGCCATGCATTGCATGCTCGATGCTCGACGTTCGGCGGTGGCACGAAATGTTAGACGGAGTATTTCCCCATTACATTCAGAGTCTAACCAAGAAGAATGGCCGGTCTTCGCAACACATTTGGAGGAATACGAGAGAAGCATGAAGGAATTTGCGACCTTTTCTATCTCGCATATCCCACGCGCTCAAAACACAAAGGCAGACAAATTGGCACGGGGTGCCCGCGACTACCTTTATCCTATTTATTATGTAAACTCAATTCCGCCGGTTTGGACTTCCGAACCGTTCTAGTGATTGAGGCTCATGACAAAAAAAAAAAAACGAGAAAACCCACATTAACGATATTGCACACAAACACACCGTAGCTACTGAATTCCACCTGAATCTAAACATTACGGAATATGGGAACGCGTATTAAGGAAACGTCTTGGATTCATCCTCCGCAAGGCAAAACGTGAAACGAGACTTTAGGGTTCCAAGGGATAGATTACTTGTACCTCAAGAAACAGATGGGGTTGCAATTAACCCTCGGGATTAGACTTGCGGCGGCGTATCTCGGCTCCGGCAACAGTGAATCCTTCTCCGGTGATGTGCATATCGCATAGGTGACAGGTGGTGGTCGACGGTAGTTCACTCCTCCACGTCTTCCTCCCTCGGGTGCAACCTCAACAACGACGGTGGTGGTTACGGTGAGAACGGCGGCTCCCTTGCTGGTGACGAGACTCCTATGATGGCACAGCAGAAACGGTGGTGATGATCGGAAGGTGGTGGCATCGAGGCGGAGCAACGTGACGGCTCCCGCTCCTCTCACGTACACGGTGGTGCTTCTTCTCTCTCCATCTCCCTCTCACGAACTCTCCTCCTCTTTATTTTCTCCTTCTTCTTCTCTTATCTTTTCTCCACGACTTCTCTCTCTCTCGTTTTCCTCCTTGCTTCGAGCGGCTAGGTTAGAAAAAACGAGAGATCGAGATGCTTACACCCTTGTACGCATACGTGCGTTTTGTTTCTTAAAAGAAAATGGGCCAACTTGGGCCACAATTATTTTTAGAGAAACCACCAGCGGAACACAATAAGATTCTCATAAAAGAAAGCTGAACTCTAACCTCTTATTCGCTTTAAATGATTTCCACTCTCCAATCCACGGGGTTGCTTCTTCCCCACTTAATTCTCAATGAAATCTCGAGATTTCTTTCTCTTTGATACATAACTCCAATAAACAACACATAGAGCACTTGCTACCGTCCATTTCCATTAGGGTCGGTCACACAATTTGACACAGAAAGGTCCAACACCACATCCTATTTCTGGCTTGAGCCGAACAGAATAACATCTCACTTTCAGAGATTGATCAACAATGACACTTAGCAAAAATGGACATAGGGAAAGACCAATGTCATAAATGCTACCTTGCAGAATCTTTACCCGTCTCACTCTTCTCCGGGTGGCACTAACGCGAATAAGATCCTCTACTTCCAAATATATTCTTTTTTTTTCCTTTTTTTTTGTTTTCCTTGGGTTTCCATTCACCTTAAACTTTGATTTTCCATTTTTCACTTGCACCACGCAATGTCCAACTTGCTACTAGGCAACTCCAATTGCAACATCACCTCTTCCCATACCTTTTTGAGCAACACGACGTCACTTCACCATTTGAAAATTTTTCTTTAGCTGCCTCGGAAACTCACAGAAAACTCTACAACGAACCACTAAGTTTTCAATCCCACCGTTGATTTCCAAGCCAGTAGTACCAAGAAGACCTTCCCCAGATTTCAGCTTAATCGGACTTCCCATGAGCTGCCCATAACCCCTTGAAGTTGCTACCACAAAACTGATTTCTTGATTCCAGACTTAGCATAGATAAGTTTCCTACTGATCCTTGGGCAACAAGCAATTCAAATAACTTTTGCAGCTTAAAACCATATAGAACACCACCACTTCTTATGACTCCCTTGCAACGAGATCTTCCTATATCTCTTGCGCATCATCTACTCCCTTCGTTCCAACGAGAAATTCTCTTCCAAAACCACAACTCAAACTACCCATCTTTTTTTTTTTCTGAAAACCGACAAACTTCCGAGGATCGGCTCTTCGGTCAGAACCGAAGTAGCACCTTCCGCTCTGATACGTGCGTTTTGTTTCTTAAAAGAAAATGGGCCAACTTGGGCCACAATAATTTTTAGAAAAAAACAGGCCCACTTTTTAATAGTTACGTGTCTCACAAATTTATAGATTACGTTTCTCTCTTTAACTTTGATCTTTGTGATCTCTGTGATTTGTGATGTTTTGAATATAATAAACCTATGACTCTATTTATAGAATTAGGATTATAAACAAGAATAGTAAATTGTTAATTCCTATTGTTATAATTTCTTTTCTCCTTGTTTGCATTCTCTTCATGATTTCCTTTTTTTCCAATTTCTTTTGATCCTTGATTTTCCTTTTACTTGTTTTTCCCTTTTGCTTCTTTTCCATTTTCTTGATTTTCCTTTTACTTGATATCTTTTTTCTTTTTACATAAAATGGATCTATTGGCAACACTTATTGGGTCAAGAAACCAACGGCCATATTTTCTTAAATATTGTAAATTTCTGTCCTTTTGTTTTAAAACTAGATCATTAGCTTAAGAGCCTATATAAGCTCGACCTCTTTATCATTTGTAGAGACCATTCAACTTATTCAATCAAGTATTATTCAGCTACAAAGTTTCTCTTTGTGTCTCTTGTTCAAACGAGTCTTTAGGTGGATTCCTTTAGACTTCTTTTGTTCGTTGCTTATCTATTATAGCTGTTGTTGATTTCCTACGAGAATACAAGTGTTGATTCATAGTCTATAGGCTTGGTTCGTGTCTTATCAAAGGGATAATTCTGCAACCCCTTTTTGGCGACAATTAATCCCATCAAGCTTGCCAACTCTCGACACCGTTGTGATCAAAGCATTGATGGATTCCGTACCTATATCAATTCTACTATAAATGAAATTTAGTGTAAGAAAACGATGTCATTTTCGTCGGTTTTGGTCAACTAGAAAATAGAGATTATGCGGTATCCAAAAGATGATGATTATACTAACTAATATTGAGGGAAGGAGTATTATTACTTGTGCCGAATGAATACATCTTTTTTATATACAGTAGAACCTCTATAAATTAATACTCAATAAATTAATAGTCACTATAAATTAATAAATTTTGTTGGTCCCGAGTCGGGGCAGTGTAAAAATTAGCAAAATTCGATAAGATAATTTTTTTTTTGAAACTCTTATGTAAATATATGGTCCCAATAATAGGTTAAATTAATAATTATACATATAAGCATATATATATAAATATATAACTAAGGTAATATAGTAAAATATGATTAAATTATTATTTTAAGTTTATAAACATTGTTGATTTATCTTTAAATTCTTTGATATGATATTTTTCTAAATGAATTTTATAATATCGAAAACATTTTGTATTGTTTCTTGATGAACGTTAAAAGTTCAAATCGAAAATATTTTTATAAATCAATAAATTAATAACTCTATAAGATAATAAAATTTTGAAGTCTCAACATTATTAATTTATAGAAGTTTTAATGTATAGAGAGGAAAATTTGACAAATATTACCGTAAGATTTGATGATTATGGGCTCCATTAAAAAAAAAAAATTACTCTTTTGAATTTTGCAACAGATTTAATTTTATGTCTTGGAAAAAAAGCAAAAGGGTTTAAGATATTATGATTATGGGATCCATTAAAAATTTCTCTACGCATGTTTTTTGACTTTTGCAACACAGATTTAGTATTATAATATCTTGAAAGAAAGCAAGAGGGTCTAGGATCTTCCAAGCTCGAGGTAAATGATTTTCCCACAAAAGCCTCCACATATACACGATCTGAGATCTTGATACTCTCTCAACCTTACCAATTAAGAAAACGAAGAAATTGATTTGTCTTCTTTGCCTCCTTCAGTTTCTTTGTCTCCTTTAATTTCTCCTTTCTCATAGTAGTAATGGATTTTTACCTTTTACTTGGCACTGTTGCTGCTACAATCTTCACGCTTTTGGGTACAATATTTTATAAGGTTCATGAAAAGTTTAGAGTCCAAGAAAACCAAATAATTCCTTCATCTCCTTCATCTCCTTCATCTCCTTCATCTCCTCCATCTCCCCAATCTTCTCTGTCTCGAAACTGGGAACACGATGTCTTTCCGAGCTTCCATGGGCCAGATGTACGCAAAGGATTTCTCAGTCACACTCTTAAGGAGTTCAAAAGCAAAGGAATCGGGTTGTTCATTGATAATGAGATCACGAGAGGAGAAAGAAAAAAATAAGAATCATATTTTGCAAACAAGAACAAAAGATTATATCATATGTGAATTCATTCTCATTATACAGCAAAAATTAGAGATTAGAAATGAACCCAAAAATTATAAGATGAAAAATTATAAATAAGAAGTAAAAGTAAAAATAAAAACGAATCTCTAGGACTTTGGTTTTCCGTAAAAATCTCGGGCTATGTCTCCGGTTTAGAGCATCTCCAACCCACTTCTATTTTAAATCCACTATTTTAAAAAAACTCTAAAATAGAGGTGAATTTCTCTTCAACCCAGCTCTATTTTAAAGGAAAATAACGATTTGATTTTTTTTCTCTATATTTGGAGGAAAAAAGTAGCAATCTATATATTTTCCTTTAAAATAGAGCTGGGTTGCAGCTAAATTCACTTTTATTATACAAGAACTTTAAAATAGAGAAATACAATGGAGATGATTTTAAAGTTCAATATGTTATTCCAGTGAAAAAAAAATAAGAGTAAGAAAAAACGAAAAAGAAAGAATAATTATTTTGTTTGATTTTTATATTTTTATTTGAAGTATTTGAGAATATTATATTACACATATTAATTTTTTTCATGCATATAAGTTTTTCAACATATTAAAATATTCTTTCACAAATCAAGTTTTTAATATTGTTATCGATTATTTTTATTTTATATTAACAAAATATCAAAGTTAAAAACATATAAACTCTTAATTTTTAATTTTTAATTTTTAATTTTCAATTTTTAATATAACAATCAAATATGAAATATATTATTTTACACATATTAATTCATACATATATATAAGTTTTAAACCCAACAATCGTAAATTCTACTAATCATACAAAATTAATTGTGTTTATATATTATTCAAATGTGCAGGTCAATCATCTATTAATTATAAATGATAAATGTAAACATTGAAATTAGCTTATTTTCAATAAAAATCTCATGCTAACACGTATGTGCGGACCAACCACCTAATATTTGTATATATATATATATGTATATGTATTGCATATGTATTTAATAAATAATCAGTTAACTTTAACTACATAAAGATGATATATATATAAGTGGTAGTTACTTAAAAGGAAATTGTGTTGGTTGATATTGTGATGAATCATCACAATTGTTAAAGAATATAAAAGGCCACACATTTTCCTTCATCAAGTAACGTGATTCTTAAAACACAAAAGTGAGATAAGAAAGACATTTTGATTCCTTCTCCATCAGAAAGAATCATGAGAGTGAAAGGTCAGATTAACGAGAAGATGAATATGTGTGAGTAGTTATTTGTTGGGATTATGAGTTTTTAAGGGGATTCATTATGGTTTGGTAGATATGCTTAGGATTCTAGAGTGACACTTACATCGAGTAGAAGTATATTCTGTGTTTCCAGCCAACAGTGCATATTGCTAGCCTGATCATTTAGTAATTGATATTAGGAAAATCATACCTGCACACTACTTGATGATTATCTGAAAATATAATTTATAGGCTAGGTTCTTAGAGCGCTAACGCCAACTCTAAGCATTTTAGTGAGATATCAAACTGTTCATTGAACTCTGCATTGTTTTGCCTCTGTTACATTTCACAAATGTGATTTAGGTTGTTAGATGTAAGTCGGTTTTAAGCCACTACTATATGGAAATTACCGAACTAGATGATGTTTCTACTCTAGAATGAAAATACTTGTGTTTGACTCTAGTTTGCTAAGTCTGAATAATCTAAAACATGACCCCTAAGGATTTTTTGTCATCCCAACGTTTGAAATCATAAGTTTTACATATTTAGAAATCATTATTTGCTTGCTATTTGCTTTCATTTCATTTCTGTCTTTTTATTTTCATTTGCATCAAAACCCAAAACTATATTTCAACTTAGCTTTCTTTAATTTTAAGAACCATTATGCACTCAAGACTTTGTGTGGATTCGATACCTAAAATACTGCGATTGATTAATATGCACTTGCATACCTCACATTGTTTTGTATTTAGAAAAATTTGCATATCACATCAGTAAGAGTTTTCGCCTGTGTTGTGCCGAGAGATTTCAATTTTTGTTCGGCAGTTTACGCGATTCTCCATTTTAGCTGATACACCATTCGATTTGGTACAATTGTAGAAACTTTCTCTTGGGTAATTTTTTATTCCCTCGTTGTTTTTCTGATTTTCTTTGAGAAATCATCTTCTTTTGTCCTTATTAATTGATTCCAACATCTTCCTTCGAAATCTTGAGTCTTTTAATTTTTTTTGGCTCACGCCTCCTCTGTGGTTTTCTTGTCTGTGATGATCTCTCCCGGTCATCTCCAATTTCACTCGAGTTTTTCTTGGTTTTCTCAGACCGAAATGCCTATTTTTGTCTAAGATATCAATCCCATCGTCTTCTAACCGATTTCAAATTTAATTTTTGGATCCTTCTTGGCCAAATTTTCTTTCTCGGCCGGACGCATCCATCTCTTCTCCGGGTTATTACAACGGCACTTGTGGTTTTGTCGTCCTTCATGAAGAGGTGAAGGTAAGCCTTTGGAGATTCAGCGCTGCCTAGGATGGATTTCGTCTGAATCAAGTAGTTATGAGATAAAGTCTTAGGGGGCACAAAAATTACCTTTCGTTCGAGTTTTCCTAGGCATACATTAGCTTCTTCCTTCGTTGATACTTTCATGCCTAGATTCCATCTAATCTTCTGTCTTCAGTGACTGAAATCGTGTCATTCTTTGTCTTCAGTGACTGAAATCGTGTCATTCTTCCCTTTCCGAAGTATTTGCACATATATGCACAAAATAAAACAAGAGAGTTACATGAGGTTTGAAAGATGGCCAAGGGTTCAAGTAAGGTGCCTACTAAAAATGAATCGGTCATTCAGGTACAACAAAGACGGGTAAAAATGGATAAGATGTCATGAATGTTTGGTTCGTCGTCTGCCTAAAACCTTTGACAAGAAAACTAATGTTAGTTTAAAGTCCAAATAAAGTATAGCTAATATATTCCTTCCAATTAAATCTTTATAGATCAAAATTCTCTAGGATGTTGCATCGCGGGCTTTCTTGCTACCACTCTGAAGAAGCTGTTACTAGAAAATAGCGTAGAAGCACACTGGCAGTAATCATCCTTGAATTTACGTCATCATTCCCTACAAATATAGCATATATCGAAATATATAGGATAGTTCTTAAAAATGAAAGAAAATAATTAAAATCGACTCAAAGAAAATCAAAACAAAGAACAAGAAAATCATTAGTAATGGATAAATCCTCTCCCAGACTTAAATCACAATATCCCCATTGTGAAAAAGTGGTGAGAGGATGTGACTGACTCGATAATAAGAAAAAGAAAAATAAAAGCAAAAATAAAAAGATAGGGATAAAGTAGATGGAATCATGCTCTTAAGCTGGAAGAGTAATGCGCCGAGATGAAGTGTCTTCTAGGCAATCTAACTCAAGAACGGCGCCAATCACTTTCGTGTTCCTTGTGAGGAGACACTTTCATAAGTTTAGGCTCACCTTCCTAGTCCTTTTCACGGAACTTGAACTGCCATTTTTAAACTTGCTATCTATATATTATTATTATTTTATAAGGAAGATCAAAGAGAGATTATACCAACTGATATATCATGGTTTTTACCCATTTTTGGACCATGATATAAGTGTTTTTATTAAGTCTTAGTACTATTTTCGAGTCTATATAGAGTCTTTGCAGGTTCAGGTACAATTGGAGCTAAATTAGAGATTTGGATACATTTTGGAGCTAAAAGGAATGAAGTCACGAAGTGTTGAAGTCGGATTGAAGTCACACGATGGGTGTCGATCGACACAGACCATTGGTGTCGATCGACACCAGGTTTTCCAATTTCCAGAAGCGTGAAGTTTCCAGTTTTTGAAGAAAAGGAA
>JAHZTW010000002.1:17934116-18041161 GCA_020283515.1 Alliaria petiolata
GTTAGGTACGTTTTTCTTTTTATTTTGTTTTGGTTTTACTAAGTCCTAGTTTCAGTCAGTTGAAAAAGGCGACATTGGACTCAACACAGACCAGTGTCGATCGACACCATTCGTGGGTGTCGATCGACACCACGCGCAGACGAAGGTAAATCTTCTAACTGGTCTTTTATGTTGTTTCTAATTTATCTTTTAGCCAACTTCGGTCTTGATAACACTGGGGACAGTGTTGTTTAAGTATGGGGGAGGTGATTACTGACTTTGTGTTTTGTTTTGAGAGTTAATTGAGTCAGTCAAAATCAGTTGAAATTTTCAGTTTTCAGAAGAACTAAACCACAAAATATTGACACTGGAAGGACCATTTCCATAGTAGTTGATTGCAGGTCTTACTAAGTAGAAAGCTGTAAGTGGATCAATCTAACAGAGAGAGTTCAGATTCCTTTATAAGAATTAGGTATGCACTGAACTTGATTCCTCTTTCAGCTATGACAAGACAAGCAAATTGCAGCCTCTCCTTGATCTTCCCTTAAGAAAAGAAAAGAAACAAGAACTCTGACCAAGGAATAGTGCAAAGATCCTCATGAGCCTGTCTCTTCACAAGGAACAATATTAGTGAGAGCTCATGAACCTGTCTCCTAACAAGGAACACAAGTAAGAGTAGCACTATTCCAAGACTTCAAAAAGAATGAGAAAAGTCAATGAAAAGATCTTAGAACACCCTGAAAATGGGCAGCAGTTGACTAAGGGAGGAGAAAATAGGAGAGCTGTACAAAGAATGTCTTGTTCAAAGCACTAAGGAAGGGAAAGAATCTGGAAAGTTCTTTGGTCATACCACTGTTAGAGTTCGAAATTTCATCTAAGGAAAAGATCTGGATTTAAACTGGGAGATTGCTAAGCTTGTAGTGAGTACACTGAACTTTCCTAAGGTTGGCTCTATGGTATGTGGATTCAAGAGTGCTAACCAATGTGGCGTTCTGAAGGTTAGCTGGATATTTCTGTTTTCAAACCTCGACTCTATACTTGGTTTATGTTTTGCTTAAGGGCAAGCAAAAGCTAAATCTGGTGGAGTTGATATATCATGATTTTTACCCATTTTTGGACCATGTTATAAGTGTTTTTATTGAGTCTTAGTACTATTTTCGAGTCTATATAGAGTCTTTGCAGGTTCAGGTACAATTGGAGCTAAATTGGAGATTTGGATACATTTTGGAGCATAAAGGAATGAAGTCACGAAGTGTTGAAGTCAGATTGAAGTCACACGATGGGTGTCGATCGACACAGACCATTGGTGTCGATCGACACCAGGTTTTCCAATTTCCAGAAGCGTGAAGTTTCCAGTTTTTGAAGAAAAGGAAATCTCCAAGACTTTTCCTAATCTTCCAAGGAATTGAAGATGCGAACCTAGGCCTATAAATAGAGTTTTTCAGCCATTGTTTAGGCATAACACACACATTATTTTAGAGAGAGATTTTAGAGAGAAGAATTTGACTCCTTCAGAGCAAATTTGGAACTCATTTGATTCTATTGATTTCTATTATGCTTTCTATTCAAATTATGATTTGTGTTTCATTGATCATGTCTGAGTAGTTTGCTTGTTAGGTTTAGAGTTTTTCAAAGGTGATTAATGAATTGTTAGGTTGAATTTAATTGTTAGGATAAAATCATTAGAGTTCTTCATCTAGATTTGTGTTTAATGCTTATTCTAGCTTCGCGACCTACAATCTGATCTTAGGTTGATTAATAGATGCGAGAGTATTATTAATTGTCTGAACTAATATTAGATGAGCAAAATACCTATTCGCGAAGAGATTTGGTTTAGGAATTTTGTGAACAATCGAACCTGTTATTAATGCTTGTCTGAATTGATAGGATTTGCAAAGAGATTTGGAATTCTAGGGTTTAGACATAGAAAGTCTTCGCAGCGAGAGTTGGTTGATTTTATAATTGTGTTTCGAGTTCAAGAACAATGCTTAATAATTCCTAACATTCTGTCTAGACCTGCAATTTGGATCACTTAAGAATTTCCCTGAACCTAGCGTTTCGTCTCCTGAACTTACACCGATTTTAATTACCTTCTGTCTTTTACTTTTACATTCTCACTTAGCTTAATTCAAACTTAGAAGTTTGTTGTGTGGCTATCCCTTCCTTGTGGATTCGATCCCTAAGTACTACAACTGATCTCTTAATTTGAGAGAGTAGTTCTAGGGTAAATTTGAGAGCATATCACCAACTTATCTTGACATTGTCTAAAAGAGAAGTTAATTTCGATGTACCTCAAACCCCAATAATTTTTTTTTAGATTCATTAGGTGCGGAGTCAACGCAAGATCCTTCGAGTACACCGAAAATCTGAAATATTTTTAGTAAAATGATCCACTCGCTGCGTTCAACTTAATAAGCTCTCCTTATAATTATCAATTGAATTGTAGGAATGAATCCCACTTGTGTTCTATGTTGAGAGCCTATGGAGACTATGATTAATTGTTTTTTAAATATACCTTCTCCTTCGAAGTTGGGTAGCAGTGACTAGGGTTCTCTTTAAATCAAGCTTCACAGCAGATTGGCAAACCATACCCGACTACATATCTTATAAGAAGCTGGATCAGATTCAAGGACTTCTTACTCGTTATATTTTTTAGTCAACGATTCACAGCTTATGGCGAGAGCGAAATGCAAGGAGACATTGTGAAGCCCCTACTACTACTTCGAGCCGTGTTCATTTCTTTGATAAGCAATTTCACAACATGATTTCTTCAATTCGTGCATCAGAAAGCAATATATATGAAGAGAATCTCCAAAAGAGGTTTGCAGCTCAAAATAATTTTTTGGAATTTTTGATTTTTGTTCCATTTCTGTTTTAAACGTTCAAAGTTAAGTTGCACCTGATGTAAAAACAATTTTTTTAGTTTTATTCCAAGTTTTTTTTTTAACATCGTTTTGATTAGTAAAGGAGAAAACCATTTTTAGACCATGATATAAGTGTTTTTATAGAGTCTTTTGGCTATTTTCGAGTCTATATAGAGTCTTTGCAGGTTCAGGTACAATTGGAGATAAATTGGAGATTTGGATACATTTTGGAGCTTAATGGAATAAAGTCACGAAGTGATGAAGTCATGAGCGGATTTACATGCAAGGTGTCGATCGACACCATCTGTGTCGATCGACACCAGGTTTTCCAATTTCCAGAATCGAGAAGTTTCTATATTTTGAAGAAAAGGAAATCTCCAAGACTTTTCCTAATCCTCCAAGGAATTGAAGATACGAACCTAGGCCTATAAATAGAGTTTTCAGCCATTGTTTAGGCATAACACACACATTATTTAGAGAGAGATTTTTAGAGAGATTTTGGAGAGAAGAATTTGTCTCTTTCAGAGCAAATTTGGAACTCCTTTGATTCTATTGATTTCTTTTATGCTTTCTATTCAAATTATGATTTATGTTTCATTAATCATGTCTGAGTAGTTTGCTTGTTAGGTTTAGGGTTTTTCAAAGGTGATTAATGAATTGTTAGGTCAATTAAATTGTTAGGATAAAATCATTAGAGTTCTTCATCTGAATTTGTGTTTAATGCTTATTCTAGCTTCATGACCTAGAATATGATCTTAGGTTAATTAGTAGACACGAGAGTGTTATTGATTGCCTGAACTAGTGTTAGATGAGTAAAATACCTATTCGCGAAGAGATTTGGTTTAGGATTTTGTGAACAATTGAACCTGAAATTAATGCTTGTCTGAATTGTTTGAATTTGCAACGAGAGTTGGAATTCTAGGGTTTAGACATAGATAATCTTCGCAGCGAGAGTTGGTTGATTTTACATTAGTGTTTCAAGTTCTTGAACAGTTCTTATTATTTCCTAACATCCTGTCTAGACCTGCAATTTAGATCACCTGAAAATTTCCCTGAACCTAGCGTCTTGTTTCCTGAACTTACACCGTTTTAATTACCTGCTGTCTTTACTTTTAATTATTTCTACGTAGCTTAATTCGAATTTAGAAAACTGCTGTGTGACTATCCCTTCTCTGTCGATCCCTAAGTACTACAACTGATCTCTTAATTTGAGAGAGTAGCTCTAGGGTAAATTTGAGAGCATATCAAATTTTGGCGTCGTTGCCGGGGAAGGAGATTAGTTGCCTACAGAGTTCTAATATTAGGATTTTGACTAGGTTTTGTTTTTATTTTTGTTTTTGGTTACTAATTCAATTTCTTAACTTTGTGTTTCAGGTGCATGCACAATCGCAGTACCAGGAGCAATAAGGAAAAGAAATTGATCGCACTCAACTAGGAACTCACTCGTCTTGAACGTACGAACCGTCGATCTGCCCGAGCATCGATCGACACAAAGAGTATCGATCGACACCCGACCAGATCATCGATCGACACTCTTAGCATCGATCGACACTCTTCGCGACCAGAGATGGCTGGACTGATGGTTTTGATCCGCGACGAGAATGGTGACTTGGTTGATGGCGAGGGGCATATGAGGAATGCCCAAGGACAGAGACTTGATGAGGCTGGCGCCATCATAGTCGAACCAGCAAGACACCGAGCACACGCAGACCCTGGACGTGAAAGAACATTAGGCGAGTACAGCCGCCCAGACCAGTTCTATGCTAATAGAGCTGCGATCCGTCCTCCTGCATTCCAGAGGAATGACTTCGAGCTGAAGCCTGCTTACTACACGCTAGTATCTCAACACCCTTTCCATGGTCTTCCCACTGAACACCCCATGGACCACGTAGAGAGATTCGAAGACTTAGCTTCAAGCATCAAGGCTAATGGAGTGACCTATGATTATCTTTTTTGCAAGCTTTTCCCCTACTCGCTTGCTGGAGATGCATCATACTGGCTGAAGCAGTTGCCACCAGGATCCTTGACAACATGGGAAGACACAAAGAATGTTTTCCTTTGCAATTTCTTTGATGATGCGAGATCGGAGGAGCTGAGAATGAAGATCACTACATTCTCTCAAGGACCTACTGAGGCATTCAAAGCTTCTTGGGTGAGGTTCAGATCTTACCAAAGAGACTGCAGACATCATGGATTCAGCGAGCCGCAGCTTATCAGAATATTCTACCGCGGGATCGACTGGAGGTACCAGATGGCCTTAGACGCTGCGAGCAATGGCAACTTCAACACAAGATTTCCAGACGATGCAATGGTGCTTATAGAGAATTTGGCATCTTGTAACAGCACCAAGAATGCAGACTATGAAAGAAGACAAAACGCTGGGGTAACTGGAGGAAGCCAAATTGCTGAAGTCAACAGGAAGCTGGATCTCTTGGTAGGGAAGAAGCAAGTCCATTTTGCTAATGAAGTGGGGACTTTTGAACCTGAGGAAGAAGAAGTTAACTACATTAATGGAGCTGGTTTTCAAGGTCAAAGATTTGGCAATCAGCAAGGCTATGGTTCTTCCTACCAGAAGCCTTTTCAGAGCAACAACTTCAACAGAACTTATGGTTCTTCTTCCTACCAGAAGCCTCCTGCGCAAGACAACAAAATGGAAGCTATGTTTGAGCAAATCTTGGAAGGACAGCAGAAGATGACAGTGGACTTCAATGGGAAGATTGATTCACTATATCAAGACCTGAATGGAAAGATTGAGAGCATAAACTCTCACATGAAGAAGCTGGATGTTCAAGTTGCTCAAACCGCAGAAGCTGTTCATAGGCAAGAAGGATTCCTACCTGGAAAGACGGATACGAATCCGAGACACCATGTCAATGCCATCACGACAAGGAGCAGAAGCAAGCTGGAACCAGAGAAGAAGAAGAATCTAAGTGCTGAAGACCTTGTGGAGTTGGGGGAAATCGAAGAAGAAGCTCCAGACGCCCCTGCAGATCCAGTGTCGATCGACACAGAAGAAGAGTGTCGATCGACACCCGAAGAACATCGCGAAGTCGAGAGCTCGAGCCCGTGTGTCGATCGACACAAGGCTGGTGTCGATCGACACCATGCCCAGACTTCACCAAATCGACCTGAAGCTTCAACAACTGCAGAGGAAAGAGTGTACAAGCCGAAAATACCCTATCCCCTGCCTCCCAGAAGATCTAAACAGGAGAGAGAAGAAGCTCGATGCAAGGAGATGATGAGTAAGCTGATGGTTGTGCTACCCTTAGTTGATGCAGTCTAACTTTCACCTGCATTAAGAAGATATGTCAAGAGAATGGTAGTCAATGGTATAAGCCCTGAGGAAGGAGCATTGCTTACCAGAGACATGAATGCAATTCTCTTGAACATAGTTCCAAGGAAGAAGAAGAAGGTGTGGGTTTCTGAACAAGTCAACGCTGTGATTCAGAGAAGGATTCCAGAAAAGTTACCTGATCCAGGAAACTTTGTGCTAGATTGCTCAATCGCAGCAGGAAGGTTTCCTCGTTCTCTCTGCGATTTAGGTTCAAGTATCAACTTGATACCATACTCAGTTGCTGTTAGACTTAGAATGACTGATTTCAAGCCAAGCAGAATCTCTCTTCACCTGGCTGATCGATCAAAGAGAATCCCAGAAGGTGTTCTAGAAGATGTTCCCTTGAAGATTGAAGGCTGCATTATTCCCACAGACTTTGTAGTTTTAAAGTATGATGAAGAACCTGCAGACCCTCTTATTCTGGGAAGATCATTGTTGGCTTCAGCTGGTGCCATCATTGATGTGAGAAGAGGGAAAATGGAGCTTGATTTGGGTGACGTTATCATGAACTTCGACATGGACAAGTTAAGAGGACCATCCACCATCGATGGTCAAGCTTTTTCAGTAGAGATGTCCATGGATGAAGATCAAATCATGGAACATTCAGATACCATTACTGCTGGAAATGTCAAAAAGCTGGATTCTAAAGAGCAAGACAACACGCTGGTTGTTCAAGAAGCATTAGTTAAGAATTCTGAGGAAGTTGTGGAGCTAGAGGATTGGAGTGGAAACAATCATATCTTCAGGACTTTGGGCGCAGATGACGGACTAATCAATGCTAAGTTGATGGAGGATGACGTTTTCATCATAGAAGCAAGGATTACAGAGATGAACTGCAGAAAAGGTGCAGAGATTCGAGCTACTGATGTGGTGTCGATCGACACCAATGGTATCGATCGACACCAATGGTATCGATCGACACCAATGGTATCGATCGACACCCTCCGCGGATCACTCGAGAAGCTGCTTCCAATGTGGTCAAACAGATGCTTCCACATCCTACAGCTCAGAAACCTCGAAGCAAGCAAAGGTATGCATTTCCTGGAATAAAATCTAAACCCCCTGATCTTATCAATAAGAATACCAAAGGTTCAAAATATGCTGCGCACTTATGTAAGCCACGAGATTCTCGTAGAAGGCTTGGTGTTTCTTTTGATGATTCTGCAGGGAAACGAAGTATCCCACCCGAACTCAAGTCCCTCCCTGCTGCTGTTCCTCATTTCCTTGGTCGCTCTCGTGCACCTAATGCTTATACACCACCTTGGATGAGATGACATTCGTCTGGGAAGCATTCAATGCCACCCTCTGATCCACCAGACGTCTGAACCCCGACACAATCAAGCTAATGACTGAAAACGAGCGCTGAGTGGGAGGCAACCCACTGTTAGATACGTTTTTATTTTTATTTCGTTTTGGTTTTACTAAGTTCTAAATTTTAGTCAGTTAAAAAAGGCGACATTGGATTCGACATTGATCAGTGTCGATCGACACTCCTAGTGTCGATCGACACCACGCGCAGACGAAGGTAATTCTTTTATTTGTTCTTTTATGTTGTTTCTAATTTTTCTTTTAGCCAACTTCGTGCTTGATAACACTTGGGACAGTGTTGTTTAAGTCTGGGGGAGTTGATTACTGACTTTTTGTTTTGTTTTGAGAGTCAATTGAGTCAGTTAAAAACTTTGTTTTATTGAGTCAAAATCAGTTGAAATTTTCAACTTTTCTTGGAACTAACCGCAGAATGTTGACACTTTAAGGACCATTGCTTTAGTAATTGATTACAGGTCTTATTAAGTAGAAAGCTGCAAGTGGATCAATCTAACAGAGAGAGTTCAGGTCCCCTTATTAGAACTATGTATGCGCAGAACTTGATTCCTCTTTCAGTCTGAACAAATAGAAAATTGCAGTCTCTCCTTGATCTTCCCTTTGAGAAAAGAAAAAGAGTCTAAGTCTGGGAATAGTGCAAAGAACCTCATGAGCCTGTCTCCTCACAAGGAACAATATTAGTGAGTGCTCTTGAACCTGTCTCCTCACAAGGAACAATATTAGTGAGTGCTCTTGAACCTGTCTCCTCACAAGGAACACAAGTAGAGAGTAGCACTATTTCCCGAGACTTCAAAAGAATGAGAAAAGTCAATGAAAAGATCTTAGAACACCCTGAAAATGGGCAGAAGTTGACTAAGGGAGGACAAAATAGGAGAGCTGTACAAAGAGAATCTTGTTCAGGCACTAAGGAAGGGAAAGAATCAGAAAAGTTATGTGGCAATACCACTGTTAGAGTTCGAAATTTTACCAAGGAAAGGATCTGGATTCAAACTGGGAGATTGCTAAGCTTGTGGTAAGTACACTGAAGATTACCTAAGGTTGGCTCTATAGCATGTGGATTCAAGAGTGTTAATGAGTTGTGGCGTTGTGAAGGTTAGCTGAATATTTCTGTTTTCAAACCTCGACTTTATATTTAGTTTCTGTTTTGCTTGAGGGCAAGCAAAAGCTAAGTCTGGGGGAGTTGATATATCATGGTTTTTACCCATTTTTAGACCATGATATAAGTGTTTTTATAGAGTCTTTTGGCTATTTTCGAGTCTATATAGAGTCTTTGCAGGTTCAGGTACAATTGAAGATAAATTGGAGATTTGGATGCATTTTGGAGCTTAATGGAATGAAGTCACGAAGTGATGAAGTCAAGACTGGAATTACACGCAAGGTGTCGATCGACACCATGTAGTGTCGATCGACACCAGGTTTTCCAATTTCCAGAATCGAGAAGTTTCCAGTTTTTGAAGAAAAGGAAATCTCCAAGACTTTTCCTAATCTTAAAAGGAATTGAAGACTCGTACCTAGGCCTATAAATATAGTTTTTCAGCCATTGTTTAGGCATAATCTCATACTTTAAGAATCATAGAAGTTTAGGTTTTTGGAGAGAAGAATTTGTCTCCTTAGAGCAAATTTGGAACTCCCTTTATTTATTCTATTGATTTCTTTTATGCTTTCTATTCAAGTTATGATTTCTGTTTCATTGATCATGTCTGAGTAGTTTGCTTGTTAGGTTTAGGGTTTTTCAAAGGTGATTAATGAATTGTTAGGTCGAATTAAATTGTTAGGATAAAATCATTAGAGTTCTTCATCTGGATTTGTGTTTAATGCTTATTCTAGCTTCGCGACCTAGAATCTGATCTTAGGTTAATTAATAGATGCGAGAGTATTATTGATTGCCTGAACTAATGTTAGATGAGCAAAATACCTATTCGCAAAGAGATTTGGTTTAGGGTTTTGTGAACAATCGAACCTGAACTTTAATGCTTGTTTGAATTGTTAGAATTTGCAAAGAGATTTGGAATTCTAGGGTTTAGACATAGATAATCTTCGCAGCGAGAGTTGGTTGATTTTACATTAGTGTTTCAAGTTCTTGAACAGTTCTTATTATTTCCTAACATCCTGTCTAGACCTGCAATTTAGATCACCTGAGAATTTTCCTGAACCTAGCGTCTTGTTTCCTGAACTTACACCGTTTTAATTACCTGCTGTCTTTACTTTTAATTATTTCTACTTAGCTTAATTCGAATTTAGAAAACTGCTGTGTGACTATCCCTTCTCTGTGGATTCGATCCTTAAGTACTACAAGTGATCTCTTAATTTGAGAGAGTAGCTCTAGGGTAAATTTGAGAGCATATCACTTAGCAAGTGAATCGACACAGCTATTGTCCGATCGAGGTACATAAAAGAAGAAGGATCTCGCCAGATTGATGATGTCTTGGTAGATCCCGCAGATTTTGGAGATTGGATCTCCGGATTGCATGGCTCGGATTAGCGTTTGTGAATCTGAGTTCAAGCTTACTTTGTCCCAGTGAAGGGTCTTCGCTTGTTGGAGAGGTTCACGGATTGCAAGAGCTTTCGCTGCAAGAGGCAAAATGACAAACCTCTCTGCTCTTCCTCCTTAACCAACGATTTCATTGCGATGGTTGCGAGCAATCCAACCTAGACCTACTGCTCTTCGATGGCTATCCCAGGAGGCGTCGGAGAATATAGTGATGTCTTTCAGATCCATCACCGATTCAAATGGTTTACTGACGCTGGTGATTTGTTCTGGTTTTAGAGGTTGCGCCATATACCATTCACGTGCATCTGCCACTGCTCTTGTGATGATTTCCTTCAGTTCAAAGGATCTGTTCTAAAAAAAAATTCCGTTGCGGGCGTCCCAAATTGCCCAACAGATCCATGGGAAGAGAATCCCTGTATCAAGCCCCGTTGGAGGGAGGGAGACCCAATCCTTTGAGAGGTTTATTTCTGCAATAGTTGATTGGATTTGGCCTAGATCAGTGAGGTCCCTAAGCGGAGCAAGTTGCTAGATGCACTGAGAGAAATCGCAGTGGAAAAGTAGGTGTTTAGTGGTTTCCAGCAAACCACATATGCAGCATCCAGAAGCTGCAACTATGCCTCGAGACTGGAGGCTACTGTCCAAAGCAAGGGCTCCATGTGCTAGTTTCCAGAGGAAGACCTGCAGCTTTGGAGACATTTTCTAAGACCAGATATCAGGTAACCATTCTAGAGCCGGGATTACATCTTGGATTGAATCCTCTTGAAGTCTAGCAGCATTTGTAGTGTGATATCCCATTTTAGTTGAGTATTCCCCTGATTTTGTAGGTAGCCGAATATGTTTGTCCGGTGCTTCGATGAGACTTGGTTTAATACAAATGGTCTCACAGGCTAATTCTGGGAAGATCGCAGAGACTGATTCTTCGTTCCATTTGTTGTTTTCTCTATGGAAGAGGTCTGCAACTTTCCATTTGGCCGTCTCTCTAGTTGGGGGACCATAAGGTTTCAATGCTTTGGAGGAGGAGAGACATGCTTCGTTCAAGATGCTTGTAGCTCGTATGTTACCTATAGCTTTCCCCAGATTCAACCTCAGGAGGTCTCGACCAATGAGAATTCCATTCCACCCATGGGAGGATGATAGTTGCTTAGGGATATCTAGGAAAGTTTGGTTGTGGCAGTATGATGCAAGGTATTTCGTACTTCAAGTTTACCTCTAAGACAGCTGCAAGTGCACATCAATCACAATAGTATATTAAGGGATCGAATCCACAAAGAATGTTGTTTCGCGAAGATTCTACGATTTATAACTTCTTTAAACAAAATAAAGAGGTTGGGGGTTTGACTGTCACGGTTTTGTAGTATTTTTTTAAGCAGGAAACTGGAATTAAACGGTTGTCAATCAATTGATAAAAAGCGTTGGGTTCAAAGGAATTCTCTGGGTTTATGGATCGTATCTAATAAGAGATAGATCATGTTTTGAAGCGACTTAGTCGTCTAGGTTATTTAAGCTGAAACGGTCTACTATGATCACCCCCACTCTTGCAGATCTAATAACCTACGTTTGCTCCACACCGCATATGAGTTATCATCCCACGTTGCAGAACAAACGCGCAAACATATAATTCACCTATTTGTAAACACTCACGGCGCGGTCCGTAGATATACGTTAGTATCATACGATGTGATCCGCTCGTTAATCTCTAGATCCTGTCGATAGACAACACGTTAGTGTATGTATCGATCCTATGATGAGTTGCTAAATGATCAGAGAAGCAAACATATCATTCACCTAGAGAAATAAGAAACAAACAAAGATACCTAATATAAACTTTATCTCTATCAACCTAGCGGAATTGATCCATGATTAAACCTCTTTGAAACCTTTTAAACCCCAACTAGATGACTACTCCTTCATGAGAACGAGATACGTCATTCGAGATATGTAAAGGTTCGATTGGTATTGAATAGGAAAAAAGATTCGAAAACTTCTCCAATAAAATTGATGTTGAAGAGATTTTCTAAAAGTATTGAAAGACAAAGAATTAAGAAAGAAGTATGAAAAAAGAAGGAAGGAAAAGGTGGCGGCTGCTTGAAGAAATTCCTCTCGAGCTCTTCGTCTTCGGGCGGCCGTCTTTCTCTCTCTCTCTCTCGAAGGTGGCGTGAAAAGTGTTTGTGAAATAGCTCTTGTGAAAAGCACGTCCTTTGTGAAGCCCTATGGGTCTCCTTATATAGGCCTTCATGTCTTCATTAAGTGGGCTTCGCGTTTTAACCTCGGAAAATATCGTTCATGTGCAAACGAGCTCGGGATGGGCCGAAGTGTCCTGGCCGCGTGGGCGTCCAGGAGTGGCGCGGCCGTTTCTCTTCTGGCTTTGGTCGTGGCGCGACAAGCATGGTTCTCCTGGTGCTTGACGGGCCTTCTTGCGTCCTTCATAACTTGAGATCCAACCGTGGTATTGAACTCAAACCACCTCGAGGTGAAAGAAAGCTGATAAGGCTACCTTGTCTTCAAATATGAGCTTGATCTCGTGGTAGGAAGACCTTCATATGATGCTGAACATATGCCTATGAGCACTTGTTCCAAAAATATCTGATTTGCTCCAAAATGTATACTTTTTGTCCAATTTCCCTGAAACGACTCTCGAAACTAGAAACGTGGAAATCACTTTAAAACCTATGGAAACTGGGTTAAAACACTTGTAAAGGATCTTGAAATGATAGGTTTTGTGAGTAAAATATGAGTGTTATCACAAAACTTCCCAAAGAGGTTTGACTTCAACATCGTCATCTTTCCCGCACTTGAGAGGAAGCGAGAAGACCAGCTCATGGCCCTTTGTATGATCTGATCCACAATGATGGCAAATAGATCCTTTTTTTACGACCAAAATGTTCAGGTAAGTACTTCTCTTGTCCACCTTCCTTTGAGATACCAAGTATTAGCTTTGCATTCCCTTTTGTGGTATCCGTTGTTTTTGACGAGAAAGTGATAAATGATTTGTTATCATTGATATTTTGCCCTGACCCTTACTCATATTTTTTGTAGAATTTCTTTGAATGTCTAACACTTTCTTTTACTTTATTTGCAGAAGAACATGGTGTTCTCAGCAAACCGAAGCTAGTTAACTCTTGGACTTTGTCTTGCTACTCTTATCCCAACTAGCTTTCCATTCTTGTGAGCTTGATTGCAAAGACCAAAGAGAACTCTCCCACACAAGATGAAGATGTAGGGGAAGAGGGGTCCCAATTTTTGTTAGTTGTTATTATTATTAATAAAATCCGAATCAACCTATCGAAATCGATCCATGATTAAACCCCTTTTAAACCTAACTAGATGACTACTCATTCATGGGAACGAGAGACATCATTGATATGTAAAGGTCTGATTGGTATTGAATAGGAAAAGAGATTCGAAAACGTCTCCCATAAAATTGTTGTTGAAGAGATCTTCTTAAAGTATTGAAAGACAAATACCTAAGAACAGAAAGATGAAAAGAGAAGGAAGGAAGGTGGCAGCTGCTTGAAGAAATTTCTCTCGAGCTCTTCGTCTCCAGGCACTACAAGTGTCCTGGTCGCGTGAGCGACTTGGCGTGGCGCGGCCGTTGCTCTTTTGGCTTTGTTTGTGGCTCGGCCAACATGGTTCTCTTGGTGCTTGACGGGTCTTCTTGCTTTCTTCATAACTTGAGATCCAACCGTGAGATTGGACTCAAACAACCTCGAGGTGAAAGATAGCTGATAAGGCTACCTTGTCTTCAAACATGAGCTTGATCTCGTGGCGGAAAAGCCTTAATATGATGCTGAACATATGCCCCCGGGCACTTGTTCCGAAAATGTATGTATAGTTCTAAAATGTATGCTTTTTGTTCAATTTCCCTAAAACGACTCTCGAAAATAGAAAACATGGAAATCACTTTAAAACTTTTGGAAAACGGGTTAAAACACTTGTAAATGATCTTGAATGATAGGTTTTGGGAGTAAAATATGAGTGTTATCAGCTCCCCCAGACTTAAAACTTTGTTTGTCCTCAAACAAAACGTAGATGAAAGCTTGGAAAGAGGTTTGAAAATATGGGAACTAGCAAAACCTCAGTGGCCGTCATTCTAAAGCATAAGTCATCGAACTAAATCATTTCAAGCTCAGCCTAGAAAATTCTCACTATAGTTTCTTCAATTCTAGCCCTTTACAAAGATTTCACTATCAAAATCCCAAGTTCCGTTCAACTAGCTCTCTAAGTAATATTAAAAATTGGCATGATTACTATCAAGGGATATTAAGCGAGATCCAATGAGGTTTGGTATATGGAGGCCTTTATTGGCGAGGTTCAGAGTGTTTCAGGTTACGAGATATTATGAAAAACAACAGGAGAAGGTGGAACTGTTGAAGTCCATGATTTCCAATCACTTTTTGCACATATACTTTTGTGAGTCTTCCTTAATATTGCCATTCCCCCAGACTTGGTTCCTTGCTTCTGGTTTGAATTGGATGGAGTTTAAACTTCTTACCAAGTCGACCAAACTTCTGCCTCTTTGAATGTTTCAGACTCCTAAGACTCTTAGGCATTTTCTTCTCGTTTCTTTTATATGTAACTCCCGTTTTTTTATAGATAAGTGCCATCATCATTCCAAAGAATTCAGACCCCTTTATCCAAATTAATCATATATATATATATATATTATTAAACGGGAAGTGCCTTAGTGTAAGGCGGGAAGTGCCTTAGTGTAAGGCGGGAAGTGCCTTAGTGTAAGGAGTCTTAAGGAGCATGTAAATGTTATCTTTCTTTCAAGTTTTCCAAGGCATAAGTTGGCTATTCTTCTTGTTGATACTTCTGTTTCTTAACCATTTGATATTTCGTCTTAAGTGACTAGAAATCGTGTCATTCCTCCCTCTCTGACGTTTTTGCACATATCTGCATATTATGAAAACAATAGAGTTGCATGAGGTATGACAAAAAAATGGTAAAGATTTCGGGTATGGTACCAACTGAAGATGAGTTGGTCGTTCAGGAACAACAAAAGGTTGTGTAAAATGGAAAATATTTCACGAACGTTCTGGTTGGCTCATTGAATGCTTAAATCTGTTGACAGGAAAATTAGATGTCAGGTTAAAGTTCAAATAAAGTATCGCAGGCTTTCTAGCTACTGCATAGTCTAGCACTAAAACTTGAAAGATCAGTTACTAGAAATAGCATAGAAGCACACTGGTTGATTATCATCATTTGTTTTGCGTCATAGTCCCTAAAACCATATGATTTATATCAAGATACATCATCTTTAGTTCTTAGAATAAATAAAAATCATTAAAACGGCTCAAATAAAACCAAAGTAAAGAAAAGAAAAATCATCAGTACGGATAAATCCTCCCTTATACTTAAATCGCACTGTCCCCAGTGTGAAATATTGGTGAAAGGATGGGACTTGCTCAAAATAAGATAAATAAAGCATAAGTAAAAAATAAGGGTAAAGTAGATGGAAGCAAGCTCATAAGCAAGACGAGTTTCGACCGAGACGCAAAGTCTTCAAGGCATTCGAACTCAGAGCCTGAAGGTTGCCATCCATGTGTTCTGTCTCTCGAAGCTGACGCGCCATTGCCTCAAGCATCTCGTTATGGGGTGGCAGTTGCTCCTGAAGGGCCTCATCGCGGGATCAACTGAGGTGGACGGTGTTGCAAATCGTGGGGTGCTGCGTTTCGCGGAAAATGATGTGTGGTTGACTCTCTGCCGGATCGCCTCTCTCCTAGCCTTAGTGACTACGTACTCTACAATGGTTAGCGAGAGGCGTGAGAACTCGGTACAGAACTTCCCGTGTGCCCCGCTGTGGTGAACCATCCGAAAGACGCGTGACAGTGAGGGATGGTAAGTAGACCCTGCGATTGTCCCCCTTCCCAAGGCGGTATCGGTATCCGAACATATCCAGATCCATGGTCGCGCCTGTCAGGTTCATGTTCGTCTGAATCTGGACCAAATCGAACCAAGCCTCATCCTACTCCAGCAGCCTCCATAATCACTGTAATGATGCCTCCATAAGTCGTGAAGGCAGCCTCGCACCTTGGTGTGGTAACATCGTGCTTTACCCGCACGAGTCTCTCTGCTAGGACGCACCCAAGACATGCTGAAAATGGCTCGTCTCTGAAAATAGACTGAAGTAAGACGATGCATGATTGGTTGGTGCGAGAGTAGAGTCGGTGCGCTATAAGGCGGTTCACAAAACGCACGTCATGATGTGAAAAAAAAAAGTTAACGGATGCCCTCCCTTATCGTAGATGCCTTGACCCATCAATCCCCAAATGTCAACACTCCACTCTTCTTCAATGCTAGTCTCGCTTCCCAAGTCGAAACCAAATATTTTGCAAACTCAAGGAATACTCAACTCATAATCTCAAGCGCCAATGGTGAAAGAGAGAATACCATCTTTCGGATGTAACTTCCTTCCCCGTCGATAGGACAACTGAACCAAAGATAAGATCGATCGATATCCATAAAGATCTGGAGCCTTAGCTCGTCCAAATACCATGTAACGTCTTTGCTCTTTGGAGGTGTCCAAACCGTTTAGAACGGAGTAATCGATCTTGAGAGTTGTCCTAATCTCCATCTTCTTCATCTCCCGTAAATAATCGATAGCGAGATATATCGTGGCTCCGAAGTATCGAATTTTGCGCATTTGGTTTGGGAGGAAAACATGAAGTTTTCCTGTCGGGATGCTAAGACGCCTAATGGCCGCGCCACGGGCGGTCGCTCGTGCGGCCAGCCTTCTTTCGAGGCCCCTCTTCAATAGTTTTTTGAGTTTTCTTTTTATGCCTAAGTACCTAAAACTTGAGAAAGCAAACTGTTAGAAATAGAAGAAAGAAAATAAAAACACGTGTCGGATGGGTTGCCACCCATCAAGCGCTTTTGTTTAAGTTGTTAGCTCGACTCGGTTTGAGACTTACGCGATTGAGGAACTTGCCTCCGAAGTTGTTGCTCCTGGAGCTCCGCCTTATTTTTGTATCAGCAATGTACCTACTTTCCCGTTCCTAAGAATTTTGGCTTCAAGGATCACTCGTTTGGTCTTTTCAACTGTCTTGATCATTTCTTCTGCGCTTAACTCTCCTAATTTAAGAGGAATGAGAATTTCAATTTTTGAGAAGGGTCTCGAGTAGAGCTGGTCTACCCTTGGTATTGGCCTCTTTTTCTTCTTTTTACTCGCCTGGTTTTCCCCTTCTTCGAGTAAAGTCTCTTGCTTCTTCGGATAGAATCTCTTCTAGCTCACGTGATTGAAGACAACATAGTTGTTTGCGTGGTCGATCTTTGCCCCTACCGTGGCTAAGAGAGGTCGTCCAAGTATCAAGGGTTTGTCCTTGTCTACTCCCATATCAAGCACATGGAAGTCTACAAAGACTATCTTGTTCTCGACAAGAAGCTAGACATTGTCGATAATGCCATTCGTCTCTTTACGGGATGAATATCCAAACACTAATTGTATTGACGAAGAAAAATAGGTTGTTATTCCCAACCTTTCAGCGATTGCCGTCGACATGATGTTGACATTAGCTCATGTATCGCATAAGCAATCTTCAAATCTGATTCCTGTGATCGAACATGGGAAAGTGAATGCTTCGGGATCTTCTTTCTTCTTCAATCTCTCGAATGTGCAATGTTTCAGCGTCTCAAAAGGGGGTTTGGTGGTCTTCCCCTTTATGGTTGGGAAAAGTGGGACGAACCTGGAATTATCTTCTTCAAGAGGTTCTGGCTTCCTAGCTTCGCTGGTAAGCGAGAGATTACGTTGCAAAATCCTTTCGGTTATCTTTTAACGGCTTCAGCGGTCTGAGCAACTTGCATATCCAAGTTCTTCATATGAGAAGACATAGATTCAAACTTTCCGTTCAAATCATTGTACATGCAATCGACCTTTATATTGAGGTCTTTGTTCGATTTTTGCTGAGCTATCAGTAGTTGTTGCATTAGTGCTTCGAGCTTATCTTCTCGCAACGGGTATGGTGCGTTTGATGCAGCATGTGATGCTCCTTGTTGGTTATTGTAGGGCGCGTGCTGGGCGTTGAAAGATTGTTTCGGTTGATGGCTTATGTTATTTTCATAGTTCATGTTTTGGAACTTACTTTGGAAGGGCCTTCGTTGAGATGGATAGACTTGGTCTCGTGGATTCTCCACGTTCGGGTTTCGATATGAAAGGTTGTTGTCGTTCCGGAAGTTATTGTTGAATCTGTTGTTGAAGTTCCAGTTTGGATACAAATTTTGGCCTCCGATAAAGTTTACTTCTTCTCCTCACGAGTAAGAGTCAACTTCTTCGTTACCTTGATTAAAATCTTCTTCTCCTTCAGGTGCGGCTTCACACGCATTAACGCTGCGTTGCAGTCCTCTGAGGAGTTGACTCATCATGTTCTTCAGTTTGGCTATTTGCTTAGAATCCGAGTCTCCGGTCCACATATGTCTATCATAATTTGGACAGTTATTGCTGTTACTCACAGCGAGATTCTCGATTAGTGCTTATTCTTATCGCTCCGTCTTCATGGTGAAGTATCCATTGCTGACCGTCTCGAGTGAGTGTTGGTACTTAGCTTGCAGCCCACGATAGAACTTGTTTAACAAGGTAGCTCCAGAGAAGCCATGGTGAGGGCAATCATGTTCATAGTCTTTGAATCGCTCCAACGCTTTGAAGAATAACTCGACTGATCCTTGTTGAAAACCTTGAATTTTGTTTCTCAGCAGGTTGGATCGTGACTTCGTGTAGAATTGATTGAGGAAGGCGGATTTGCATTCCCCCGGAGGGTTATTGATCTTGGTGGTAAAGTCTTCAACCATCTATGAGCTTTGTCGCTCAAAGAGAATGGAAACAACTTACATTGCAGATTGTCGGACGGAATATGGTTTGTCTTTGTCGTGCTGCAAATCTCTTCGAAGTGTTCAATGTGATCCATCAGATGCTCATTGGACAGCCCGTGAAACTGGTTTTCTTTCACCAAAGAGATGATTTGCGATTTGATCTCGAGTTAATTCTCATGAGGAACGTTCACTTGAATCGCAGCTCGATTCTGAAAGTGTTGATGAGGAGTGTCGTGATCGGCTATTGTGCGGTTCCGCACTCGTCTTTGTTTGTTGGAGGGTAAACAAGGTCGGTTAGCGTCTCGGTCGTCTGGTTAAACAATAGGGTTCGCATGGTTTGCACCATTTCCGATGATCGGATTATGTCCTCTTTGTTGCAAGGCAGGATCGATTTCGTCTCTGTCTGAGTCAGCCTTGAGAATTGGGTCAGCAAGGTTCCCATTATCGTCGAGTTTTGGCTCTCCGTCTTGATTGGCGGGAGGTGCTCGACCAGCATTGCGAAGGGCTTCTTCGCGCTTTCGTTGAACTCCAACGGCTTCGTTGTCGGCCATACTTATATGTCTTCTTAAATTTCAGATCTCATTTTTGTGCATGTCGATCTCAATGTAGCGGGGCAAAACGGCGTTTCTTCTAGTGGTCATACACCTGAAATATGAGAGTTGTGGCTCTCCGTCTTGATTGGCGAGAGGTGCTCGACCAGCATTGCGAAGGGCTTCTTCGCAGTTTCATTGAACTCTAAGGGCGGCTTCGTTGTCGGCCACACTTATATGTCTTCTTAACTTTCAGATCTCTTTTTCATGCATGTCGATCTCAATGTAGCGGAACAAAACGTTAGAAGCGTTTCTTCTAGTGATCAAACACCTGAAACATGAGAAGCAGATACAAGAAAATCGTGAGTAATTAACGAAAAACTTAAAATTCAATGTGGTTTGTGGAATTAGAAACTGAAAATTCGCAAAAGCAAAAAATCTCCGACAACAGCGCCAAAAACTTGATGCATGGTATTTCGTACTTTAAGTTTTACCCTTAAGACAGCTGCAAGTGCACATCAATCACAGTAGTATATTAAGGGATCGAAGCCACAGAGACTGTTGTTTCGCGAAGATTCTATGATTTCTAAATTTTTTAAACAAAATAAAGATGTTGGGGGGTTTGAGTGTCACGGTTTTGTAGTATCGTTATAAGCAGGAAACTGGAATTAAACGGTTGTGAATCAATTGATAAAAAACACTAGGTTCAAGGTAATTCTACGGAGTGCATGGATCGAATCTAACAAGCGATAGATTAGGTTTTGAAACGACTTAGTCGTATAGGTTCTTTGAGCTAAAACAGTCTACTATGATCACCCCCACTCTCGCGGATCTAATCACCTACGTTTGCTCCACACCGCGTGTAACACCTCCGATTCGGGATAGGACCAGACCCGACCGGAGACGCTACAAATGCCGAGTTTCACTCGATAGGTCAGCAAGTCTTAGAACTCATCTAAACTTAAGGCCGTCCCGGCAAGTTAGCTCGACCCTCTCAACTGGAGCCTAAGGCTTGCCAACTCGTACTCCAGCCGAGAGTTGTGTAGACTCGGACTAAGTCATTTTTACCAGCGGAATACACAAGGGTTTTGTAAATAGAAAATCCGCTTTTATTTCAGAAACCATACATATTACAAAGCGTTTATTTATATTACATAGCAGATCCGTCCGAGATTTCAAATACTAAGAAAAACCCTTGTACAAACATACATACTATATTTTACAAACGGCACCCAAGTCTACTCCGGTGGTCCTAACGTCCACAGCACCCCCTAACCCCGACGGCTTACTAAGGTTTCCTGCGAAATGGAACGGAAAGGGGAATGAGTAATCTAAGATTACTCAGTGAGTCCAGGACCCACTAAAAGAAACAAAGAAAACCCTGAGAACCCCAAGAAACCCCCAAACAACAAGCAAGCAAGCAATTATGCAATAGCCGAAGCAACATAAAAATAAATAGCCTAAGCATGCAATTTTAAATCTATATGCAAGCACTAGTCTAACTTCCACACCACACGTCACACTCGCGTGGACACAGAGATCTCTAAGTGGGTCAGATCTCCTCGCAAACACCCTGCACTTAACCATCACAAAGACAAGCCAAGCCGGATCGTCACTCTCACGAACACCCTGCACTTGACTACCACCAGGACAAGCCAAGCCGGAACATCGTTACCCGGGAGCTTCTCGGTCGGTTCACATCTCGGCGGGGTTTCCATCCGAGAGCCGCCAAGTGAGTTCACATCCCGGGCGGGATAACCACTCTTCGTTGCTGGATTCATGCTATCCCGTCGGATAGTACTCGGCCAGGCTAGCCAGATCCGTTACTCCTCCGAGTCTTCCCATCTAGCAGTCGTTAGCTAACCATGGGGACGGGGAACTTCCAACCACACCGTCACTAATTCATGAAGGATATCACACCACAACATGACTCTGGAATGTCTACAGGATTGCGTGAATTTTGTAGGTCCCGGGAGAATATTTCTTGAGCTAATTCTTTTTGCATGGTCTTCCTTAGTGTATTGTCTACCTCCATGATTACTCCCATAATATTTAAAATTGTTCTGAGGGGTCTCCATAACTGAAAGCTCCGTTCGGGTAATTTAGCTCTAAGATCGGATTATTACATTCTCCCTCCCCCCCTTTAAATAGGATTCGTCCCCGAATCCATTTCTTCTAAAATACCTCCAGTTGGATTTCTGGCCATCCTCCTTCTTGGTGTCGTCACTCAACATTTGGTGTCGTAACCTCGGGTCTTCATTTACCACTATTTCTTCATTTGCCTCATCTCATACCGTTGCTTCCCTGGATGTCGCTATTTTCTTTCGTCTCTCTAAGGTTGGCTTCCTGTCTTTCCTTTTCTTGATTTGGCTTCATTCGTTTGTTTGCATAGCTTGTCTCGACTTCATTCCAGATCTACACATCTACCATACCCCCGTTCCAAACTCATTTCTCAATTTCCCCTAGATCTCCTCGGTCTACATCCTAGAGGTTCGGACTAAAATAGGAAATGGGTTTTCCTATTTCTACTTTCGGGGATCTAATTCTCACTTACTATGAATCCTCAAGGTAAAGTCTTTTCGTTCCGAAATCGACTTTCCAAGAAATCCATACTAGACTCACGCACCAGGACACGATCAGACTCTACCTAACACCCTAAATCTATGGAACTTTCACACACCACAAGCAAGAGATCTGAGTTAGCACCCATACTTACCTTGGTTTAGGCTCAAACTCGGACCTAAACTTTATACCGACTTCCCTAACTCTTCCGGAAGTCTGATCTTCTTCCTTCGGGCGAGACACAGAGCGGGTGACAGGGCGGTGAGCGGGATTCAGGGG
The DNA here is from genome assembly GCA_020283515.1 of Alliaria petiolata. Lineage (NCBI taxonomy): Eukaryota > Viridiplantae > Streptophyta > Magnoliopsida > Brassicales > Brassicaceae > Alliaria > Alliaria petiolata. The sequence goes on from JAHZTW010000002.1 coordinate 17,956,284, forward strand.
TTGTGGCTTTCGGCGCATCGAACAATTGTTTTTGTGGGCTCCTTTGTACCCGCACTCGGTACAAGTCTTGTGTTTAGGGGTGGACGATTTTGAAGTCGGAACATTGGGACAGGTGTGTGGTAAATGTCCACGTTCCCCACACTTGCTACACCGTAAAATCATCATTACTCTTTCGGGTGGCAGAACGCTCATTCGAGGAGTTCTCTTTGGGCGTCTTCCACTCCGGCTTGATTCTCCTTGTTCATATATTGGAGTCGGTTCCTTCGGATTTCTGCTCTCATCGGTGTGTAACTTAATTCCTTTGTTCGTCTTAGTTGGGGTTACAATGTAGTCGGGTCCGTAGAGATTTGCTTCTGGTGTAATCGGTTGTCCGAACAGCTGGCTTATATCGTAGGAGACTCTTGGGTAGCTCTCCGGGTTTATGTTTGTCTCGTCGTGTTCGTTGGTTGGATATTCCACGGTTTCCTCTGGGCTTGTTGGGATGCGTGTGAGTTCTTCCGTCCAACGGGTTGGTGAATACCTTGGATCCACAAATCCTTCTTCCCCGTAGACTCGCTCATTTGGATCTACGTTCTCAGCTAGGCCTCCTTCTCTTGTGAGATTCTTTTGGACAGTTGCAGTCATGTCCTGAGTGCCGTTCTCAGTAACGATGAAGGGGTACACATAATCCATCGGGTTGGACACCGTTGGCATGTACGGGTATAAGCCATATCCCAGTACAAAGACATGTGGCATCGGAATGCGAGGTAATGGACTTGTCGGGCTGTCCTGATCCCACGAGTTTGGCGTAGTTTCTCTGGATGATATCTCAATGATCTCCGTAGTTGGCACAATAATCTCCAGCCCTGAGTTTGGTATTGGTGTCTCTGGGTAGTAGTGTTCTTCTCCGACCGTCCCTCCATATGATTGTTGGCCAAACATACATGTGAACTGATCTGCCATATTTTCTCCATCTACGGTGCTTTGCCCCGCGTATGCATCGTAGTCAGTAATCTCGATGTAATGCTCTTCATTCGAGTTTGAGTCCCATGACAAAATTTATCCATCTGATTCATATCCACCACCAAACCACGAATCCCCTTGGTATCTCTTACCATGCCGATCCCTTGGCGCCATCTATGTCTGTCGATAAGAATCTGCACGGTTAGGTTTATCCTAATGGAAAAGGTTTTCCCCAATACCCCACCTAGACCTATTATGTGGACGTGACCGGATTCCTAATGGTGCTTTTGCGACTCATTTTGACTCGATAAAACATTTTTGAAAACGTTTTAAAAAAATCTCTTGCAACCGAAAGCATGATACGAAAACCATGCTCTGATACCACCTATTGTAACACCCCCGATTCGGGATAGGACCAGACCCGACCAGAGACGCTACAAATGCCGAGTTTCACTCAATAGGTCAGCCAGTCTTAGAACTCATCTAAGCTTAAGGTCATCCCGGCAAGTTAGCTCGACCCTCTCAACTGAAGCCTAAGGCTTGCTAACTCGTACTCCAGCCGAGAGTTGTGTAGACTCGGACTAAGTCATTTTTACCAGCGGAAGACACAAGGGTTTTGTAGATAGAAAATCCGCTTTTATTTCAGAAACCATACATATTACAAAGCGTTTATTTATATTACATAGTGGATATGTCCGAGATTTCAAATACTAAGAAAAACCCTTGTACAAACATACTTACTATATTTTACAAAAGGCACCCAAGTCTACTCCGGTGGTCCTAACGTCCACAACACCCTCTACCCCCGACGACTTACTAAGGTTTCCTGCGAAAGGGAAAGGAAAGGGGAATGAGTAATCTAAGATTACTCAGTGAGTCCAGGACCCACTAAAAGAAAGAAAGAAAACCACGAGAACCTCAAGAAACCCCCAAACAACAAGCAAGCAACCAATTATGCAATAGCCGAAGTAACATAAAAATAAATAGTTGAAGCATGCAATCCTAAATCTATATGCAAGCACTATTCTAACTTCCACACCACACGTTACACTCCCGTGGACACAGAGATCTCTAAGTGGGTCGGATCCCCTCGCGAACACCCTTCACTTGACCATCACAAAGATAAGCCAAGCCGGAACATCACTCTCACGAACACCCTGCACTTGACTATCACCAAGACAAGCCAAGCCGGAACATCGTTTACCCGGGAGCTCCTCGGTCGGTTCACATCTCGGCTGTGTTTCCATCCGAGAGCCGCCAAGTGAGTTCACATCTCGGGCGGGACAACCACGCTTCGTTGCTGGATTTCCGCTATCCCGTCGGATAGTACTCGGCCAGGCTAGCTAGGCCCGTTACTCCTCCGAGTCTTCCCATCTAGCAGTCGTTAGCTAACCATGGGGATGGGGAACTTCCGACCACACTGTCACTAAGTCATGAAGAATATCACACCATAACATGACTCTGCAGTATAATGGAGTCACACACATTATACTTCACACCGCGTTGATCCACACTTGATCAAACGCCAACACACTTCCACACAACCTCCGAGAAGTTAGCGCCCTAGAGTGACGGCAAAGCCAGAACTTCTCTAGTCCCAACTCTCGTTTTCGGTCACAAGCCTTACACGCTTGAACCTCGCTCATGCACGTTCATTACAACACTGCATACATGACCTTCCAGCCACGCAACGGATTTTACCAAAAATCGTACACTCGCTCATTCGGTGAAGAAACATGCAGGTGGATCTGAGATCCGGCAGTCCTTACACCCTTCTCATCACTCGGTAAGGATGATAACATGCCCCACGGACATGCATCAAACCGTTACCTCACCCAATGGCTTTCACAGCACACATATCTAACAGATCTGAGGCTAAACCTGCACTAAAACGTTAGTATACCCTCAGATCTACACAGATCCGAGCTTTCCTGCATCACATGTTAGTCACACACACACATACAAGCATATAACCTATTGGTGTAAATTTTTTAAAAATATTAGTAGATATTATGTAAAACTCATCCTATATATAATAACTTCTTTAAATTATTAACTATTTAGAAACAAATTATGTAATTAGAGTTTTCACAAATGTTATCTTTAAAATTTATATAATTATGATTTTATTAAATATTATATAATAAAAATGTTTCTATATATTAACCATTATCTTTAAAATTTATATAATTATAATTTTATTAAATATTATATAATAAAAATGTTTCCTAACAATTTTGATAATCTAACAACCTAACTACACAAAAACTACAAAAAATGAAAACTTACATAGTTCTTTAGGAGATGAGAAAGAAGAAGGAGAACAACAGCAAAGGAGAGAGATTAGTGGTTAGGGCGGCGCCGAGAGGAGGGGCAGAGATCGGCGGCAGTGAAAGCGGCCAAAATCGGAGGTAAGGGAGAAATTTTTTGATTTTTTCGCTAAGGGTGGAGAAGAAAGGGGAAGAAGATGACTAATTATAAAATAAAATTTCCGACGGCCAAACCCGTCAGAATTCCGTCGGTTTTAATTTTAAATTTTTTCAATTTCCCGAGGCGCGTAAATGTGGCGCCTTCTGAAAAATTATCGCGGGCAAAATAATTTCGACCCGTCGGAAATCCGTCAGAAATTTCCGACGGATTTCTGACGGGTGAAAAATATTTTGCATGCGTTCTACTTGGCCAGTCAACCTATGATCCAGTCAAATTTTTTAACTATCCGTCGGAAATTTCCGACGGATTTCCGACGGGTTTGAGGTATAGGGTTTAAAAATTGATTAAAATTGTTGTTTAAGTAATGATTATATTATTTGAAATATAATTCTATTTTTAACTTAATAGTTATCATCATTTACATCAATATTTTTCAAATTTTCTAAAATTTTAACATTCACTATACTTACACATAACATACTATAACTTATACTCTAACTTATACTACTAATACATCAAATCACAAAATTTAAAATAAGTCACTAATGTAAGCTTAATATTTGAAAGTTATTTAAGATGATATAAGATAGTACATAATGATGATGAGGGATCTAAAATTTTGTGGTTTTAAGCCCTAAACACCATACCCGTCGGAAATCCATCAAAAATTTCCGACGGATTTCCGACGGGATTGCACAAAACCTGTTAAACGTGATGTCCATTAACAAATACATATAAAATATTTCGTATCCCGTCGGAAATCCGTCGGATATTTCTGACGGATTTCCGACGGGATTACACAAAACCTGTTAAACGTGATGTCCATTAACAAATACATATAACTATTTCGTATCCCGTCGGAAATTTGTGACGGATTCCCGACGGACATGTGCCCGTCAGAAATTTCCGACAAGATTCTGACGGGCTTTGTTGTTATTTGAAAATTTCGACGGGATTCTGACGGGACCATAAAACCATCGGAATTTTGTCAGAATTCCGTCAAAAATTTTCCGACGGCCTTGAGTCCGTCGGAAAAACCGTCAGAATACCCTATGTTTTCTTGTAGTGTTAACTTCACTAACGGATCGATTAAACGCAGTTTAATCTCCGTCTGATGGTGAAATTAAAGTCGTGTCCAATATGGCTAAGTCAACATAAGTTCGCTATTTAAAGTTTGGTCACCGAAAAAGTTTGTTATTTAAACGAATCACGTGAAAAGTGGTGCTTTGAATGGCTGAAATTTGAAAGTTGGGCATTTAAATGGCATTTTTTCTACTAATCGATAACTTTTATTTCTGATGAATGAGTATCTCAAACTCAGGGTTTTGCAATGTGAAAGATTAATGATCTCAAGGTTTTTGAAGCATGTGATTAGCAATAAAACTCATGTATTGATGATGAAAGAGCATCTTAAACTCAACTTATTGAGGTTCTTGAGGTAATATACTATTTTTTTAGCAATGTAATTTTTCAAACAAAACTCAAATACTTCAAGCTGATGAGGTAGCTACAGTTCTTTCCCACAACTTGAAACTCTAATGTCCCAGTGAAACTGTAATCATGAGCGATGAATGATCAGTGTTTTAAGATTCAAAGCGAGGTAGAACAAGTTTCTCCAAGTTTCTCAACTTTTGTATGTAAATTTAGGGGTTCGTAAGATTTGTAGATTCTTAAATAATAATGACATGTGGTTAAATTGATGTTTTAAAGGCGAACCCCTTTTTTTTTGGTAATGTAAATTTAATTTATGTTTGAATATCTTTTAAAATTAGTTTTGATTTACTTGGGTTAGCAATTACGTAATATTACATAATACGAAGAAATTGAAATTATCACCGGGAAAATACCATTTAAATGTCAAACTTTTAAATTCCGGCCATTATAAGCACCACGTTTCACGTGAACGGTTTAAATAACAAATGTTTACATTAATTATTTTTTAAATCGTAAACGTATGTAGATTTAGCCATATTGGACACGACGTTAACTTTACTACCAGACGGAGAATAAACGGCGTTTAGTCGATCCGTTAGTGAAGTTAACGCCGTGTCTAATATGGTCGAGTCAACATAAGTTCGTGATTTTAAAATCGATCAACAAAAAAGTTTGTTATTTAAANCTTGGACTTTGTTTTGCCACTCTTATCCCAGCTAGCTTTCGATTCTTGTGAGCTTGATTGCAAAAGACCAAAAAGAACTTCCCCATACAAGATGGAGATGTAGGGGAAGAGAGGGTTCCAATTTTTGTTAGTTGTTATTATTATTAATAAAATTCGAATACATTTAAAAAAAACCAGAGGTCCTTAGCAACACGTTTCAAGCATTTCTGCGATTACGTTTCACAAAATATCTTTGAAGGCTACCGAAAACCAACTTCTTCGTCTCTCTCTCTCGAGTCTGCTCAAGTAAAACCTCAAGTCCAGAACGCATGGGAGATCATCAGAACGATCAAAACGATGACGTTTTCTCCTTCTTCACCACTCCCAGCGACTCCGACTTCTCCGCGGCGACGACGGCGACTCCGTCCACGCTTTTCAACCGTTGTTCATACTCCTCCTCGTCTTCCTCCGGCGACGAATCTCACCCTTCCGGTCCTTCAGTCGACGACAGCAACAAACGAATCGACTACATGATCCAGTTTCTCGACCGGAGACTAAGCGAAGACGGCAATTTCGACGGGATCGGGACTGATAACGACGGCGATGGCTCCGATTATCTGCCGGAGATCGTTGGGAAGTGTGGTGGAACCGGGATCTTCAAGGTTCCGATTAGGTCTGCAGTTCATCCGAATCGGCCGCCGAGTCTCGAGGTTAGACCACATCCGCTAAGGGAAAGTCAAATCGGACGGTTCTTGAGGACGATGACGAGTACCGAGAGACAATTGTGGGCCGGAGGCGAGGACGGTGGGTTGAAGGTATGGGACTTCGATGAACTGTACGGAAGCGGACAGGGTTTAGAGGCGGAGGATACGGCGCCGTATAAGGAGACTCTGGAGATGGAGATTGGGTCTTCGGTTGTTTGTATGATCGGAGATGAAGGTAGTAGAGCTGTGTGGAGTGGGCATAGAGACGGGAGGATCAGATGTTGGAAACTGAGAGCTGATCATGGGATTGAAGAAGCCTTGTCGTGGCAAGCACATCGTGGTCCAGTTCTCTCCATTGCCATCTCGTCTTACGGTGAGTGTTTAAGTTTCTAATATTGAATAGATGATATGGTTGAGTTAGCATTTCACTGCCTATTAGCATCTCTGTTTCATACTCTTTGTTAAAAGTTGGTGGAAATTTCAAAATATACTAAACTATGGCACACTTGCGGATGATTGAATTGTGTTTTAACATTCTCTCGTGACACATTTTTGGTATCAATTATCTAGGAGATATATGGTCAGGGTCTGAGGGAGGCGGTCTTAAAGTTTGGCCATGGGACGCTCTTGAGAAGTCGCTTTCTTCGACTATGGAAAAAAGGCACATGGCTGTGTTATCAGTAGAGAGATCGTATGTTGACCCTAGGAACCAGGTTTCGGTCAATGGATTTGCTAATACATTAACGTCAGATGTCACGTTCCTCGTATCTGATCATACACGGGCAAGAGTATGGAGTGCTAGTCCCCTTACGTTTGCTTTGTGGTAAAATGATGACTCTTTTTTTGTCTGATTTTCTTATACATAGCCTTTCTGATTCCGGTTGATTATCAAGAATATGCCGCATTACCACAATAAGCTTAATGGGAATATTTACATTTTAGTCTATACTATCTCTTTTCAGTTGGCTCTGTAGTTTTTCAATTGCCAGCAGGCACACCCATTAAGGTTCATGTAAAGCTTACTGTTTTCTTATTTTCTGTTTGTTTATTGCTTGACAGGGATGCTCGTACAAGAGATTTGATCAAAGTATTTAATATTGATGGACAGCTCGAGAATCGATCTGAGATGTCTGTATTTCCTGATTTTGGGACTGAGGAAGAGGGGAAGATGAAGATGACTGCTTCAAAGAAAGAAAAAGCTCAATCTTCTCTTGGTTTCTTTCAGCGGTCTCGTAATGCCCTTATGGGAGCAGCTGATGCTGTTATTCGTGCTGCAACAAAAGGGGGTTTTTGTGATGACAGTAGGAGAACTGAAGCTGTGGTCATATCAGTTGATGGACAGATCTGGACCGGAAGTGCAAACGGCGTCCTTATGCGATGGGACGGAAATGGTAATTGCTTGCAAGAGTTCTCATACCAGTCCTCTGGTATTCTCTGCATGTTCACTTTTTGTTCTCGGCTGTGGGTTGGTTATTCCAGCGGCACTGTTCAGGTATTGGACCTTGAGGGAAAGCTGCTTGGAGGATGGGTGGCTCATAGTGGCCCTGTAATAAAAATGGCTATTGGTGGTGGTTATTTATTTACCCTTGCGAATCATGGAGGTATTCGAGGATGGAACGTTACTTCTCCAGGGCCCCTTGACAATGTATTGCGGGCCGAGTTGGCTGGGAAAGAATTTTTATATTCAAGGATAGAAAATCTGAGAATATTAGCTGGTACATGGAATGTTGGAGAGGGTCGAGCATCGACCGACTCAATTGTATCTTGGCTAGGCTGTGCTGCAACTGGAGTTGATATCGTAGTTGTTGGACTGCAAGAAGTTGAAATGGGAGCAGGAGTTCTTGCAATGTCTGCAGCAAAAGAAACAGTAAGTTTTCTTTTACCTACTGGCCTCCACCAATGCTATTTAAGTTCTACAATGACTTTTTTCAGAAAAGAGTTTATAGCATGAACATAATCGGGTTAACTCCCTTAATTGGTTGATCTTTGTTTTGTGTAATCTTCTAGGCCTTTCTTTTGCTTTTATGGCATTTCGAATAAATAAATATTCCGCCCATCCACTCTCTTAAACATGCAGGCGCACACATACACCCGTCCGTTTTTTAATTGTCTTTCTTGTTAAATGTTTTTGTAGCCTTGTAGGGCGATAAGTTTTACAATTTAAAACATATGAGACTATCTGTAACTTGTGCTTCTGGTTTACTTTGTTTCCCCGAATGTAGGTGGGACTTGAGGGTAGTCAACTTGGTCAGTGGTGGCTGGATATGATCGGGAAAACTTTGGATGAGGGTTCATCGTTTGTTCGTGTTGGCTCTAGGCAGCTGGCAGGGTTGCTCATTTGTGTATGGTTAGTTTTTTGTTTTTACTGTGACTTTTTCTCTGTTCATTTATTGCAATTATCAGTTGCTATTCATATTGTGACAATTTATCTTTATTGCTGAAGTATACATCATGTTACATGTGCTCATTTTAATCGTTTAATTCTCAGATGCCAAAATGATCTCTTTCAATCCTGTTTTGACTAATCTCCACAGAGCAATTCTCACATATGCATAGGAACAATTTGTTAGTATGAACCATTTTAATTCGGATTTCTTTGACTATTATTTAACTTCTTAACATATCTGGTCCTAAAGCTAAGAAAAGAGAGTGAAGATTTTAGTGTTACTTATCCTGCATGCTTTCTCCAATTTCTCTTGTTAGTATTGAATGAACTTGATAAGTTATAGTCTTATAGAGGAAATAATTTTTTGTCAGGGTTAGACATGACCTTAAACCTCACGTGGGAGATGTTGACGCTGCTGCGGTTCCTTGTGGTTTTGGAAGAACAATTGGTAATAAGGTATGGCGTCGTATTGCACAGGTTGCTCACAATATATCAGAAATAAAAATGATGTCGTAAAATAAAAATGAAAGGTGGAACAGTAGATTATATCAAACATTATCTCTTGTTAAGTAAAATGCTTGCCCTTTTCCATTTCTTTTTTTATCTATCTCTATTATGAACGTCTTTTTTATTTTTAGGGAGCTGTAGGTGTGCGACTCAGAATGTATGATCGAGTACTGTGCTTTGTAAATTGTCATTTTGCTGCACACCTAGAAGCTGTTAATCGGCGAAATGCTGACTTCGACCATGTTTATCGAACAATGGCCTTCTTACGTCAGTCTAGTTCACTCAATCCAGGGGCTGGTATGCTGCGAAATATATTTCTATCATGCTTGAATCAATTTTGGCGTATTCATTGGTCTCTCTTGTTATTGGTTTCCTCCATTGCAGCTGGTGCTTCATTTGGTGTCTCAGTGCCTCGTGGTGGCAATGTACGTATTTCCTTTGATTTTCATAGTTGCTTGCTATCAATTCCGTTCAGAGACTGTAATGTTTAGCTTCTTCAAAAAGTCTAAGAGCTATATTTTTACAGGCTGTGGGTGTCAACACAGTTGAAGCAAGACCTGAGTTATCTGAGGCAGACATGGTCATATTTCTTGGAGATTTTAATTACCGCTTGGATGATATAACTTATGATGAAACAAGGGATTTCATTTCTCAAAGATGCTTTGATTGGCTAAGAGAAAAAGATCAGCTACATGCTGAAATGGAAGCCGGGAATGTTTTTCAAGGGATGCGTGAAGCAGTTATCAGGTTTCCTCCAACATACAAGTTTGAAAGGCACCAAGCTGGTCTAGCAGGTTAGTGTCTTTCTCCCTATTTGTCGCTTGAGGTATTTTTTCAGATTGATACCATTTTCCTGGAAAATCGTAGTTTAAGCTGCTGTTCCAAATCTTTCCGAAGAATAGAGAGTAAAATTGACAGCATTATGAATTGTGGATGTCTAAGTTTTTCTCTGCTAGGTAGGTAGCCCAAACCCCGAAGGTCATATCGCTTGAAAAGTTGAGAATGTGAATTAATCCAAGTACTTACAGAGAAATACTACAAATAATATGAAGGCTTTTATGATATGTTCATGGGGTTCTTGGCAGTGGGAGGAGGCTAGATCTGTGATAATAATTCTATTTCCAGGGCTTTTGGGATTTTAAGGGCAATGAGTTGCTGAAACCATATTTGACAATTGAAGCTGTGTTTCTGCAGGTTATGATTCTGGGGAAAAGAAGCGTATTCCTGCCTGGTGTGATAGGATTGTATATCGCGATAGCAAGAAACATTTGGGAGCTGAGTGCAGTTTGGATTGTCCAGTGGTGTCTTCTGTATCACAGTAAGTTTCTTGTTAGTTAACAATAGAAAGCATACTCGAGACAGGCTCACCTTAATGTTCCATATGTTTTAGTAGATCAGTAATATATTATGAAGTGTGTGTCATTCCTCAACTTAAGGATTAGCTATAATAAATTATCAGCTTCGTGTTTTCTTTTCAATTCCTTCAGTTCTGGACCTTCTGGTAGTCTGGTTGCAATATTCACCAACCATTCGCATATATTCTGAAGCCTAATCTGCCTATGATGGACTCAGTGTTAAAAAAACATTATGTAACTTGCACTTTTCGTTGGGAAATAACCTGTTTTAGAGAAAAGGAAACTTTATTTGTATTTCTGGTTTCCGGAAGTGGTTCACAGGCTTTATGACTTTATCCTACATGATTCTCTAAGGCCAAGAAACATGGCATTTCTCAGATGTTCTATCATACCAGATTCAATGCTTCTTTGTGCGGAGATAGTTACTTTATAATATCAGGGAGTTGGGTTTAGAGTCTGTGAGATACAGATTTGAGTAAATCGTGCTTTTCTGTGACCCACCCTTTATAATGTATATGATTGTAAACCTTGAATTGAGAAATGATTACAATTCTCTTTTGTTTTTAAGGTATGATGCCTGCATGGATGTGACAGACAGTGACCACAAGCCAGTCCGCTGTGTATTCAGTGTCAAGATTGCACGGGTCGATGAATCAGTCAGGAGACAAGAATTTGGCAACATCGTAAACACGAATAAGAAAATCAAGGTCATGCTTGGAGAGTTAAGCAAGGTTCCAGAAACAATTGTCAGCACTAATAATATAATTCTGCAAAATCACGATTCAACGATTCTGCGTGTTACAAATAAGAGCGAGAAGAACATTGCTTTCTTCAAAATAATTTGTGAAGGTCAGTCTAACATCGAGGAGGATGGTCAGGCATACGACCATCGAGCAAGAGGCTCTTTCGGGTTTCCCCAGTGGCTTGAGGTCAGTTCTTTCATCCTTGACGTTTAGCTTTTCGTTATTGCTGCTATATGTTCTGTTCCCTAAGCAACAACAGTCTTCTCTTAACGGTATCTAAGCAGAATAAGGATCTGGTTCTCTTGATTACTTCGAGTGCTTAGAGAGTTAAGTTTGCAAGTAGTTCACCAAAATGATGAACTAAAGATTAGGGTAGGGCATCATAGGTAGCTGGGATATTTTACAACTTGGCTAAGAAGTGTAATATCATTTGGGGGTTTGAGTTTTAGGGGTATATTCAGTCTGGAGTATTTTTATAAAATCACAAATCCTATATTATTATTCAACCATGAATTTTAAATAGTTTTTTAAATTCTCATGTTATTGAATTAGTTATTTGAAAATGTACTTTCAAATCCACTCTAATTGAAAATATTTTAAGTCCTAGATTGTGATATTAAGATGTTTTGGTGGAGTTTTTTTAGTTAAAAATATAAACGGTTGAAAATGCAGTCAGTTCGGTTTTTAGAAATTTTTAAGATGATTTGAAATTTTTAAAATAAAAAAATATATATTTTTAAGATGATCTGAAAATCCAGTCAATTGTTTTTTCTCCGGTTAAGTTTGGATTGGATCGGTTTGGTTTATCCGGATCAAACACTCCTAGTAATAATGCCATATAAGCTTTCAAAATCATCTTAAAATCTTCTGGTTGCCTTTGCCATGATCTTATTTCATTGGGTCATCAGAAATTTACTTGGAAACGATCCCACTAAAATGCTTGTATTTTCCTTAAAATCAGGTGTCTCCAGGAACAGGCATAATCAAACCAAACCAAATAGCCGAGGTCTCAGTCCATCTCGAAGACTTCCCAACAGTAGAAGAGTTTGTGGACGGTGTTGCTCAGAACTCTTGGTGTGAAGACGCTAGAGACGAGGAAGTCATATTAGTCCTCGTGGTACACGGAAGGTTCTCTACCGAGACAAGAAACCATAGGATCCGTTTCCGTCATTGCCCTCGTGGTCGATTCGCAAAGAGATATTACGACGATAAACCCAAAACCTCGGGACAGGTAAACGCTCTTCATCGCTCCGATTATCAACCACTGAGTAATACTCTTGATATGGTTGAGCAGCTAAAGAACTTGCACAGTCCATAGAAGAAGCCAATTTCTCTCTTGGAGGGGTTTAAGTGTACAGTGAGATGAAATCAACGTCCTCCATGTGTTAAGTAATGTGTAACTTTTGTCTTTTTGAAATTTTAATGGGAAAATTTGTGTGAAAGAAAAGATTAGCTTCTAACGTTTTTTGTTTAGAGGCTAGTTATGTTGCTTATGCAGGGGATATGTTCTACCAAATGTTATTTTATTTTCTCCGTATGAGTAATGGGTTTGTTTGTAGTGTAACCTTATTGTTGTTTATGTAGCTCTCTCTCAACAGTTATTCAAACTAGAAAAGAATCTCTATTTGTATTTTTTTTTTTTTTTGTTAAAAGATTATCTATCGATAAAAGAATCTCTATTTGCATAAAAAAAATATTACCAAGACCAATTAGGCCCTACAAAATATATGTTTAAACTTCACATGATAAATACAACTAAACTATAAAAATTAAAATTAATTAAAAGAAATTGACATTTTTTATTTTAAAATTTAAATATATTTTATCAAAAAAAATGGAAACAATTTTGAACATAATTGAAATGTGTTATAAACTTATTATTATGAAGATGAGATATATATATATATTATCTAAGAGTGTGGAATTAAGCGAGAGAGAGTAAGTAGACGCAAGGAGAGAGAAAGATTACTTTATATGTATTAACCTTTCTTTACAATATGAAGCATAGCTATTTATAGAGGAGGAGAATTCATAAAATAATAACAATAAGATAAGAAGATAAGAGTGAAATGGTAAGTCGGTAAACTCAAAAGCGGTGAATGTATAATTATTTATTCTTCAACACTCCTCCTTAATTATCAATCACTATTAAAGTATTATGTACTGCCTTGTTAAAAACCTTACCATAGAAAAACTCAGTGGAATAAAAATCATTATAAGAAAAAAAAGAGTACAGTGACGTAATCTCCTCCTGGAAATGATGGATATCATCTTCTCTTCAAAGATCTCTTAGATGACGCATTCCAAGACTTTGAACGTGCTTTCTGAATGTTGTAGTAGAAAGCGCTTTGGTAAAGAGATCGGCGGCATTATCACATGAGCGAATATATTGAATATTCACTTCTTGATTTTTCTCGAGCTCTCGTGTGTAGGAAAAAAATCTTGGAAGGATATGCTTTGTTCGATCACTCTTGATATAACCCTCTTTAAGTTGTGCAACACATGCAGCATTGTCTTCAAACACTTTTGTTGGTTCCTTCTTTGTCTCTAGTCCGCTTGTTTCTTTTATGTGATGAATCAGAGATCTGAGCTATACGCATTCCCTACAAGCTTCATGTAATGCAATAGTTTCTGCATAATTTGAAGAAGTTGCAACCAGAGTCTGTTTTTGGGAACGCCAAGAGACCGCAGTTCCTCCAATTGTAAAAACGTATCCGGTTTGCGATCGTGCTTTATGCGGATCTGATAAATATCATGCATCTGCAAAACCAACCAGACCAACCTTGGCGTTTCTAGAATAAAATAAACCAAAAGTCAACCGTACCTTGTAGGTAACGAAATATATGTTTTATTCCGTTCCAATGTCGGCGAGTAGGAGATGAGCTATATCTTGCAAGTAAATTTGTAGCAAAAGCTATATCTGGTCGAGTGCAATTTGCAAGATACATAAGCCCACCGATAGCGCTCATATAAGGTACTTCAGGACCTAATATTTCTTCGCTATCCTCACAAGGTCGAAATGGATCTTTATTAACATCAAGCTATCTATTGACCATCGGAGTACTCAAAGAAGTCGTTTTATCCATATTAAAGCGTTTTATGATCCTTTTCGTATAATTTGGTTGATGAACAAATATTCCATCTTGGAAATGCTCTATCTGGAGCCCAAGACATAACTTTGTCTTCCCAAGATCTTTCATTTCGAACTCTTCTTTCATATGAGTTCTTGCATCATCAATCTCTTTTTGAGTTCCGATTATGTTCATGTCATCAACATAAACAGCAATGATCACAAACCCAAATAAGGATTTCTTAATAAAAACACAAGGGCATATCGCATTGTTGATATAACCTTTACTCAAAAAATATTCACTTAAGCGATTATACCACATGCGTCCAGATTGCTTTAATCCGTAAACTGATCGCTGTAATTTGATCGCACAAATCTCTTTCGAGTTTGATCTTAATGCTTCATGCATTTTAAATCCTTCACGGATTTTCATATATATGTCATTATCAAGTGATCCATATAAATATGCTGTCACAACATCCATCAGATACATGTCTAGGTTTTTAGATGCTGCTAGACTCATTAAGAATCTAAATGTTATTGCATCCATTACTGGAGAATATGTTTCCTCATAATCAATTCCCGGTCTTTGAGAAAATCCTTGTGCCACAAGTCGGGCTTTATATCTTGTGACCTCATTTTTCTCATTTCTCTTTCTTACAAAAACCCATTTGTATCCGACTGGCATTACATGCTCTGGTGTAGTGATAATAGGTCCAAAGACATTTCTTTTATTCAGGGAGAATAATTCTGTTTCTATGGCCATCTTCTATTTCTCCCAATCATGTCTTTTCTGACATTCTAATATGGACCTTGGATCTGGATCATCACTTTCATGATCAAGCTCTTTAGATACAGAAAAAGAGAATATTCCATCAATATCTTTTATTTTATCTCTGATCCATAATTCTCCATTTTGGGCGTAATTGATGGAAATCTCATATTTTTCTGTTTCATTTTCATCTTCTGGACTTTCTTCCAGATCTGGTTCTTCTGGAACCCTTTCATTTATGTCATCTTGACATTTTTCTCTAATTGGTCCTTCATGAACCATTTTACTTTGTTCTCCCATATTCTTTTTCTTTCGGGGATTTCTATCTTTAGAACCCATCGGTCTCCCCCTTTTCAACTGAACCCTAGGTTCATTTGCTGTGTTCCCATCAATTTGTTCTTCAGGAACAATAATTCTAGATGGAACATTCGCAACGGGAATATACGACTTTGTCACCCTTTTTGTATCTGTGAACGCATCCGGTAACTGGTTTGCCATATTTTGTAAATGTACAATTTTCTGAACTTCCAGCTCACGTTGATTCGTAGGAGGATCAAGGTGCAATAAAGACGTTGTGCACCATGTAACATCCTTTGGAATTTCTTTAATTCCTCCCCCTAACGCTGGAAATTCATCTTCATTAAAATGACAATCGGCAAAATGTGCCGTAAACATATCACCAGTTTTTTGTTCCAGATACCGAATTATACTTGGTGATGTATAACCGATGTATATTCTCAATCTTCTTTGTGGCCCCATTTTTGTTCTTTGCGGTGGGGCTATCGGAACATAAACCGCACTTCCAAAAACACGAAGATGGGATATATTTGGCTCCTGACCAGATACTAACTGTAATGGAGAATATTCATTATATGCACTTGGTCGTATCTGGATCAGTGCCGCAGCATGCAAAATAGCATGTCCCCAAACATTAATTGGGAGCTTTGTTCTCAATATTAACGGTCTTGCAATCAATTGCAACCGTTTAATTAATGACTCAGCCATGCCATTTTGTGTATGAACATGTGGAACCGGATGTTCAACATCGATTCCCAAAGACATACAATAATCATTAAACACTTGTGAAGTGAATTCACCAGCGTTATCCAATCTTACTTTCTTTATGGCATAATCAGGAAATTGTGCTCTCAACCTGATTATTTGGGCAATGAATTTAGCGAAAGCCGTATTTCGTGTTGTCAATAGACACACGTGTGACCATCTACTGGATGCGTCAATTAATACCATAAAATATCGAAACGGCCCACATTGTGGGTGGATCGGCCCGCATATATCACCATGTATTCTTTCTAAAAATTCTGGTGATTCATTCCCAACTTTGCCTGACGATGGCCGAGTAATGAGTTTTCCTTGAGAACATTCATTACATAAAAACTCGTCCGTTTTCAAAATTTTCTCGTTTTTCAACGAATGGCCATTAGAATTTTGCACAATCTTTCTCATCATGACTGAACCAGGATGCCCTAATCTTTCATGCCAGATTTTGAATGTACTAGTAAACTTCGGGTTTACTGTAACATATGATTCAGTCATATTTATTTTTGTGCAATATATTCCAGAGGATAACATTTGCAACTCTTCCAATATATGTTTCCTCTCCGATGTAATGCAAAGATATTCAATGCCATTTTTATTCATAGTTTCTACATGATATTCATTCCTGCGAATATCTTTGAAACTTAACAAGTTTCTGTAAGATTCTGGGGAATATAACGCATCATTTATTTCAAACTTCGTTCCCCTTGGCATTGAAAAATTGACTCTTCCGGAGCCCATAATAATTTTTGCATTACCAGATATTGTATTCACGCTTCCGGCGGATTCTTTTATTTTGAGACAGGAGAAATACTTTTTATCTTTAATTATCGTGTGCGTTGTCGCACTGTCTGCCAAACATATATCTCCTTCCTCAGTCTCAAAGTCTGACATTTTCTGAATTTAAAATATTCATAAAAGATGCATTAATGAATGTTAATAAAAAGAAACTTATGTTATAAAAGTACTTATTTTACAATAAACTTGTTTTTATAACAAAACATTAAAACACAAAAGTACATAAAACGTAACAAACATTAAACTTTTATTTTTCTTGTCTTCTTCAGGAAGACATCATATTACATCGATTTTTTGTCGCTTCGTTTCCGTTGATTCTTCTGGATCAATTAGGAAATCTGTAACATCCAGATGAGTGTCATCATTTAGGCCATGAAATGAAGGTCCGGGATCACCAGAAATAAAGTTGGTTTCTCTTTCTTTCTCTTTTGCTTTTTGTGATTCCCGGTACAGATCAGCTAAATGTTTGGGTGTACGACAGGTACGTGCCCAATGTCCCTTCATGCCGCATCTGTAACAAGCCGTTTCTTTTTTCTTCTTAAATTCTCGGCTTTCATCATTTCCATGGAAACTTTTATTATCTTTTTCATTGTTGAAATCATTAGGACGGTATCCTCGTCCTTGACCACGTCCATGTCCACATCCACGACCTCGACCACGGTAATAACCGCGTCCGCGTCCACGTCCTTGCCAATTATTATACCTGGATGATACAACATTAGCTTCTGGGAATGGTGCAGATCCAGTTGGACGGCTTTGATGGTTCATCATCACGAGTTCGTTATTCTGTTCTGCAACAAGAAGTACATACATTAACTCTGAATAACGAATATATCTATTCGCCCGATATTGTTGCTGCAGGACTACATTACTCGGGTGAAATGTGGAGAGAGTTTTTTCAATCATATCATAATCACTTATTGTTTCTCCACATAACACCATTCTGGATGTGATTCCAAACATCGCAGAATTATAATCACTAATACTTTTGTAGTCCTGAAACCGGAGATGTAACCACTCGTGTCTGGCTTTTGGTAAGATCACATATTTCTGATGATCAAACCTTTCTTTCAAAGATTGCCGGAGATCTGCAGGATCTTCTTTTATGATGTACTCATCTTTTAAACCATCGTGGATATGATGACGTAGAAATATCATGGCTTTTGCCTTTTTCTCATCTGACGTTATTTTTGACTTATCGATGGTATCCAAAAGCCCGTTTCCTCTTAGATGCATTTTCGCACCTACTGCCCATGTCATATAATTTTTTCCAGCTATATCAAGGGCAGTATTCTCGAGCTTTGCCAGATTTGATATTATAACTGTATTCATAAAACAACAATTGATTAATTAAAATTTTAACCAAAAATCCAATTTTAAACACTTGTTTTAAATTCCAATTTAAAAGTTCAATTTGAAGTTCAATTTTAAATTTGGGCATAATAATAACATAATTTAAAATGACAATTTAAAAAAAAAATATAAGAACTTTATAAATAAATAAATGAAATGGGGGTATTAACCTCCCAGTGCATAATAATAAACAAAGGTGGAGATTTTAATCTCCCACTCCATAAATATGATCCGAACCATATGATCATTTGATCGTGAAGGCAGCGCTTATCATAACGATCAGCTCGGAGAAGGCAGCACCTATCATCCCGGCATAACGATATAATTTTTTTTTCGATCGTGAAGGCATAGCTTATCATAACGATCGGTTCGGAGGAGGAAAACCTACCATTCCGGTATAATAATAATAATAATTAAAATAAATGAAATACAAATAAATCTCACCTTGTCGGTATAGAACAGATCTAGAGACGTTCGTGCTGATAACGTGTTATAAATTTATTATTATGAAGATGAGATTTATATATATATTATCTAAGAGTTTATGGAATTAAGCGAGAGAGAGTAAGTAGACGCAAGGAGAGAGAAAGATTACTTCATATGTCTTAACCTTTTTTTACAACATGAAGCATAGCTATTTATAGAGGAGGAGAATTCATAAAATAATAACAATAAGATAAGAAGATAAGAGTGAAATGGTAAGTCGGCAAACTCAAAAGCGGTGAATGTATAATTATTTATTCTTCAACAAAATGTGGTATTTGCAAAGGTTCAGAGCAAAATGTTGGAAAGACTTCTTCACTCGGTCCAACATAAGTTGTTGATTGCTCAATAGTAAGTTCTAATATGATAAATCTCCAAATGATCATAAAACATTGATTTAATGTATACAGTATATAGGTTTTACATCTATACTAATCTTTTTATTATTATATTTTTAATCCACTTTATTAAAATCAGAAGCACAAGAAACTGATATGGAAAATGAAACAGCACCGAATATTAAACATTGATTTTTCTAATGGATTAAATGGGAAGTAAAACCATTAAGAAGCGAGGTACTACATTTGTTTTGGAAAATGAAAACCGCACCGAACATTAAGCACTATCTATTCATATGTTATGTAATTTGTTACTACAAGTTTATAATATATACAACGCCATATAATATAAACCAGAGACATTATTTTAAAACTGAATGCAATTCCAATCATATAATTAAGGAATTCATCGGCTATTATATTTGCTCCCTCTCTTTTTATTTTGCCATTACCGTTTGTTTTCTTTAATTCATGGGAAAATTCTAATATTCATCGGCTATTGTATCCTTATCTCTCTTGTATATAAAATCTTACAAGATAATCATACAGTACAATATATAGAGGAGAAAAGAAAAAACATATACTATGAGAGAAATAATGGAAAAGAAAGAGAAGAATTGTGTATCTTATTGCTATACTTGAGAAGAACATACATATATATGCAAGAAGATAGAAGAGAAATGAAATAGTAATATTTGCAATAATAACAGAATATTAGCTAGTCGTTGGTTCTTAACTGTTTAGATCTTATATTTCTCTATTGATTTGGTTTAGTCTTCCAAATCCACCGAGCTACCTTTTCCAACAGTTTTCTTTAACTCATGGAAATTTTTTTAATATTCATCGGTTATTGTATCCTTACCTCTCTTGTATGTAAAATCTTATAAGATAATCTTACAATACAGTATACAGAGGGGAAAAGAAGAAACATATACAACGACAGCCACAATGGAAGAGAAAGAGAAGAATTGTATATCTTAAAACTATACTTGAGAAGAACATACATATATATATGCAAGAAGATAGAAGAGAAAGTAAGTAATAATATTTACAATAATCAAAGAATATTAGCAAGCCGTTAGTTCTTAAATGTTTAGATCTTATATTTCTCCATTGATTTGGTTTAGTCTTCCAAATCCGTTGAGCTTCCTTTTCCAACAGTTTTCTTAAACTCATAGGAAAATTCAAATATTCATCGGCTACTGTATCCATACCCCTCTTGTATGTAAAATCTTACAAGATAATTATACAATACAATATATAGAGGGGAAAAGAAGAAACATATACTATGAGAAAAAACAATGGAAGAGAAACAAAAGAATTGTGTATCTTATTAATATACTTGAGAAGAACATTCATATATATGTGCAAGAAGATAGAAGAGAAATGAAATAGTAATATTTGCAATAATCACATAATATTAGCTAGTCGTTGGTTCTTAACTGTTTAGATCTTATATTTCTCTATTGACTTGGTTTAGTCTTCCAAATCCGTCGAGCTACCTTTTACAACAGTTTTCTTTAACTCATGGAAATTTTTTTAATATTCATCGGTTACTGTTTCCTTACCTCTCTTGTATGTAAAATCTTACAAGATAATCTTACAATACAGTATATAGAGGGGAAAAGAATAAACATATACTATGACAGACACAATGGAAGAGAAAGAGAAGAATTGTGTATCTTATTACTATATTTGAGAAGAACATACATATATATATATATGCAAGAAGATAGAAGAGAAAGTAAATAATAATATTTACAGTAATCACAGAATATTAGCAAGTCGTTGGTTCTTATAATAATATTTACAATAATCGAAGAATATTAGCAAGCCGTTGGTTCTTAAATGTTTAGATCTTATATTTCTCCATTGATTTGGTTTATTCTTCCAAATCCGCCGAGCTTTCTTTTCCAACAGTTTTCTTTAACTCATCAAAAAAATTATAATATTCATTGATTACTGATTCCTTACCTCTCTTGTATGTAAAATCTAACAAGATAATCATACAATACAGTGTATACATGGGAAAAGAAGAAACATATACTATGACAGACACAATGGAAAAGAAAGAGAAGAATTGTATATCTTAATACTATACTTGAGAAGAACATACATATATATATAAGAAGATAGAAGAGCAATGAAATAGTAATATTTACAATAATCCCATAATATTAGCTAGTCGTTGGTTCTTAACTGTTTAGATCTTATATTTCTCCATTGATTTTGTTTAGTTTTCCAAATCCGCCGAGCTTCCTTTTCCAACAGTTTTCTTTAACTCATAGGAAAAATTTTAATATTCATCGGCTATTGTATCCTTACCTCTCTTGTATGTAAAATCTTACAAGATAATCATACAATACAGTATATAAAGAGGAAAAGAAGAAACATATACTATGCGAGTCACAATGGAAAAGAAAGAGAAGAATTGTGTATCTTATTACTATACTTGAGAAGAACATACATATCTATATGCAAGAGGATAGAAGCGAAAGGGAATAATAATATTTGCAATAATCACAGCTAGCCGTTGTTTCTTAACTTTTTAGACATTATATTTCTCCGTTGATTTGGTTTATTCTTCCAAATCCGCCGAGCTTCCTTTTCCAACAGTTTTCTTTAACCCATAGAAAAAATTCTAATATTCATCGGCTATTGTATCCTTCCCTCTCTTGTATCTAAAATCTTACAAGATAATCGTACAATACAATATATAGAGGGGAAAAGAATAAACATATACTATGAGAGAAACAATGGAAGAGAAAGAGAAGTTTGTGTATCTTATTACTATACTTAAGAAGAACATACATATATATATGGAAGAGGATATAAGAGAAATGAAATAATAATATTTACAATAATCACAAAATATTAGCTAGCCGTTTGTTCTTAACTGTTTATATATTATATTTCTCCATTGATTTGGTTTAGTCTTCCAAATCCACCGAGCTTCCTTTTCCAACAGTTTTCTTTAACTCACAGGAAAAATTCGAATATTCATCGGCTACTGTATCCTTACATCTCTTGTATGTAAAATCTTACAAGATAATCGTACAATACAATATATATAGAGGAGAAGAAGAAACATATACTATGAGAAAAACAATGGAAGAGAAAGAGAAGTTTGTGTATCGTATTACTATACTCTGAGAAGAAGATATATATATATATATATATATGCAAGAGGATAAAAGAGAAAGGAAATAATAATATTTATAATAATCAAAGAATATTAGCTAGCCGTTCGTTCTTAATTGTTTAGATCTTATATTTCTCCATATATTTCTCTAAATCTTTCGAGCTTCCTTTTCCAACATTTTATTTAACTCATGGAAAACTTCTAATATTCATCAACGACTGTATCCTTACCTCTTTTGTATGCAAAATCTTACAAGATAATCATATCATACAATATATAGAGGGGAAAAGAAGAAATACTATGAGAGAAACAATGGAAGAGAAAGAGAAGAATTGTGTATCTTATTACTATATTTGAGAAGAACATACATATATATATATGCAAGAAGATAGAAGAGAAAGGAAATAATGACATTTACAATAATCACAGAATATTAGCTAGTCGTTGGTTCTTAACTGTTTAGATCTTATATTTCTCCATTGATTTGGTTTAGTCTTCCAAATCCGCCGAACTTCCTTTTCCAACAATTTTCTTTAACTCATGGGAAAAATTCTAAAATTCATCGGCTACTGTATCCTTACCTCTCTTGTATGTAAAATCTAACAAGATAATCATACAATACAATATATAGAGGAGAAAAGAAGAAACATATACTATGAGAGACAATGGAAAAGAAAGAGAAGAATTGTGTATCTTAATACTATACTTGAGAAGAACATACATATATATATATATATATATATATATATATATGCAAGATGATAGAAGAGAAATGAAATAGTAATATTTACAATAATCACATAATGTTAGCTAGGAGTTGGTTCTTAATTGTTTAGATCTTATATTTCTCCATTGATTTGGTTTAGTCTTCCAAATCCGTCAATCTTCCTTTTCCAGCAGTATTCTTTAATTCATGCGAAAATTCTAATATTCATCGGCTACTGTATCCTTACCTCTTTTGTATGTAAAATCGTAGAAGATAATCATAGAATACAGTATACAGAGGGGAAAAGAAGAAACATATACTATGAGAGAAACAATGGAAGAGAAAGAGAAGAATTGTGTAACTTATATTACTATACTTGAGAAGAAGATACATATATATGCGAGAAGATAGAAGAGAAAAGAAATACAATAATATTTACAATAATCACAGAATATTAGCTAGTTGTGGGTTCTTAATTGTTTAGATCTTATATTTCTCCATTGATTTGGTCTAGTCTTTCAAATCCGTCGAGCTTCCTTTTCCAGCAGTTTTTTCCAGCAGTTTTCTTTAACTCATGCGAAAATTCTATTATTTATCGGTTACTCTATCCTTACCTCTTTTGTATGTAAAATCTTACAAGATAATCATAGAATACAATATACAGATGGGAAAAGAAAAAAACATATACTATGAGAGAAACAATGGAAGAGAAAGAGAAGAATTGTGTATCTTATTACTATACTTGAGAAAAACATACATATATATATGCAAAAAATAGAAGAGAAAGCATATACAATAATATTTACAATAATCACAGAATATTAGCTAGTCGTTGGTTCTTAATTGTTTAGATCTTATATTTCTCTATTGATTTGGTTTAGTCTTCCAAATCCGTCGAGCTTCTTTTTCCAACAGTTTTCTTCAACTTCTGCGAAAATTCTAGTATTCATCGGCTACTGTATCCTTACTTCTTTTGTATATAAATTTTTACAAGATAATCATAGAATACAGTATACAGAGTGGAAAAGAAGAAACATATACTATGATACATATCATTTTTCTCTTTCGACCGTTAAAAATATACATATATATTTTTTCTTAAAGTTGGCCATATCATATCATTGATGAAGAGTTGGAAGAGGCTGAAGAGTAGCTTTCTTAACAATGGTGGCATCACCAGGTTCTTCCAAGTCCATGCTCCTCAGAAAATCTTTAATCAAATTAAAGAAGTAAAAGAAAGCAAGTTCAATAGTCCCAATTCAATAGTGGCAATGGCAAAACCAATCTATGGACATATCTCCCGACTATAACCAAATGGGAACATCTCAAAGCTATATACCATAGTCAGACAATCGATAAAACTCTCCAGGTTAAATTTATCAGGATTTTTTTTCTTTAGTGTTTATAGGGGTTCGTCCTATCGACCGACCATGCATTGCTTTTTCGAGGAATGTCGTAGCCTTGAATTCTGATATCAGCCATGTTTTCTCTTGGAAATAAAAGAGGAGTTGGTGGTTATAGTTTCTTTGATCACAAGCTTCAAGTACAGAAGCTTCTTGACATCTTCTTCCACGATTCTCTCCTTTTATTTGATTCCAATGCAAGGACAGATCTCGTCTTGAGCTTTTTTTCCAGCACATCTAACAAGCTCTGACGACATTGCCCAAGTCATGGTGATGGCACTTGTGTTTAGTCCAGCAATATATATATTCTAGGTCAACAAAGACACAAAATGGTGATGGCACTTGTGTTTAGACTCAAGATTTGTTAAAGAATTCTCCATCGATTAGCATAAAAACAAAAAACTAACCTAACGTATACATTGCATAAATCATTCCATTCATTTTATTATTTTAAGATAAAAACCCATAAATTTTAACATGCTATATAAGAACATGAAATTCGAGGAAGTGTTAAGAAATATATATCACATTGATAAAAATTTAAAAAAAGGAACTATATATTGTAAGATGTAAGATACTTTTGAGATAGAAGTCTATGACTTTTTGACAAATATTATGAAATAAATTATACGCTTATGATTACGGGACTGATGATGCAAATTTATTTTCCTTGTAAACGTATAAAACAAATTGCTGCAAAATTGCGGAATAAAAATCACGAATTCACGTTTTAATCCAAAAACAAGGGAATCACATTTTGATGCCAGAGAAATATATATCACATTGATAAAACTATTAAAAAAGGAACTATATATTGTAAGATGTAAGATACTTTTGAGATAGAAATCTATGACTTTTTGACAAAAATTATGCAATAACTTATACGCTTATGATTACGGAACTGATGAAGCATATTTATTTTCATCGTAAACGTATAAAACAAATTGCGGAATAAAAATCACGAATTCACGTTTTAATCCAAAAACAATGGAATCACATTTTGATGCCAGAGAAATATAGTTGTGCTTTGACACAAAAATTAATTACAAAACTATGTGTGGCACAAATATGATGGATTTTTGTTTTGACGTTGAATTGGAGGATCATGATTACGTGCCAAAATGTAAAAAAATTGTTGGAAACTTTTATTTGAAAATGTATATTTTTTTTTTTGTTAAAGCAAAAATGTATGTATAGTAGAATAAAGTTATTGTGATTATCAATAAAATTTGATTAATAATTTGTCGAAAAATTAGTAAGATGATTATTTAACTAAAAATGAATTTTGATAATTAAATTAATATCATCATTGAAATACCTCTTAAGTTTTAACATAAATATATCTAGACAAAATGCATCCATTTTTGTACAACAAATTTTAAAATAACAAAACTAAATCCAAATGCAGCATCTAACTAATAAAAAAAAGTTCTTAAAACAAATAATATCTGAATACTGACACGGATTTTTCTCAAAAAATATATTGAATATGGTGGATTACAAAAACATCATACAAAACGGTGCATCAAACATTAAGCAATGTTTAACAAAACAAAAAGCATAAACAATTATCAAACCGACCGTTCTTTTAAAATTTGCAAATTTCCAAATTTCAACAATCCAATGGGTTGGTCTGGACATTCGGATATCCATTCAGATTCAGTTCGTTTCTTTCGGGTTTCAGATCTTTCGGTTTTTGGAGTTAGGATCCATTTGGTATTTTTTTCTTTTCGGTTCGGGTTCGATTTGCTTCCATCCGAATTCAGGTCGGTTTCGGGTATCCAAATCACTCAAAATTTATTTAAATATTTTTACAAAAAGTCAAATATTTTGTATATTTCAGTTATTTGGTTGAATTTTGCACAAAAAATATTATTTTAACAAATATAACTAAAGATTTTTCGATATTTTAATTATTTTAGTCTAAAATTAATTAATATATTTAGTTTATAATTATAACTTTAAATATTTTAGTTATCCGAGTTTAACTATAAGTAATATTTTTAAGTATATAATTGTATTTCGGATATTTCGGATACCCATTCGATTCTCGGTTCGGTACGAGTTCGGATCCGGTTATTCGAGTATATAAGTGTAGGATCAATTCGGATTATTATGTTGATTCCGGTTCGATTTGATACCCTCTAATTTGATACGATTTGATTCTTCAGGTCTGGTTAAAATGTCCAAACCTATCAATGGGATGGGACTCATGATGTCACTGCGCTCAAATCCCCTATATATTAATTGAGAAACATTTTTAAAGAGTAGACTTATTTTTTGAACTATTTACAGTGGTGCCATTTTGCTGATGTGTCACCACCACACTTATTCTCTCATTATTTTAATACAATTTTTTTTTTATTAGACTAATTACATTATATGCCTTTAATTATTTATTACTTTTAACATTAAATTTATTAACATATAATTCATGACTAATTTGCTTATATTATTTATTTATACATAATTAAAAATGACGATATTCTTTTTTTTTCTATTTCTTACCAAAAATGTATCATACTAATTATTTTTTTAAACAATATATTTCTTCTCTTATTTTTGTTTAAATTTAGGTTTGTAAAAAAATTAAATATCACAACATCCATATAATAAAAAATATATAGATTTTTTTGTACATGTGTTATAATTCGAATTTTTTTAAAATGAATATAAATTACTCAAATGATTAATAAATATGAGTATGTTTTAAAAAGTCTCACATTGAAAATGAAGAGGTGTAGATGGTTCAAAAATCATTATAAAAAGAACATAAATGATAAAAAAAAAAATATATAAAAGCAAGAGGCTTGATTTAATAGTAATCGATATTTATAAATATATTTTTGTTTAATATGGTTTTTAAATAGAACCATATAAATTAACCAAATAATATAAATATTTAAACTTGATAACAAGTTAAAAATATTATATCAAAAATTCGAAAATATTAAAATAGTTTAATATGTTAAAAACAAATAATATTATAAATATTTTCTTTTTTTATGAAGAAAACATCATATAATTTATGAAGATATTGTCTTTCTTTCTATTTTTTTACCAAAAATATATCATACTAATTATTTTTTTAAACACTATATTTCTTCTCATATTTTTGTTTAATTTTAGTTTTGTAAGAAAAAAAATCATCATAACATCCATATAGTAAAAAATATATAGATTTTTTTTATATAAGCGTTATAATGATGGTTGAAAAATCATTATAAAAAGAACATAAATGATAAAAAAAAAACTGGAAAAGCAAGAAGATTGATTTAATAGCCATCCATATTTATAAATATGTTTTTGGTTTATTATAGTTTATTAATAGAACCATATAAATTAACCAAATAATATTAATATTTAAACTCTAAAACAAGTTAAAATATTATATCAAAAAGTCAAAATATTAAAAATAGTTTAATATGTTAAAAACAAATAATATTATATATATTTTATTTCTTTATGAAGAAAACATCATTTAATTTATGAAGATATTGTCTTTCTTTCTATTTCTTACCAAAAAATATATCATACTAATTATTTTTTAAACACCATATTTCTTCTCTTATTTTTGTTTAAACTTAGTTTTGTAAAAAAAAAAAATCATCACAACATCCATATAGTAAAAAATATATAGATTTTTTTATACATGTGTTATAATTCGAATTTTTATCATTTATATAAATTACTCAAATGATTAATAAATATGAGTATGTTTTTAAAAATCACACATTGAAAATGAGAATGTGTAGATAGTTAAAAAATCATTATAAAAAAACATAAATAGTTAAAAAACTCTAAAAGTAAGAAATTTAATATCACCTAATAAAATAATATTAAACCAGTTTTATTCTTTATATAAAAAAAAAACTCTGGTGACAACCCCAACAATCTTTATCTTCAGCCAATCTCCAGCAAAAAAAAATAACGCAAATTCAAGAGTAGAACCAATTCAATAGTGGCAATTCATAGATGTGGATCTCATGAGGATATTCTAGAAACTCACAAAGCAAAAAGGTAAATAAAAAAAAGAAAAAAAAAAGTAAATCAGTTCGACAAACAAATAGTAACTTGGAAAAAAAGGGGTTAAAGTTGGATCATTGTTTTACTTCACTACATGGTTCGGCCTTCTCCACTTCATCGAGTGAATGTATCCGGCTACTCTATTGGCTTTGATTATTGTTTCTGTGAATCTCTTCCTTTCCTTGCTTACATTTCCCCTAAACTTTATTTCTTCAGTTGATCATTCGATCACTCTCCTAATTAATGGCATCTTCGCAAGAGAAAACAAAAGGTAAAAGGAGTATAATCTATTTTAAAGGAGAAAAAAAGTTGGACCAAAAGTTTCAATATAAGACAAAAATTGAGCTATTCCCTTTTTGTTTCTTTTTTCGATATTGTGTCAACTAGATGTGACATTATAATTAATAAAATTACCTTAGGAGATTAGTGATAATTACATGACTACGAGAAATCACATTACCATCATCACAATGATTTTGTACATCGATCATCATATACAAACCTTTCATAGCTAATCGAAGGCCCATTTGACAAACCCCAATGGAGATTTACTAGAGTCTTAATTCAAAAAAAATAATAATAATAATGAGATGGCGATTAATAGTGGAAGAACGGTGTCTTATTTAAGATATATTCCTATGAGTTTTTATAACACGTGTCACGACGCGATTCATCATAATTTTTTTAAATCAATTCTTTTTTTTATTTTTAAGGTGTGATTGGAAAGATGTTTTCTTCAACGTTGCGAAATGTCGTAGCCGAGTCAACGCCAATTAAGGAAAAAAAGGTGGTGGCACACATGTGCTTTAAAGATGTAACTGCCTTAATTGTTGGTGCGTGATAACGCACAAGAAAGAAGAGTTTTAGAAAATTTTTAAAGAATAACAATATCAATTAAATTATTATTTTGAAATAATAAATTAGAGTGGATTGTTTTGGATATGCATCGATAATTTTAAAAATAACAGATTCTCCGTTAAAATAATATGTATAGACAATTTAAAATTGATTGTTAAGATTTTATGTAGAATATATTTGATAAAATTACTATTAATATAAAAAAATCCTTATAAATTTAAGCATTCACCGTAAATAATCATCACTTTCACACAATTGAGTTCTTCAATTTTTGTAAGCTTTTTTAACTATTCTCTTACAATTTAATTTTTGGTCAGTATTTTTATTTTAAATTATTAATTTTATTTTCTTAAAAATAATTTTTTTTTTAAGTCTCCGCTCCTAGCTTTAACTCCCATCTATAGCTCCCAGCTCTCGACTCCCGCTCCAGCTCCCCCTCCCAGCTCCCGCTACAACTGCTTTCAGCTCCTCCTCTCTTTCCCACTTTCCCAATCACGCCTTTAAGTGATATAACAAGACTCGGAAACTGAATACAATTTTACAAAAAACACTCAAATGACACAGTTCAGACGTACAATTAAAAAACGGTAAGCATTCCTAGGCATCACATGCCGTGCCTCTCGAAAAGACGTTGGCATTCTTCGGCGACTCTCGACAGCGATTCGTGTGCCGCACCACCACCGTCGCAACTCAACGATTTCTCCGCCGTATCCCTCAGCTTCTTCACCTTCTTCCTCATCTCGAAACCTTCCTCCTCCACCATAATACTTCTCACCAACGCCTCGATCTCCACCCTCAGAATCACTTCCTCCGACGGCAATTTTTTAGATCGGACGGCGATCCCGAGCTCCTCGTTGAGCAGCGTCGCGTTCGTCATCTGCTCAGCGAAAAGAGGCCAAGCGATCATCGGAACGCTGGTAACAACGCTCTCCAGAATCGAATTCCAACCGCAGTGAGTCAGAAATCCACCAACGGCTTGGTGGGCCAGGATCTCGGCTTGCGGGGCCCACGAAGGGACCACGAGGCCTCTCTCGAGAGTCCGGCTAACGAACCCTTCCGGTAGATAATCCGGCGTGCCGTCTCGTATCTCGCCGCTGTTAACCGAGAAATACTCGCTGCAAGCCGAACCGTCTACCGGCGGTCGGACCACCCAAACGAACCGTTGCTGGCTTAGCTCGAGCCCCCAAGCCAATTCGGTTAGCTGTTTAGCCGAGAGAGAGCCGCCGCTTCCGAATGAGATTTAAAGCACCGACTCGCCCGGTTGCTTGTTTAACCAATCCAAAACCGGATGATTGGTTTTCGATGGATCAACCGGTCTGCACAAAGGACCAATCGGATAAATAGGCGCACGAGCGATCCGGCCCAAGAGCCTTGGGTCTTGAAGAGATTTCAAGGTTTTGGGCTCCATATCATCCCACGTATTCACAATAATGCCATCAACCGTCGGGTATATCAAACCGAATGGAACACATTTCTGGTAAAGCTGGCTCGACGGGTCAAGGAATATTTCAAAAGTATCCTCAAACCGAACCGGTTCACATCCCGGTATAGCCAAGGGTTTCTTCTTGATTATGTGATCTTCTTCGACTTCTTTGTCCAGCGTTGGGAAATACATCATCAACGCGACAAATCGCGCGTTTGAAGCGATGAAGAGATAAGTGAACATGTTGAGCTCGCCGCCGAGCCGTAAGGCGTCCACGCTTAACAAGTCTACGAGCAGAGCCGTTGGTTTGTGGTGCATCTCAGCGATCTTTGACCGGAGTGTGGGAACTGTCTCACGCATCATGGTCATGATCTTGATCCCGAAATTCGCTGATGGGTCCACTAAACCGGAGATATCCGGAGACGGGAGGCCGATGACGTCAACAAGGGTCTTGTCGTCGCAGCCAGGTGCGTTGAGGAATTGGGACTGAGCGGAGGCTGCGTCGGCCTCGAGAACGAAGAAGGTGACGTGGAAGCCGTGCGATCCAGCTAAGCGTTTTCCGAGCTCCATCGCCGGGATGACGTGGCCCATTCCAGGGCTACAGAATATGGCCGCGTGTGGTTTTGTAATCTCCATTGCTTCGATCGACTATTCCGATGACGTTGGGTTTTTTGTTGTTGTTGTTGTGTTGTGTGGGTTTGATATATAAAATCAAAGTCTTCAAACGTTTTTGTATATTTTACTAGGCTATGTAAAATTAGGAAACTACTAGCAGTTGGGTTGTGTGGTAGTGGGAAAGACATGGCAATGTTCACTTGATGTCCTGCCAAAGATTTGCCTCCCATGGTCATGCGACTCATGCCCATCATCACCATTATTATTTTTAGTATTGTTTAGTTTGAAAATTCCATTTTAATTTTTGTTTTCATGGGTGAGAAATTCATTATAATATTAATATCTGTAGTGTAATTTAATTTAGATATTTTAAAAATAGTGGACAGCTGTAAAGAAAAAAAAAAGAAGTAAAAGTCTGATTGACTTAAAATTAACTGTAGACGTTATAAAATCTTCTAAAATCTCTACAGTCCTCACGCCAATCAGAGACTGGCTTTTTGTTTTGTTTGTTGACATGCTATTGGCTATGATATAAGATTCCCACTAATTTAAATAATACAATTAGTCGCCTGCTACTAATTTCAATTTCTTAAACTAATATTGCTCGTTTAACTCATAACTATATACTTGCACAAAAGGAAAAAATAAATAAAAAATCATAACTATGTAAATGATATGTGATAATTAAAGCGATCATGTCGTTTTGATGACCTAAGATTAATTATGTGATAAGGAATTACTATACCACATTAATTTTATAAAGGGTGTCTACATCGAATGTCAACATCAACAAAATTCAAATTCTTTTTTTAATGAACGGAATCGTTTTATTTTGATTTAGTCTACAATATTTTTTTTTGTGTGATAAATCTACAGTTTTAATATTTGCAAACAACTTATTTTTCCAATATGAATTGCATAGCCAAAACAATATCTTTCTAACTAATTGAATAAGAATCATATACATGTTTTTTATCCCACGATCATAGTTATAAATTATTTTTTGCATAACAAAGGGTACAAGTCACATACCAAATGACATAAAAAGGGTACTTGTCACATACCAAATGACATACCACTTATGATGTATATTATACATGCACAACTGATCGCTGAAATATTCAACTTCGTACCACATGGCAATGACTGCAATTATTTGCAAGTTCTATTTGAAGATCAAGAAATGCTTTTGCTCCAGGGGTATAAATCCCCTTTGGTTTCTCTACTTTTTTTCTTTTCTTTTCATTGCTATCTGTCTTCAAGTAAGATATGTCATACTTCTTCTTCACTACATATTTTGTAATGACACTTTTAAATAACTGAATTATTGAGTAAGACTGCCCAAATTCCAATGCCTTAAACTTGCTTTTATCTACAATATCATGACCACCATCACTGTCACTATTTGCGTCATTCTCATTTTTCTCCTCATTCTCAGCTACAATATCATGATCACCATCACAGTAACTTTTTTCATCAGAACTGTTATCACTATCACCATTCACATTAACTTCAGTTTTTTCCTCAGACAAGTATCCAAGTTCTTGACAACCGCGAATCACCAAATACAGATCATCTTCTCTCACAACAAACAGTGTTAACGCACCTGCTCCAAGACCATAACAAACAACCTTTCTTAAGACTTCCTCGTCATCAATATATTCTCTATGCCCATGATTTTTAGATGGAAAACAAGATACGTTCTTCATGTTCTCCTCATATCCAATGGCTTCAACAACTAAACTTTCAATCGTCTTAAAGCTGAAACCCTCGGCCAACATTCTACCTATGGCATGTGGTTCTCCACCAAGGTAACAGCCATCTCTGGACCAGTAGCCACCAACCTGTAAGAAGAAATCGAAAATACAAATATTGCAGAAAACCATTATGAACTGCAGAGAAACAATAGCAGCTTTCTTTTTGAAATTACAGAACCGATGTACAATTACGAAAACAATAGCAACTCGATAAGATGTTACCTCATTGACATATCTTCGCGTTTCCGCTGCAATCTACTCGACTCCAAAACAAAACATTTTCCTCAAATTGCAGAAATCTACTTGGACTCTACGAAACCTAATCCAGATATATACTCTACTCGAACTCAACCTCGACCCGTCACGAAATCCCCTCCACTTCGACGCGAAATCTTAGGCCGACAAATGGCGATGGAGAGAAGCTATAACTCAAACCACAATTTTCTAAGTTTTTCCCAAATCGATTTCAAGTTAAACAAAATTTCAGTACAAGTTGAACTACATGTCGTTTGCCTCTAAAAACAACTACATGGAATGTGAGCCACAATCATGTCGTAGCTTCCATACACCGTAACGTATATATTATATATATAGTAAAAGTGATTAATCATTAATAAATTTGAAAGCGCGTATACCTCAAAGTCTAGATATATGTACATTACAAATTTGAATCTGAATAGTTGTGGATCGTATCCCATAGAGCCCTAGCTCACATTAGCCGTTTGGTATATTTATAATACATGCTCAATATCATCTCTTTCTATAAAATATAAACAAACTTTTATATTAAAATTAATGAGTAAACTTATACGATCACTGGTAAAAAAATATTGTATAACCACGGTTGAGCTATGGCCATGTCGTGGTTCTCATACACCGTAACTTATATATTATATAGTAAAAGTGATTAATCACTTATGAATTTGAAATCACGTATAACTGATCAAAGTCTAGATATATGTACGGTACAAATTGAAATCTGAAAAGTTGTGGATCGGATCCCATAGAGTCCTAGCTCACATTAGCCGTTTTTGCTAAATTATAAGTATCATTAAAATTAAACTGGTTAGCTTTTGCAAAGAGTTTAACGTACGAAATTTGGTCCCACGGCAAAAAGAATAAAAACATGGAAGCGAAAAACAGATTTGAAATTCGGTCAATCGACTAAACCAGAAGCTTTGCAACTCGCGGTGTCAAGATGAAGCGATAACTATCTTGAAAAAATCGAGCAACGATAGAAACCTAGGAGAAGTTCAAAAGGATAACAACTTGGAAGACTCGGAAACAAAATTTTAGCATATATATATATATAGAGAGAGAGAGAATACATGTTCAAATATCATCTCTCTCTATAAAATATAAACAAACTTTTATATTAAAATTAATCAGTAAACTTATCCTCTTTCTTATTAATTGAGAATCCATTTTAATGAAAAAAGCTTACTTGTCACCTCTAAAATCAAAGTTAGTGTATTTTTTTGATGACATGTAAATGTGACATGTCAAATTTTCTAAAATAAACGAAATGTTTTGATTGGTTGAGTTAATTTCTTAAAATGAACTAAATATTTTGATTGAATGAGTTAAAATTTAATAAATTATGAAATTAAAACATGAATACACTAGATTATAACACTAAAATTAATAAATTTAAATTAAAAGAAAATAATAATTACTATGATCAATTTTTTTTTACATATATTCATAATAAATTACATAAAATATGATTACGCAAATTCTACAAACAATATATATTATATTTTTATATAAATAATAATAATATATTATCCAATAGGATAGCAAATATGCTATACCATTTTTATATATTATTCTTTTTTAAATAAATAAATTTTTATATCATACTCATATATAGTCTCATTGTAGATCGAGAATTTTGAAATCAGAAATAAAATGAAATGTAACTGGATGAAAAATAAATTATAATAAGATAAAACAAGAATAATAAGTAGAAATAAAAATAAAAATAAATCTCTACAGTTTTGTTTTTCCGTAACATTCTGGTGCTTTGATTTACAAAGTCATTTAAAAATCTTAAGGAACACCTTTTATAATAAACACATGTGCGGCTCAAATTTTATAATGAACACATGCGTGCATGCCAACGTACCATAATAAGTTTGTTTTCTTCATCAAACCAATTCTTTAATATTGTTCAAAGAGATGAACGGAGAGCTACTAGAGAATTTTATAAAATATGATTTCACAAATTTTATAACAAATATTTATTATAATTTTTATTGAAAAGGAAAATTACTTATAGATTATTCAATGTACTATATTTATTTTCATGATAAAGTTAAATATTATATTTTAAATTTTTAAAAAACAATTTGTAATTTTTGTTAATATTTATTATAAATTTTAATTTGAAACCATATATCATACAATGCTGAAAAATATAAAATATAAACATGATAGAAACGGTGATTGTTTTTAAATGCCAAAAATTACATAGTGTAAAAACATAACGTTTGCGAAAAATATCAAAAAACTAATCAACACCTAAATATTATAATTCACATATTTTTAACTCATACTTACATGAAAAATATACGTATTTATTTATTTTTAAAATTTAACCATACATTATAAAAATATATATGACAAAACATATACTTTGTTTTTTTTAAACACATAAAAGGCATACTTCGATTTTTCCACAAATATGGGTGTGGATATAAATATTAATTATGCAAAAGTCAAAGTCGCATACAAACTTGTCGTGTATGCATTTTTTAACCTCGATTACAGTCTAATTTTAATTTTAGTTATTAAATATTTTTTTTTTAAATCTCTTTATGTCCTTAGAGCGATGAGGTGGTTGGTATGCACGAATGTGCGGACCAACCATCTACCCGCTTTTATCATAAGTAAAGATTATAAAATCTATTTTGGTTTAATTAGCAATAGGTCAAGGAAAATATATACTGAAAATATATATATTGACAAGATTATATTGTGTAAGGAGAAAAGAAAATATAGTATATATAATATTCAAGACATATTATAAAAATTTAATTATTATTTAATATAATTTTTATATTTACAATTATATGTTAGTGTAAACGATAGAAAAAAAATAAAAAGTTTTAAATTAAACCTGTTTCAAAAGACACAAAACGATATGAAACGTTTGTGTGATATTGTTGTCAAATATTAAAACTGTATATGCATAACAATATAACATTTACATAATAAAATAGAAAATTAATCAATACTTTAATATTACAACTATTTATGTCTATAAAAAAATTAAACCATAAAAAATAAATAAATTATTATATATTTTAATATCTTTCAGTTTATTAAGTTATCATATTTACATTTTTTATCTAAAAAAATATTTTAAAATCTTGGTTAATGGCTTTAGTATAGTGGTAAGTATTCCCGCCTGTCACCCGAGTATAGTGGTAAGTATAGTCGTTGTAGTATAGTGGTAATTATGGCTTTATCTTCAATTTCTAATGAAATCTATAACATTTTTCATTTGATTTATCGTTATTTTTTTATTAAATATTTGTATAAAATTATTATTAATACATAATTAGTTATGAACAAATAAATCAACTTCCATATACAAAATTAATTATATATTAAACATATAAAATATTGTATAGCTCGCACACGGTGCGTGCCGATCACCTAATACGAAATATAAACCGGTGAGAGTAGCATGGGTATCAGCCTAGTACAGTAGGTCTAGAAGACCTTCCCAATTTTGAACTCCCTGGCTCTCTATCTCCGGCCGAGCATAACCGGATTATTCAACCAGACGAGATAATTTGTCGGAAATACTATCTTGGTTTAATTTAGCAGCAAACTGTTTCTGGTTTCTTGTCAGGGTTCAATCAGTGGTTGGGAAGTAGAAATGGTAGGAGAAGGAAGAGTAAGTACGCATAACGCATCATCGACAGTTAAGAAAACACTCGCAACTATAAGAACATTATATATTGATTAAAAACAAATGTTTAAAGACGAAATGACGTTATAGTTTCTCGTTTATCAAGCTTTTGGTTCTAGTAATATATTCGTTAGCCTTTGGCTTTTGATTCCGAAGAGATTTATGTTCTATGTCGGCTATTGTATTTTTCTTCATGGCTTATTCAATAAAATTCAGTGAAAAAACAAAAACCTGCTATTCAGCCTTCTAATCCATGAAAACTTCATCAAAACCAACTATAATATTAACTTAAATCAGAACCTATTGGACAGTTAATTAGGAAAACCGACATTTAAATCCTGAATTTTTAAATTTCGTTCATTATAAGCATCGACTCTCAAAAGACATATAAAACAACAGACTTTTAGATTGACTAACTTTTTAATCACAAAGTTTAGTTGACTCGGCTAAATTAGTCTCAGCGTTATCTCGACTAACGGATCGAATTAACAGAGTTGAATTACGTTTAAAATTATCGTCAACCCAAAACCACGTCGTGTCCAATTACAGAAAATCTCCAAGGGAAAACCAACATTTAAAACTTTCAAATTTTCGGTCATTATAAGCCTCGACTCTCAAAAGACATATTGAATAACAAACTTTTAGGTTAACTAACTTTTTAATCCCAAAGTTCAGTTCAGTTGGCCAAATTAGGCTCGTCGTTATCTCGATTAATATATCGAATTAACGGCAGCGACGACAAAGTACAAGGGGACGAAGATGAGGGAGGATAAGCTATCGGATATGATAGATGAGAAAGTGAAGGAAGCGACAGAGGTTTGCGAGGGGGACGAGAAATCGGAGGAGTGTAGAGCCGCGTGGGACTAAGTGGAAGAGGTGAGCCAAGCCAAAGCAAATCTGAGGATCAAACTCAAGCTCATGAACCAGGATCCACTCGAGAGTTTCTACCAAGAGAATCACAAGACTGAAGAGTGTGGAATCTACGAAGATTAAGGAAATAGTTTCTAGAGTGTTTCGTTGTTTTAATGATTGTATATTATTGTTACAAACTTTGATATTACTGATCCGTATCAAATTTGAGTTTTTAGGGACTAGAGGATAATAAGAAACTATCACATGTGCTCTGTAACTAGATTAGAGGCTAATAAATCTAATTCTGATACAACATGCGATCCATATCAAATATGAGTTTTTAGGGATCTGATAGAGACTAATTCTGATTAAATCTCAATCATCCATTGAAACATGTTCAGTCATACATATTTTCAAACTGCTAGTCAAAATAACGACGAGCCTAATTTGGCCGAGTCAACTGAACTTTGGGATTAAAAAGTTAGTCAACCTAAAAGTTTGTTGTTTAATATATCTTTTGAGAGTCGAAGCTTATAATGACCGAAATTTGAAAGTTTAGGATTTAAATGTCGGTTTTCCCACGGGGATTTTCTATAATTGGACACGACGTTGTTTTGAGTTGGCAATAATTTTAAACGGAATTCAACTCCGTTAGTTCGATCCGTTAGTCGAAATAACGCTGAGACTATTTTGGCCGAGTTAACTGAACTTTGGGATTTAAAAGTTAGTCAACCTAAAAATCAGTTGTTTAATTTGTCTTTTGAGAGTTGACGCTTATAATGATCGAAATTTGAAAGTTCAATTAATTCAATTGTCTTTAATTATTTACATTCATTTGATGAGATCTTATAGCTATGAACTCTTTTCTGATATTGGATGTGCTTAATCTCATAGCCCAATTATTATTAATCCAATATTTTAACTTGATCCAAAATCTAGACTTTTGTTTTGTTAATTATAATAAAAAAATATCTGGATTTAGGATTAAAATATTTAGATATTTTGTATGATGCAGGCTATAAATACTACTCTGCTCTTTCATTTTGTAACATAAGAAAGTTTGTTAAAAAACTAATAAAAGAAGTTGCTAAGTAACTTGTTCCAAGTTCAAACAAAAGTTTCTTCTTCAAAATTTCATTATCTCTTCCAAATTCTTAAACACTTTCTCCATCCCTCACACAATTTTCTTTCCAACAAAATTATATCAGAGTTAGAAGATTCTCTTAAAGATGGTGAGTAGTAGTGTTCTTTTCCAAGTTCTGATGCTCACAAAATTCAACTATGACAATTGGAGTCTAAGAATGAAGGTGATCCTAGGAGCTCACGATGTGTGGGAGATCGTCGAGAAAGGCTTCGTTGAACCGGAGAATGATGGTAGTTTATCTCAAGCTCAAAGGGATAGTTTGAGAGACTCAAGAAATCCATTAAGGATTAGATGAAGATACGTTCGAGAAGGTCGCATAAGCAAAGTCGGCCAAAGAAGCATGGGAGAAGCTTCGAACTTCTTACAAAGGAGTGAAACAAGTTAAGAAGGTAAGCCTTCAAACTCTAAGAGGAGAATTTGAAGCATTGAATATGAAGGAAGGTGAACTCGTCTCCGATTACTTCTCAAGAGTTTTAACGGTTACTAATAACTTAAAAAGAAACGGTGAGAAGTTAGACGAGGTGAGAATCATGGAGAAACTTCTTAGATTGTTGGATCAAAAATTTGAGCATATTGTCACTGTCATTGAGGAGACAAAAGATTTGGAGACTATGTCGATATATCAAATTCTTGGGTCATTACAAGCTTATGAAGAGAAAAAGAAGAAAAAGGAAGATATTGCAGAACAAGTACTCAAGATGCGCATTGATCAAGCTAAAGAAGGAGGCGGCCGAAGTCATCCAAAATGAGGTGGCGGTCAATTCGAGGACGAGGTCGTGGATATGAAAATGGACGAGGTTGGAGGCCTTATGAAGATAACACCAACCAAAGAAGAGAAAACTCACCAAGAGGCCGTGGAAGAGGAACTCCAAAATCAAGGTACGATGAGTCAAACATTAAATGCTACAATTGTGGGAAGTTTTGACATTATGCTTCCGAATGTAAAGCTCCAAACAACAATAGAGTTGAAGAGAAGTTCAACTACGTTTAAGAGAAAAGCTAAGAAAATGATATGTTATTAATTGCCTACAAGAAAGATGAACGAGATGAGGTCCACAAGTGGTATCTTGACAGCAGTGCAAGCAATCACTTATGCGGAAAAGAAACATGTTCGTGGAGCTTGATGAGTCGACGAAAGGAGACGTGCCTTTAGGAGATGATTCAAAGATGGAGGTGAAAGGTAAAGGAAATATTCTTATCTGAATGAAGAATGGAGATCATCAATTCATCTCCAGCGTATACTATATTCAAAGCATGAAGACCAACATCTTGAGTCTAAGACAACTCTTAGAGAAAGGTTATGATAGTCGACTAAAGGATAATATCCTTTCAATAAGAGATCAAGCTAATAATCTCATTACCAAGGTGCTGATGTCAAAGAATAGAATGTTTGTTCTTAAAATTCAAAATGATATCGCACAATGTCTCAAGATGTACTACAAGGAGGAGTCTTGGCTTTGCCATCTTCGTTATGGACATCTCAATTTTGGAGGTTTGGAGCTCCTTTCTAAGAAAGAAATGGTGAGAGGATTGTCTTGCATCAATCATCCAAATCAAGTTTGTGATGGGTGTTTACTTGGAAAGCAATTCAAAATGAGCTTTCCAAAGGAGTCAGAAACAAGAGCACGGAAGCCAATGGAACTCATACATACATATGTTTGTGGCTCGATTAAACCAAGATCACTCGGTAAAAATAATTCCTTCTCTTTATTGATGATTTTTCAAGAAAAACATGGGTTTATGATAGGGCTCAGGTTTTACCCTAATAAAACTACTGCAAGTGCACAGCAAATGCAATCGTAGTATAAGGGGTATCGAAATCCCAAAAGAAGTAGATGCTACGCTAAGATTTCTAAATTCAGATTATGCTAAGTCAAATAGATATGAAAGTAAACTAAGTTAGGCGAGACAGGTAAATGAGATTAATTCGGATTAAAGTTCAGGAGACGAATGCGCTAGGCAAGGATAATTATCAGGATGAATCAGAGAATGCAGATATTATTTTGTCACGAAATAATTAAGAAACGTCTAGAACTCAAAACGCTAATTTAAAACCAATCAACTCTCGTTGCAGAAGTTATCTATGCCTAAATTCCAGAAAACCAAATCTCTTTGCGAGTTCAAACAGTTCAGACAAGCATTAATGTTCAGGTTCGATTTGTTCATAAAATACCTAAACCAAATCTCTTTGCGAATAGATATTTTGCTCATCTATGATTAGGTCAGATTATCAATAATGCTCTCGCATCTATTAAACAACCTAGGGTTTGATTTCTAAGTGATCAGTTTCAGAAATCAAATTAAGCACAAATCAAGATGAAGATCCAAGTGATTTTCCTAACAAGATAATAATTCTACAAACTCATCATCAACCCTATTTCACCCTAACCTAACTAGCAAACTACTCAGACATAATTATGAAAACACAAATCATGGCTGAAATAAATTGCATTAAAGAAAAGAGAATGATACTTGGGTTCAAAAACTTCTCGGTAGAGTACAGGATTATCTCCCCAAAAGCTTTGGTTCTCTCTCTCTCTAAGTCTCAAAAACACAAAATTATGAAAAGGTATTCAAAGGTCAAGTGGCTAAACAATGCCTGAAATCTATTTATAGAAGGGGATTTTTCGTCCAGGGGCAGACTTGTAATTTCTTCAAACTTGCTCTCTTACCTTTTTCCAATGGAAGTCGGCAAAAGTTGGCGGTCTCGTTTGGTGTCGATCGACACCTTGCGCGTAAATATACTCTTTCGACTTCATCACTTCGGCTGCTTCTCCAAAATGCTCCAAAAAGTTCCAGATTCTCCCATTTAGCTCCAAGTGCTCTCTATCCTGTAAAGACTCAAATAGGACTCGAAAACTAACAAAAGACTCTATAAAAACACTTATATCATGGTCCAAAAGTGGGTAAAAACCATGATATATCAACTCCCCGAGACTTAGCTTTTGCTTGCCCTCAAGCAAAACAGAAACTTAGACTGAAGTAGAAGTTTGAAAACAGAAACTTCCAGCTATCCTTTAGAACGCCACAACTTGTTAACACTCTTGAATCCACATGCAGTAGAGCCAACCTTAGGAAAGTTCAGTGTACTTACCTCTAGCTTAGCAATCTCCCAGTTCGAATCCAGATCCTTTCCTTGGTAAAATTTCGAACTCTAACAGTGGTATTGCTACATAACTTTTCTGATTCTTTTCCTTCCTTAGTGCCTGAACAAGATTCTCTTTTGTACAGCTCTCCTATTTTCTCTTCCCTTAGTCAACTGCTGCCCATTTTCAGGGTGTTCTAAGATCTTTTCATTGACTCTTCTTACTCTTTTGAAGTCTCGGGAAATAGTGCTACTCTCTACTTGTGTTCCTTGTGAGGAGACAGGTTGAAGAGCACTCACTAATATTATTTCTTGTGAGGAGACATGCTCATGAAGTTCATTGCACTATTCCCAGACTTAGACTCTTTTTTTTTTCTTTTTTTTTCTCAAGGGAAGATCAAGGAGAGATTGCAAATTTTTCTATTTGTTCAGACTGAAAGAGGAATCAAGTTCTGCGCATTCCTAGTTCTTATAAGGGGACCTGGACTCTCTCTGTTAGATTGATCCACTTGCAGCTTTCTACTTAGTAAGACCTGTAATCAACTACTAAAGCAATGGTCCCTCAAGTGTCAACAATCTGCGGTTAAGTTCCTAGAAAAAACTGAAAGTTCCAACTAGATTTGACTCAATAAAACAATTTTTTGACTCAAAAACAAACTCTCAAAACAAAACACAATGTTAGCAACTACCTCCCCCAGACTTGAACAACACTGTCCCCAGTGTTATTAAGAATGAGTTTGGATAGAAAAAATTAGTGCTAAACTGTTAGAAAACAAAGAGAAAAATCGGATTACCTGACTCTGCGTGCAGCGTCGATCGACACAGATGGTGTCGATCGACACTCTGTCCGTAAACAGAGTTCAGCCACTCGAACATGATTGTTGTTAAGTCAGATTGTTGTTAGAATCTTCCAAACTGTTAGGAAACTCAAACAAACCGTTAGAAGCACAAGATAATCCAATAAACTCAATGAGTTCAACAAGTTGGAAACAAAGTACTGAAGCAAATGGAAGCAAAATGCAGACTCAAGAGAAAAAGAAAAACTGACTCAAAATACTAAAAGGAATAGAGAATCACTCGTCGTCATCAGAACGTGGTGGAGAAGAGCGTGGTGGTGTGGGAGACATCTGGCTCCATAGGAATCTCGGCAGCTGGAAACAGTAGCAATGGCATTCCAAATGGCCTGTAAGCTCTGCACCACATATCTCTGGAAGACATCTGGCTCCATAGGAATCTCGGAAGCATCTGGAAGGTGGTGAGGACCAATAGGCAATGGTGCTCTGCTGCGCCGCGAACATGAAGGGTGTTTGTGATCCTCAGCTGGGCGGGAAGATGTGTCTCTGCGTCTGGGAATGGGAGCAGTCCTCAGCCTGTTCGGACTAGGCTGAAATGCAAGGCGGCGTGGATTGCCAATGATGTGAGTGAGGTCCATGTCAGGTAAATGGACCATGCGCTGCACTCTCTGCTCGTCGCTGAAGACCCATAGCCTCTCCGGCTTCACCCAGTGAGCCCTCCGCAAGTAATCCATATCAACCCAAGCACACGATGTATCGATGGTGCAGCTAGAAGTGTCTATCCTGCAGTGCTGGAAGATAGGAGTCAGAAGACTTCCTACAGTCTCAGGCTTGGCCTTCGTACCACTGAAAGGCTTCATCTTCAAGGAAGCCAAATGATGAGCAAATACCGCGCCAAGGTTCGCACTTTCTGGCGCGTCAGACTCCTCGTAAATCTCAGACCAAAGGGCGCGATACAGCAATACCAACTCAGACACACACATCTTCCCTGACTCATGCTTACACATAAGTGTAGTGGCGAATATGCGGACCAAGTAGCGAAGGGTAGGATGGTGAATGTCGGTCTGTGTGGAAGTCTTAGAGTCATACCTCCCATTTCCGAAGTGTGACCAGAAATTCTGGTTTTCTGGAAGCTGCGTCTGAAGAGAGACTCCTGTAGCATTCTCATCTGCGAACCCATAGATCCCGCAAAGGTCTGGAAGTGAAATGCGGTAGCGGATCCCTCTGATGAGAAAAGTCAATGTGCCTTCCAAGGCATTCCGGACTATCTTGTTTCGGTAGTAGACGCGAGCTGTGGCAATGAACTGGCGGACAAGGTCTGGATAAAGGTCATACTGTCGCGTCGCTATAGTGCCCATCCCAACTCTGCTCATCAGCTGTAGGATGTCGTCTTTGATGCCCAACTCTCGCATCGTCTTCTCACATGCAAACCGAGTCGGTGAGATCTCGACCTTCAGCCACGCATTGTAGAATAGCGTGTCATAGTCGTCCCAAGCTTCGTCGATGCCTCGAAGAGTGCATAGGTCCTTAGCGACCTCTTTAGCCGGTGAGTCTTCCCAATTTCGCTCAATCCGAATCCTTGCACCTTCACGTTTTAGCCAAGGAGGAAGAGAGGGGATTGCTGCATCTTTAGCGGTTCCTGAGGCGGATGCTTCAGCTTCCCGTGGTCTCTTGGTTCGTGGTGGCATCTGCAAGCAAAAAGAAAACCCAAAATCAATCCAAACTCTGACAAATGAAACAAAAGTCGTCAATACAGGTCGGGTGTCGATCGACACACATGGTGTCGATCGACACCAATCGTGGAATTCGAACTCGAACCAGAATTCATGATTTCATCCTCAATTCAATCATCAATTAGCAATCCTAGCAATCCCAATATAGTGAATCGACCAAGTTCTAACCATAAAACCCAATAAAAACTCCAAAATTTGCAACATGCATCATTAATCTTCAAAATTTCGAAAATTTCAATTTTTGCAAATTAAAGGATGAAAATCAGTTGGGTAATACTCTAAATCATGATAAACAACCTAAATAAGCATCAATCCATCAAGAAATCAAGCTAAATAGGTCGAAATCGAAATTTTTCACCTTAGGGTCGAAAATAAAATTGGGAGATTTGAAGAACATACCTTGGT
Organism: Alliaria petiolata; assembly: GCA_020283515.1. Lineage (NCBI taxonomy): Eukaryota > Viridiplantae > Streptophyta > Magnoliopsida > Brassicales > Brassicaceae > Alliaria > Alliaria petiolata. The sequence goes on from JAHZTW010000002.1 coordinate 18,001,184, forward strand.
AGATCGAACAAATGGATAATGGATAATGAAAGAGGGTGAAAACCCGCACGGTTTAGAGCTTTGAATCACTCAATTTGGTGAAGAAATAAATATTTGGTGATTTGGGGGATTTTTGCTCTAAGGTTCGGGTTGTGAGAGTTATGAAGAAAAAGAAAAACAAAGTCGGGGTTTTGAAGACTTATTTGCGTCCCGTGGTGGTGTCGATCGACACCATCTGTGTCGATCGACACTGATCATGATCGAGCCCTCTTTTTTTTTTTTTTTTATATATATATAAAAGCCAAAATAATTAGTAAAACCAAAATCAAAATGAAAAATAAACTAAGTACCTATCAGTGGGTTGCCTCCCACCAAGCACTCGTTTAACGTCAATAGCTTGATTGTTTATGCCTTTAGGCGGTGGGTGCATCATCCAGAGACACAATATGTCTTTCTAGAATCTCGTCTTGAGCCCAATAGTGTTTCACTCTCTGCCCATTCACAATGAACTCTTCTCCCTTGGAGTTTGTCAGGACAATTGCTCCATATGGTCTGACCTCTTTGATGGTGAAAGGACCTGATCAACGTGAACGCAATTTAGCAGGAAACAATTGTAAACGCGAGTTATATAGAAGTACCTGGTCATTTGGTTCGAAATGTCTGGAGACAATCTTTTTGTCATGGTATGCCTTTGTCCTCTCCTTGTAGAGCTTCGAGTTCTCATAGGCGTGATGGCACAGTTCGTCGAGCTCATTGAGTTGCACTAGGCGCCTTTCTGCAGCTGGCTTCAAGTCAAAGTTCATCTTCTTGATAGCCCAATGCGCCTTGTATTCCACTTCCACTGGAAGATGGCAAGCTTTGCCATAAAGTAGCTGGAATGGTGTAGTCCCAAGCGGCGTCTTATAGGCAGTTCTATAAGCACAAAGTGCATCATCCAGCTTCGCGGCCCAATCTTTCCTTGTTTTGCCCACTGTCTTCTCCAGGATTTGCTTGATCTGTCTGTTGGAGACTTCGACTTGTCCACTCGTTTGGGGGTGATACGGAGTAGCCACACGATGTTGAACACCATGCTTCTTCAGCAGCTTGTTGAATACCTTGTTGACGAAGTGAGAACCACCATCACTTATAACAATCCGAGGCACTCCGAATCTAGGGAAAATGATGGTCTGGAACAGCTTAAGAACCACTGCAGCATCATTGGTCTTAGAAGCAATTGCTTCCACCCACTTAGAGACATAGTCTACAGTCACCATGATGTATTGCATTCCAAAGGATGGAGGAAAATGGCCCATGAAGTCAATACCCCAACAATCAAAGACTTCAACTTCAAGGATGAAGTTCTGTGGCATCTCGTGTCGCTTGCTGATCTTTCCTCTCCTTTGACAAACATCATATTGCGTGATGAACAGTTGCTCATCCTTGAATATATTAGGCTACCAAAATCCTGCTTGAAGAACCTTGTATACTGTCTTGAAGGTTGCAAAGTGTCCATCATACTCAGAACCATGACAATGGAATATGACATCACGGACCTCACTCTCTGCAATGCATCTTCTGTAAACATTGTCTGAACAATGCTTGTATAAGTGAGGTTCATCCCAATAGTATCTCCTGAGTTCCCTTGTGAACTTTTTCTTCACATAGTTCTTGAGATGTTTAGGCTCAATGTCAGCAGCAAGGGAGTTCACTATGTCAGCATACCATGGTCGATTTTCTTCATTAATGGCAAAGATTGGCTGTCGAAACACGTCATCTAAGATCCTGCGAAGTGAAGCTCGTGTCGGGTGTCGATCGACACAGATGGTGACGATCGACACTGGGTAATTGCCAATCTTTAATTTTTCGGACACGGTGTCGATCTACACCCTCCTGGTGTCGATCTATACTAGGCTCGTCTGCTCCGAACTCACATCATGGAAACGGCTCTCAACAAGATAAACATTTTCCTCAGGCAGAAAATCATCAATTGGTACGTCATCTTCGATATTGATCCTTGAAAGATGATCACTACTCCATTCTCAACTCCTTTCTTTTCCTTAACTTCTATGTCAAACTCTTAAAGAAGTAGAATCCACCTTAACAATCTTGGTTTGGCATCCTTTTTTTTCATCATGTACTTCAATGCAGAATGATCAGTGTGAACAATCACCTTTGAGCCAACAAGATACTGGCGAAATTTCTCAAAGGCAAAGACCACAGCTAACAATTCTTTCTCCGTAGTTGCATAGTTCTTCTGGGCATCATCCAACGTTATGCTGGCATAGTAAATTGCATGAAGTTTCTTGTCCTTCTTCTGTCCTAGAACCGCGCTCACAACAAAGTCGCTGGCATCACACATCACCTCGAAAGGTAAATCCCAGTCTGGAGGTTGAACAATTGGAGCACTCACTAAGGCTTGTTTGATCTGTTCAAAGGCTGAAAGGCATTCTGCAGTGAACTCGAACTTCACGTCTTTGCAGAGAAGAGCAGTGAGTGTTCTCGCGATCTTGCTGAAATCCTTGATGAATCTCCTATAAAACCCAGCATGGCCTAGAAAACTCCTCACTGATTTCACAGAATCAGGTGCTTGTAAAGTCGTCATTACTTCTATCTTGGCGCGATCCACTGCGATTCCTTCAGCTGAAACCTTGTGTCCAAGTACAATCCCATCTTGAACCTTAAAGTGACACTTTTCCCAGTTCATGACTAAGTGTTTCTCTTCACATCTCCGCAGTACAGCACACAAGTTCTCCAAACAGTCTTTAAAAGATGACCCATAAACAGAAAAGTCATCCATAAAGACCTCCATGAACTTCTCTATCATATCCGTGAAGATGGACATCATGCATCTCTGGAAGATCGCAGGAGCATTACAAAGTCCAAATGGCATTCTGTGATATGCAAATGTGCCATAGGGACATGTAAAAGTGGTATTCTCCTGATCATCCAGATGGATAAGAATCTGGAAGAACCCTGAATAGCCATCAAGGAAGCAGTAGTAAGGATGATTCGCTAATCTCTCTAGCATCTGATCATTGAAAGGCAAAGGAAAGTGATCCTTTCTGGTCGCGGCATTCAGCTTCCTGTAGTCAATGCACATCCTGTGTCCAGTCACAGTCCTTGTCGGAATTAGCTTGTTCTTCTCATTCTTCACCACTGTGACTCCCCCTTTCTTACGAACCACGTGAACTGGACTGATCCAAGCACTGTCCAAAATGGGATAGATGATCCCAGCTTCCAATAGCTTCATGATCTCCTTCTTGACTACTTCCTTCAGGTTTGGATTCAGCCTCCTTTGATGTTCAATTGATGACTCAGTCTCATCTTCAAGGTGAATCCTATGCATGCACAAGTCTGGTGAGATACCTGAAATGTCATCAAGAGAATAGCCAAGAGCCTTGCGAAATTTTCGCAGCTTGCTTAGCAATAAAGTGAGCTTTGCGTTGTTTAAGGAAGCATTTACAATGATAGGATAAGTGGAATTAGGACCAAGAAATGCGTACCTTAGCCCGGCAGGGAGCTGTTTAAACTCAACTTTAGGTGCTTTGGCCTCGCTCCAATCGCCAAGTGTTGCGTCTTTGGCTGATTTCGCAGGGTGTCGATCGACACTAGTAGGTGTCGATCGACACATGTCCTCTTGGGTGACTAGCTGCAGCACTTGCTCATTAGCATCCAGCATTTTTGTGTAACCTGCAGCTGCTTCGTCCAAGTGCTCAATGTCCTTTGTAGAAGTCGTCAATGCACGCTCCAAAGGGTTTGTAGGATGGTCCTCTTGGAAAATCTCTTCAGCAAGGTTGGTGAGGGAATCGACATAGAAGGTCTGTCCATCAATCGTGGGTCTCTTCATTAGCTTCTCCATGTCGAAATTCATCACCAAATCGCCAATGTTCAGCGCAATCCTCCCCTTCCTCACGTCGATGATGGCTCCAGCTGTAGCCAAGAATGGTCTACCAAGTATGAGAGGGTCTTTGGGTTCCTCATCATAAGCTAATACCACAAAGTCTCTGGGAATCAAGCAATCTCCCACTTTGATAGGAACATCTTCTAAGACACCTTCAGGGATCCTGACAGAACGATCAACAAGGACTAAGGAGATTCTGGTGGCCTTGAAGTCTGTCATATCCAACCTAAGAGCAACTGAAAGAGGCATCAAGTTTACACTTGAACCCAAGTCGCATAGAGATCTCCCAAACTTGTCTGAAAAGATGGAGCAATCAAGAACAAAGCTTCCTGGATCGGAGAGTTTCTCTGGCAGCCTGTTCTGAATGACAGCACTAACTTGCTCTGATATCATCATTACTCCTTCCTCCATATCCATGTTCTTGGTCATCATCCACTTCAGGTATCTCTTTATCACTGGAGTAGTTCTAATGGCATCCATCAAAGGAATTTCAACCACTAGTCTATCCATGATAGCCTTGCATCTAGCGTCCAGTAACTCCTTCTTAGACTTCTTTGGTATCAAGGGGAAAGTGATCTTTGGTTTGTAAACCCTTTCTGCTGCAACCTTCGTTGTTGTGAGCTGATCTGGTGTAGTTCGCGTTGGGTGTCGATCGACACCCTCCTGGTGTCGATCGACACTTGCCTCTGAAGTCGAATCCTTCGTGTCGAGCTTGCTTGATTTGTCGTGAATCTCCTTGGGTGTCGATCGACACACAGTAGTGTCGATCGACACACAGTAGTGTCGATCGACACTGGCTCCGCAGCGTCTTCTATATTTTCGAGCTCCTCGAATTCTTCAGTGTTTAGCCTTCTATTCTGCACAGGTTGAAGGTTCTTCCCACTCCTCAATGTGACAACATTCACATGGCGTTTGGGATTGGTATATGTCTTCCCTGGAAGGAATCCTTCTTTCTTGTTAACAGCTTCTGCGGTTTGAGCAACTTAAACATACATCTTCTTCATGTGAGCGTTTATTCCCTCAATTTTTCCATTCAGGTCTTGATACAGTGAATCAATCTTGCCATTGAAATTCACTGTCAACTTCTGTTGTCCCTCCAAAAGTTGCTCTAGCATAGCCTCCATTTTGTTATCTTGCGCAGGAGGCTTTTGGTAAGAGGAGTTTCCATAGCTCCTTTGGTAGTTGTTGTTCTGGAATGGGAGCTTTTGAGTATAACCAGAAGAGTTTTGATTTCCGGTAAAGGAGCTCTTCTGATAATTCCTACCGAAACTTCTACTCCTTTGTTGGTTCCCAAACCTCTGGCTTTGAAATCCACCTCCGTTGATGTAGTTGACATCCTCTTCTTCACAGTCTTCATTAGGTTCGAATGTCTCTACTTCATTAGCAAAATGGACCTGCTTCTTTCCTACCAAGAGATTGTGTACGTTGTCCAGCTTCCTGTTGACTTCAGCAATTTGGCTTCTTCCATTCACTCCAGCGTGTTGTCTTCTTTCGAAGTCTGCGTTCTTGGTGCTGTTACTAGAGGCCAAATTCTCTATAAGCACCATTGCGTCTTCTGGGTATCTGGTGTTCAAGTTGCCATTGCTTGCTGCGTCTAAGGCCATCTGATACCTCCAATCAATCCCGCGGTAGAAGATACCAAGGAGCTGCGGTTCGCTGAAACCGTGATGTGGGCAGTCCCTCTGGTACGCCTTGAATCTCACCCAAGAAGCTTTGAACGCTTCAGTGGGTCCTTGGGAGAATGTAGTGATCTTCGTCCTCAGCTCTTCTGATCTCGCGTCATCAAAGAAATTGAATAAGAATGCATTATTTGTCTCTTCCCGAGTGGTTAGTGAGCCTGGATCCAACTGCTTCAGCCAGTAGGATGCATCTCCAGCAAGCGAGTAAGGGAAGAGCTTGCAGAAAAGATAGTCGTAGGTCACTCCATTGGCCTTGATGCTTGAAGCTAAATCCTCGAACTTCTCAATGTGATCCATAGGGTGCTCATTGGGAAGACCATGGAAGGGGTGCTGAGCCACCAATGTGAAGTAGGAAGGCTTCAGCTCGAAGTCATTCCTCTGAAATCCAGGAGGACGGATCGCAGCTCTATTAGCATAGAACTGGTCTGGGCGGTTGTACTCGCCTAATGTTCTTCCACGTCCAGCTTCTGCAGGGGCGATTTGAATCGCTGGTTCTATGATGACGGCGCCAGCCTCATCAAGTCTCTATCCTTGGACATTCCTTCTATTGCCTTGTAGGTCGAATATGTTTCCTTCTGCGTCGCGTACCACAACCATAGGTTCGGCCATTGTAGTTTGCGCAAGGTATCGATCGATGCTTGTAGTGTCGATCGATGCTGAGGTTGGGTGTCGATCGATTCTAGTTGTGTCGATCGACACTCGGGCAGATTTGCGGTTCGTACGTTCCAAACGACCGAGCTCCTGGTTCAGTGTGACTAGTTCCTCTTCCTTGTTGCTTCTGGTACTGGGCATGCACCTGAAACCAAAGATAAGAAACTAAATTAGTAACAAAAAGAAATAAAAACAAAACCTAGTCAAAATCCTAATACTAGATTCCGTAGGCAGCTATTACTTTCCCGGCAACGACGCCAAAAACTTGATAGGGCTCAGGTTTTACCCTAATAAAATTACTGCAAGTGCACAGCAAATGCAATCGTAGTATAAGGGGTATCGAAATCCCAAGGGAAGTAGATGCTACGCTAAGGTTTCTAAATTCAGATTATGCTAAGTCAAATAGATATGAAAGTAAACTAAGCTAGGCGAGACAGGTAAATGAGATTAATTCGGATTAAAGTTCAGGAGACAAAGGCGCTAGGCAAGGATGATTATCAGGATGAATCAGAGAATGCAGATATTATTTTGTCACGAAATAATTAAGAAACGTCTAGAACTCAAAACGCTAATTTAAAACCAATCAACTCTCGTTGCAGAAGTTATCTATGCCTAAATTCCAGAAAACCAAATCTCTTTGCGAGTTCAATTTGTTCACAAAATACCTAAACCAAATCTCTTTGCGAATAGATATTTTGCTCATCTATGATTAGGTCAGATTATCAATAATGCTCTCGCATCTATTAAACAACCTAGGGTTTGATTTCTAAGTGATCAGTTTCAGAAATCAAATTAAGCACAAATCAAGATGAAGATCCAAGTGATTTTCCTAACAAGATAATAATTCTACAAACTCATCATCAACCCTAAATCACCCTAACCTAACTAGCAAACTACTCAGACATAGACATGAAAACACAAATCATGACTGAAATAAATTGCATTAAAGAAAAGAGAATGATACTGGGGTTCAAAAACTTCTCGGAAGAGTACAGAATTATCTCCCCAAAAGCTCTGGATCTCTCTCTCTCTAAGTCTCAAAAACACAAAATTATGAAAAGGTATTCAAAGGTCAAGTGGCTAAACAATGCCTGAAATCTATTTATAGAAGGGGATTTTTCGTCCAGGGGCAGACTTGTAATTTCTTCAAACTTGCTCTCTTTCCTTTTTCCAATGGAAGTCGGTAAAAGGCGGTCTCGTTTGGTGTCGATCGACACCTTGCGCGTAAATATACTCTTTCGACTTCATCACTTCGGCTGCTTCTCCAAAATGCTCCAAAAAGTTCCAGATTCTCCCATTTAGCTCCAAGTGCTCTCCATCCTGTAAAGACTCAAATAGGACTCGAAAACTAACAAAAGACTCTATAAAAACACTTATATCATGGTTCAAAAGTGGGTTAAAACCATGATATATCAGTTTACTTTTTGAAACAAAAATCGGAAGTATTTGAAAACTTCAAAAAGTTCAAAGCCCTTGTGGAGAAGGAAAGTGGCCCTGTGATCAAAGACATGAGATCTGATCGAGGAGGAGAGGTCATGTCCAAAGATTTTTTGAAATATTATGAAGATAATGACATTCGAAGACAATTAACGGTTCCGAGAACCCCTCAACAAAATGGAGGGGCGGAAAGGAAGAATATGACAATTCTTGAGATGGCAAGAAGCATACTCAAAAGTAAGAAATTACCAAAGAAATTTTGGGCAGAAGCAGTTGCATGCACGGTTTATTTATCAAGCGATCTCCAACAAGAAGCGTTTCCGAAAAAACACCACAAGAAGCTTGAAGTGGAAGGAAGCCCGGTGTTTCACACCTACGAGTATTTGGAAGTATTGCTCCCACTCATGTACCAGACGAGAAGCGTAGAAAACTAGATGAAAAAAGTGAAAAGTATATCTTCATTGGTTATGGCGCAAACTCTAAAGGCTACAACCTCTACAATCCTGATACAAAGAAGACAATCATCAGTCGAAATGTCATCTTTGATGTAGATGGAGAATGGGATTGGAGATCAAATGATGAAAACTACAACTTCTTTCCATTTGTTGAAGAAGAGGATATGGAGCAACCAAGAGAGGAGCCTATTACACCACCAACTTCACCAACTAAAAGCTCTCAAGAAGATGAAAGTTCAAGCGAAAAGACTCGACGTTTTAGAAGTCTACAAGAGATTTATGAGGTAACCGAAAATCAAGAAAATCTTACTTTATTTTGTCTATTTGCGGAATGCGAACCCATGAACTTCCAAGAAGCAATGGAGAAGAAGTCATGGAGAAACACAATAGATGAAGAGATTAAGTCAATACAGAAGAACGAGACATGGGAGTTAGCTTCACTTCCACATAGGCATAAGGCGATTGGTGTAAAATGGGTCTAAAAAGCAAAGAAAAACTCTAAAGGAGAAATTGAAAGATACAAGGCAAGATTGGTGGCAAAAGGCTATAGTCAAAGAAACAGAATTGACTATGACGAGGTATTCGCTCATGTTGCTCAATTAGAAACAGTTAGACTAATCATTTCAATAGCAGCCCAAAAGAGTTGGAGAAAACATCAAATGGATGTCAAATAAGCCTTCTTAAATGAAGATCTTGAGGAAGAAGTTTAAATTGAGCAACCACAAGGCTATAAAGCCAAAAGAGAAGAAGACAAAGTCTTGAGGTTAAAGAAAGCGCTTTATGCGTTAAAACAAGCACCAAGAGCTTGGAATACTCGAATTGATAAGTATTTTAAGGAGAAAAGCTTCATCAAGTATCCATATGAGCATGTACTATATATCAAAACTCAAAACAATGATATATTGATTGCATGCTTGTATGTAGATGATTTGATATTCACAGGCAACAATCCAAGTATGTTCGAGGAATTGAAGATGGAGATGACAAATGAATTTGAGATGACCGATATTGGATTGATGTCTTAATACCTTGGAATTGAGTAAAACAAGAAGACAATGGAATCTTCATTACTCAAGAAGGTTATGCTAAAGAGGTGCTGAAGAAGTTTAAGATGAATGACTCGAATCCAGTCTGTACTCTAATGGAATGTGGAGCCAAGTTATCAAAGCAAGAAGAAGGAGAGAGTGTGGATTCAACACTCTTTAAAAGTTTGGTTGGAAGTCTACGTTACTTAACGTGCACAAGACATGACATCCTACATGCAGTTGGAGTTGTGAGTCGATACATGGAGTATCCAACAACCACTCATTTTAAGACAGCTAAGAGGATCATTCGCTATATTGAAGGTACCATAGATTTTGGCTTGTATTACTCTATTTATGATGATTATATAGCAATAATCGACTAGGGTCGAGACTTAGATGATCGGAAAAGCACAAGTGGTTTTGTGTTTTTTTCTGGAGAAACAACATTTACATGGATGTCAAAGAAGCAACCTATTGTCACTCTTTCGACTTGTGAAGCGGAGTATGTAGCGGCTACTTCGTGTGTTTGTCATGCTATTTGGTTACAGAGCTTGTTAAAGGAGTTAAGTTTGCCACAAGAGGAGCCGGCGAAGATCTTTGTGGAAAACAAGTCAGCAATAGCTTTGACAAAGAATCCCGTCTTCCATTATCGAAGTAAGCACATTAAAACTTGTTATCATTACATTAGAGAATGTGTTACCAAAATGGATGTGCAATTGGAGTATGTGAAGACGAACGATCAAGTAGCCGATATCTTCACCAAACCACTTAAACGTGAAGATTTTATTACGATGAGGAGCTTGCTTGGACTAGCAAAATCAAGTTTAAGAAGAGGTTAATGATAATTGGATTAAACCCAATAACACTTCATCCAAGTTCTAGAGTTTTCTTTTAAAAATTCAACAACTCCACTTCCTTAAAATGTTCTAGGGATTTGTAATTTAAGATTAAAATATTTAAATACTTTGTATGATGGATACTATAAAGACCCTTTTAATTTGGTAACATAAGAAAATTTGTAAAAAAAACTAATAAAAGAAGTTGCTAAGTTAACTTGTTCCATGTTCAAACAAAAGTTTATTCTTCCTAAAATTTCATTATCTCTTCCAATTTCTTAAACACTTCTCCATCACTTACAAAATCATCGTTTTTCGTCGCGGGTAGGAAGAGTACTTTTTTCTGGATGATTTTCACATAAAGAGTAGAATCGTCTTTTCGTTAAATAATGAATGATATTTCCGGCCAAATTTTGTATGTGGGTTATATCTAGTTTAGAAACTTGATTTCAGACCATTTAAGATAATTGCTACATTTTAAAACCATTTGTTTATTTTTCCTTATTTTCCCAATCAGTTTTATAAGAAAAAAAATATGTATAGTATCCCCAATATATTAATTGAGAAGCATTTTTACAGAGTAACCTTAATTTTTTATATTGTTTACAATGATGCCATTTTGTTTTTATGTCATCACCATAATCATTCTCAGTAAACATATAAAATGGACTTATGTTACTAGATTAATTACATGTTCTGCCACTCACATTAATTTGGTTAGACAATAGTTTATATCATTTATTTATACATAATTCAGCATTTAATTTATGAAGATACTCTCTTTCTCTCTATTTTTTCACCAAAAAATATTATACTAATTATTTTTTTAAATACTAGATTCCTTCTCTTATTTTTGTTTAAACTTCGTTTTGTCAAAAAATAAATCATCACAACATTCATATAGTAAAAAGTATATAGATTTTTTTGTAAATGTGTTATAATTTGAAATAAATATAAATTACTCAAATGATTAATAAATATGAGTATGTTTTAAAAGTTACACATTGGAAAACTTAAATGATAAAAAAAAATGTAGAAGTAGGAAGCTTGATTTAATAGATATCCATATTTATAAAAAAAAGTTTTGTTTATATGGTTTGTTAATAGAACCATATAAATAAACCAAATAATATAAATATTTAAATTTGATAATAACTTAAAAATTTTGTATCAAAAATTTAAAATATTAAATTATATTATTCACATATATATAAAACTGATTAAATTATTATTTATAGATTTTCGCATGTTATCACGTAGTTCTTCTTATTCTAAGATTTAGGATAACCGTTCGTGTGTCACTAAACCGAGCGATAAGGTTTAGTGTTCTGGTACAATTCACTGGTTCCATTTTTAGTAATATGTATTTGGGCTGATCAGAAACATATTACGAAATATGTATTAGTCTCCGTAATGATATTTCTGGATGCGTGTGTTCGGTTCCAAATAGTTTGATCATAGATTTTTTTTTATCAACGATTTTCAAAGTTTGATCATAGTTGATAGGGTTGATATATACAATCTGAAAACTAAGAAGATTAGAAAGCTGAATGCGAAGGTGAATCTATTACTGAAGGCAAACTAGAGAGCTGTGCAATTCTGTGAAGATGGAGCAAATGCAGTGAACTTTGCTACAGATGAAGCTGATGAGCAACATGAAGTGAACTTTGTGAATGAACAGGGGTATGTGCAAAACAGGGGGTTCACTCAGGGTCAGAACAGATTTCAGGGTGGATTTCAGCAGAAACAATCTTTTAACACCTTCCAGACAACAACACCAGCTCCATTCCAAGCTCCTGCGAGTTCGACGAATGACGAGCTCAAAGTCCTTATGCAACAGCTCCTGCTCAACCAACAACAGTCTGCTAATGCAATAAATGTCAAGGTGGATAACATGTACAATGATCTCAACAACAAGTACGAAGCTGTGAGCGCTCATGTGAAGAACCTAGAAACTCAAGTTGCTCAGATCGCAGAAGTTAGTAAGCGACAACAAGGTAATCTTCCAGGAAGAGTTGAGCAACCCAAAGCTCATTGTAATGCAGTGATGATTCCAGAGGTGATAGAAATTACACCAGAACCAATGGAGAAGTTGGATGCACAAGAAACTGCTGAGACTGTTGATGATTCAGATGAGAGGTTCATGCACACAGCTCCACCGCCATACATTCCTAAGGTACCATACCCAGTCCTTTCCAAATACCTTAGGAAGCTTATTAGTGAAGAGAAGCTGGCTGGTTTTAACAAGATGGTGCGCAAGATCTCGCGTGAAGTCTCATTTGTTGAAGCTTGGGAGAGTTATCCCTTGTGTGATTCTTTAGTTGCTGCAGAGAGAGTCTTGAAGAAATTGAGTAACTCTTTAGCAAAGCCAGGATTACACCACCCTCTTTGAGGCAATTGCTTAAGGTAGCAGACCCTGGGCAGTTTGCTGTGCCATGCTCTATTGCAGGAGTTGATTTTGCACAATCTCTATGTGATTCTGGGTCTAGTGTGAATCTGATGTCAAAGGATATCACAAAGAGGTTGGGAATAGCTGACATGAAACCTCCTCAAATGACACTCACATTCGCCAACTCTTCCACAGCAACTCCATATGGTACCATTTTCGATTTACCTATTCAAGTGGGAAATTGTCTAGTACCTACTGATTTTCAGGTTGTGGAGATGAATGAGCACTCTGATATGCATTTGATTCTTGGGCGACCATTCATGGCCACGGTAGGTGCGATTGTCGATCTGCCAAATAAGAGAATATGATTCTCTAACATTGCCAAAGGGTTTTCTACAAGGCAATCCCTACTAGTGGATCTCCCAACCATGTCTCTTGCATTACTGCGGTCACAGAAGATAACCTAGCAGTTATTTCTCATGAGACACCTTGTGATAAAAGTGCAGCTGATAAAGTCATATGTGAAAATCCTCACATGATCACCAAGGATGCCACTGAAAAAGCAACAGCGAATGGGAGAATGAAGAGCCAACAGATCAAGGGAGATCCTCAAGTGACTTTGATACCTCAGAGCTGTGATGGACACACAATTGAGTATAAGGTGAAGTGCAAAGGATTTCCAAAGCCTTTCTCCAAGTTTAGAGCAATTCTTACACCTGAGATGAAGGAGAAAGGGCAATATGCTGTGAACGGACTGCTGCACAGAGTTTTGAAGCTATCTATGTCTGAATGTGGAGCTTATTTTGAAACAAGCTCTCATGCTCCACCTGACTGATTCCGGCATCCAAAGTCTATCTAAAGACTTTAAACAAGCGCTTAGTGGGAGGCAACCCATTGGTAAGTGTATATATTTCGTTTTTTTTTTTAGTTTTCTAACATTTATTTTTGTTTTTAAGTGTTTCAGGTCATAAAAAAAAAAAAAAAAAATTTGATCGATTGATCCAGGGAGGGATCGATCGATCCATTGATCCAGATCGGCCCGAGAGTTTTTAGATCGATCGATCCAGATTGTGATCGATCGATCCGTTTGTACGGATCGGCCCGAAGGCTTTTAGATCGATCGATCCAAGTGGGGATCGATCGATCCAGGTGGGGATCGATCGATCCAGGTGGATCGTTCAGATTTTGCCAAAATTTACCAAAATCCATAACTTTTTCAATTCTTAACGGTTTTGAGTGATTTTTGGGTGCATTCCACACAAATTTTTGTGCTCTTTCTGTTTCTAGCACTCTCAAACCCACCATCACCTCCCATTCGCCCATAAACAAGTATGTTCTCTCATCCCTTACTTGTTTCTTCATCCTTACCATCCTTTTCTCTCTTTCTTCACATTGACATTGTGATTTAAGTCTTGGGGAGGATGTTCATCCCTAACTAACACCACTTTCTTTCCTTTGGTTTCTCTTGAGTCATTTTGGTGTTTTTGATTTTTCTTGAGTGAGTCCAATATTGTTTTATTGAGTCAATAACTATGTTGAAACTATGAGCTTTTCTTGGAACTAACTATTTTGCACTAACACTTGAAGGACCATAGCTACAGTTGTTGATTGCAGATCTGACTAGGTAGAACACTGTGAGTGGATCAATCTAACAGAGAAAGTTCAGATTTCTGGAGAGTTCGAAAGATTCATTGTTGGTTCCGCCCAAATGAACTTTAATTTTCTCATCTTGGGGCTTGGTATACATCGAACCTGATTCCTCTTCCAGCACTTTAAAGATAAGTTTTGTCACAATTTCTCTTTGATCTTCCCTAAAAGAAAAAAAAATATATAAAGAAGTCTAAGGTTAAGAACGGCAGTCTGAGTTCTATAAAAAGGACTATGAAGGCGAGCTTACACTCATAAAAGCGTCTCCTCGCAAGTGAGTTGCACCGTTCTTGATCTATAGAAAAGAGAAGGAAATCTAGTGGATAGAAAAAATAAAATGATACCCTAGAAAAGTAGGGAGAAATCGACTAAGGGAAGAGAAAATAAGAGAGATTGTGCAAATACTTTATGTGTGTTCAGGAGCTTGGAAGGGAAAGAATCTATAAGTTCTTTGATCGATACTCCCTCGATGAGACCGCACGCTTAATTGATAAACGGGGTCAACAATGGAGGTTTCGAATTTCTCTAAGGGGTTTGAACCGTATCTGGGAGATTGCTAAGCTAGTAGTAAGTATGCTGAAATATTATCTAATGTTGGCTATGTGGTATGTGGATTCAAGAGTGTTGGTCAAGATGGTGTTTTAAAGATTTGGTGAGTTTCTGTTTTCAAACCTCGACTCTATTCTTAGTAGTTTGCTTGAGGACAAGCAAAAGACTAAGTCTGGGGGAGTTGATGTATTGCGTTTTTGAGGATTTCTAACCTAATGTTTTCAATGGTTTTTCGATTCAACATGTGTTTTTAGAGTCTTTTAGTCCTTTATCGAGTATTTTGAGGTTTTAGGTCACTTTTTGAAGAAAAGGAGTCTTTTAGTCCTTTATCGAGTATATGGAGATGCAGAACCATGCAGAGACGTCTGAAGTTTGGCCTTCGTTGAAGTACTTTCCACCGATGGATCGAGCTAAATTTTGGATACAAGATATAAATTTGAGTTAGCTTTCATATGCAAGTGATTTGAAGTCGATCCAACGGTGCGATCAAAAGTTATGCCAGTTTTCGTGAAGACAGTCCAGCCTGACGAGAAGATGAGGCATGTGCAGAAAAAGTCCAGGGAACTATTAGATCGATCGTTCTAACTTTAGATCGATCGATCCAATATCTGGACGATTCCAGGAGCTTTTTAGATCGACCACTCCAACATCAGATCGATCCGTCCACTCCTGAAACGAAAAAAGGCAATCTGAAACTTCCTGTTTTGCCCTGGAATCACCCTAACTAAACTTATTTCGACCCTAGATCTATATATACTTATTTTTGGCCATTTTTTAGGCAACACTTTCTATTCTATTCAGGCTTTTGGGTTTTGTGCTTTGTAAGCTTGGGGAGACGAGTTTCTGCATCTTTGGAGAAGATTTCTGAACCCTTTGGATTTCTTATTTATTGATTATGAATTTCTCTTCATCTCCTTGCTTGTTCTCTGCATCCATGTCTGAGTAGTTTCATAGTTAGGTTTAGGGTTTCAAGGGAATTCATGAATCATTGAATTAGATATAGATAGGGAATTATCTTGTGGTTTCTTCATCTATTGTTGATCTCATTGCTGAAACTTGATTAGCTACCTAGTTTCTTATCTTAGGTTGTTTAACGCATCAAAATTGTTTGTTTAAAAGCCTGAAAGAACATAGATGAGCAAAACGTCCTTAGCCAACGAAAGCTGATGTTAAGGCGTTTTGTGAACATATCAAACTCGAAATTAATGCTTGTCTAGAATTCTAAGTTCAAACGACAGTTTAGATACTTAAGTTGTTAGACAACGTAATTGATACCACGACGGTGGATTGATTATACAATTGTGTTTTGAGTTCTAGAACGGTTCATAATCCATTCCCTGAATAAATGTCTGATTCGTGATCTCTGAATTCCTGCGAATTGCCCTTAACCTAACGCTTGTTTTATTTAATTTTACACCGATTTTATTGTTATTTTCGTTTTAACTTGCAAACAACAAACCATATTTTTGTCTTAGCTTAATTTTGGTCCAAAGAATCGTAGTGTGGCCTTTGGAACTTGTGGATTCGATCCCTAAATACTACGACATTGCTGTGCACTTGCAGTAGCTATTTTAGGGTTAAAACTCAGCATATCAACACTTTGGGTGCGAATGGTAACTGTGGAATCTGGCGGAATTTTTTTGTAATTTTCAGCTGAATCTACCGGAATAACTATTCATGTAAATGGTAACAGAGGAATTGCGGAATGGCGGAAAAAATTTAAAAATAATTAAGAAATAAGAATTAAATTAATAAATATGTAAAAAATGTTTTAATATATCATTAAGGTATTAAACAACATAAAAATACAAAAAAAAATTTATTAGTTTTTTATATATTTTTTATTTAAACAAAATTTTTTAAAAAGTTATTTCTAATTTTTTTTTTCTAAAACAAAGATGATTATATGCTATAATATGATGGATACTTAATAACAAAAAAAAAATCTCAGACACGTACAATAAGTACATATGAATAATTTTACATTATGTTTTTCATAAAATTGTTTTGTCCTTTTCGAAATGAATTTAAACAGAGATAAAAATTGATATAATATTTATTATCAAACAACTATCATTACAAAAATATTGAACTAGTTGAAAAAGAACAAAATTTCTGCAACTCAGCATCTAAATCCAGCTCATTCAATTGGTAACCAAAATTTTTTTTACAGCATAAATTCTTCTCAATTCAGTCCTTACTTTTTTACTAGTTAGATCTCCGGTCATCCTGGACATAAAAACCGGATCCGAAGAAGCAAACCGATATGAACCAAATTTTTAGGGATCGAACCCGAACTAAACTGATGTAAATACCCGAATGGGAGCCACACTGTCATATCCGAAGAATCGGTACCGAACTCAAACCGAACCGAGAACCGAATGGATACCCGAAAATACCCGAAATAAAATTATATACAAAACAAATATTATTTATATTTATATTGGTAATAACAAAAATATAAAATATTATAATTATAAACTGAATATGTCAATTATGTTTATAGGTTTTCAGATATATTTATATTTTTCAGGTATTTTGGGTAAATTGGGTATTTTCAGTTACTAATTTCCGTTATTTTATGTACTCAATCAGATACATTTCAGATATTTTTGATTTATTTGGTTACAAATACCTGAAAATATCCGAACGAAATTAAAATTATGGTTACTTTTGGGTTAAAAAATCCGAACCGATACATAAACAATCGGTTTTCGGATAAAATCCGGTTTCTTAACCTAGATACGAACCCGACCCGAAGATAAAGGAATACTCGAATGGCACATACATCCTAAAACCGAAGTAATCAAAACCCGAACAGATCCGATCCGAATCCGAATGCCCAGAGCTAATCCGCGTAATAGCTAAAAAATATTTTATAATAATTGAAAATATGAATTAAATGAAAATATAAGCGAAAAATTGTTTTAATGTATTATTAATATATTAAACAAAATAAAAAATAAAATAAAATCAAGAATTACAAAAGTTAATAAAATAAAAATACATTTATTCATTGCTATATTAAATAGTTGGAAACAATTATTTGGCTTTTGTATTTTGTATTTTTAGCATTTTGTATTTTTAGTATTTTGTATTAAATAGTTGGAAATTGGCATTCTAAAAGCCAAAAAAGTTGACGTTAATATATGTAAATACTTTTAGCATTTTGTATTTTTCTCTTACTTTTTTCTCTTCTTTTCCAGCCGAAGTTCGACATCATCAATTTTTCCAGCTGAATTTCGACACCATCAACTGGTGTTTCACACAATAAAATCAGCTGAATTTTAAATCAATTCAGCTCATTCCACCATTCAGCTGGTACCATTTAGTGCCTTTACCAATTATCTTTTTATCTTCTGTTGCGTTAAAAAATTTGAGTATGCAATTCGAATCTTTCGAGTAAGTTAACGATCTCCCATTAACTCTTTTCAAGTAATTAAAATCTCTATTTCTCTTCACATTCTTCTCCCATATATGATCTCTCTGCTTTCTAAAGAAGTTACGCTTCTCAAAACTCACATCAAAATGATCTTTACACGATTATTGATATCTTTCTCTTCATTGAGCTCATCATCGTCTAATACAATATCATTAGCATCTAGGATATTTTTTTTAATTGAAATATATCATAATTAATCTAATTTACTTTTTGTTTATATTTTCTTTAAATTGAAATAGATCTTTTTGTTCATTTTTTTCTAATTTATGTTTATTTTTATTTTCCTTTCCTTAAATTGAAAAGAAACTTATTTTCCATTTTTGTTTTAAAACTATTTTTTAGATTTATATAAACATTATGTTAAAATCTAATTGGTTGAATTTTTTAACACGTGTCAAAACCTAATTATATCTTAGTTAATCTAATTTACTTTTTGTTTATATTTTCCTTAAATTGAAATAGATCTTTTTGTTTTATTTTAATTTTTTTATAATTTTTTTTTCCTTTTCTTAATTTGAAAGGAAACTTATTTTCTTTTTTGTTTTAAAACTAATTTTTAGATTTATATAAACATTATGTTATAATCTAATTGGTTGAATTTTTTTAACACGTGTCGATCATGTTAATTAACACATGTCAAAATATAATCTATTAACTTGACACGTGTCACAATCATGTTAATTAGCAACTTTGACGCATCCTACTTTATATAATAAGAAGATACTAATGAATATAGCATAAATTAAATATTATAGACGTTAATATATAATTAAGGCTAGCATCATAATATTTGGGACTTATGTTAATACATACAGCTAAAATTAAGTAAATTCTAATAAATAAATAAATAAGTTGGATATTAGTATGATTAAGACAATTGTATATACCTAAAGAAAATATAATAAGGAAGGTGATAGGGAGAACAAGAGAAAGAGAAGAAGTTGGCTTAGTCATATTTGTTTTTTTTTCTCTCTTAAAACTAATTTATTAATATAGTGAATTTAGTTGATAGATTTGAAAAAATGGGTACCACTGAAAAGGTATTTATACTATTATGAAGGAACTAAATTTTAGAAATAAAATTATGTACTATTTTATGGTTGACCAAAAAAATTATTTAACTGTAATTTTAAATTTCAAAAATTAATTTTCAAAAATAATTGAACAAATATTTTTAACTGTAATTTTATGATTACGACATATATAAATATGGAAGTTCACTCATATCATGTTGAATAGAAACTTTGGTAAGATATTAAAGTTTTTTTTTTGTATATTTATTTCATTTAGTAGTCTAAAATATTCTCTTTAAATTTTTAATGATTACAATTTTCTTCGCAATAAAATCTATGTACCCAAAATTGGCTGAGTAATCGATCAATTCATAGAAAGTCTGTTATCCACAAAAAACAAGAATAACAATAATTTTATCATATCGTTGTCATAATGATAAAAGAAAACCACTTAGTTTACCATTTCGTCAACCGGACTGGACATCATGGCCGCCATTAGGCCATATTCTGCTAAAAACACTAATATTTTTATATTTTTTTGCATTTTTAAGTTCAAAATCGGTAGCTACAACATGATTCTATCATCTTTTGTTATCAACAACAAAGAAACAAAGCTGAAACAAAACATATCGCAATAAATGATAAAATATGTTAAAAAAAATGTCAATGGGGCTGCAAATTATGTGAATATGTTCTTAATGTGAACAGATATAATGATATTCTATGTGATTTGACATATATCAAGTCACCTAAAGCGAGAGTTGAGATGGAAAGCTAAAGAGAGCGACTTTTTTGGGACGATAACTTTGAACGGTATAAGCAATGTGATGCTTAACTTTCAACTAAGCATCAGCATGTATGATAGATCTCTTATGGCTTAAAAAGGAACGAAAAACGAAGAATTAAAGACCATTCAATATTACTAATTAATAAATAAATAAAAACATGAAGGAATATTCAACAGCTTAAGAAAATGATCGTTGGATTTTTTTTTTAACATTTCCAATTCTTAAGAAATTAATTATAGATTTATTCCATGAATCAGGCATCCATGGTTCAAAGCTCTAATAATCTTGAGGCGCACACATGTTTTCACACACATCCATATAGTATCATGGTTGCAAATCGGAATCAAGGCTATAGATGTTTCTTTTTAAAATTGCCGCCAGAAATAATATAATATACTCAAATCAACTAACGATTAAAGTTGAAGGATCACTTCATAGTTACTCGACTTATTATAAAAGATAGAATGATTTTTCCAACGTTGCGTACGGAGGCTTCAAAAATTTACTTGCAAAACCAAACAACTCGTTTTTCAAATACCGTAGAGAAATCAATGGCGACGCACGCCGGTTGCTTCATACTTTGATTCTTAAACCACAAAGAAGCCTTCTTCTCTTTATCCACAACCCTAAAATGCTTATATATATACACACGTGCACCTTAGATTCATCAATATATATCTTTCATCGGAAAATACATTCCTAAACTTTTAAATCGTTCCAATAGCACAAAGGAAAAAACAAACACATTTCTCATTCGTTGGAACACAAATGGCATTATCTTTAAGCTTTGTTCATGTCTTTAATATCATTATAACAATCATTATGTCACACTTTGGTCAGCTTGACGCAAAAATAAGTCTTAACGTTTTGAATTTCGGGGCAAAACCAAATGGCATCGTAGACTCCACAAAAGCATTTTCTGATGCATGGGACACCGCATGTGGGTTGGAAGACTCAGTCGTGATTTACGTGCCGAAAGGAAGGTATTTGGTTAGTCGAGAGCTTCGCTTCGAAGGAGAAAGTTGCAGAAGCCGTGAGATAACCCTAAGGATTGATGGGACTTTAATTGGTCCACAAGATTATAGGTTGCTTGGGAAAGAAGAAAACTGGTTTAGTTTTAATGGTGTTCACAATGTTACGGTCCTTGGAGGTTCTTTTGATGCTAAAGGATCTACCTTGTGGAGTTGCAAAGCGAACGGTCAAAACTGCCCTGAAGGTGCAACGGTATGTGTTGACTTGAAATCATCATTTAGTCTTAAACAACCAATTCAAGCATTTGCATACATTTTTGAGTTTAACTAAGAGAAAAAAAACGAATTTCACATGTAAAAAATTAAACATTTTTGATTTTTGAGCAGTTTTTTTTTTGTTACGTTTATTAAGTATTTTTGCAAAGGGTAAATGCAATGCGGAATGCAAAATAGAGTTCTCCAGTTTTTAATTTCCTTTTGTTTGTATTTGAAGTTTTCGTTTACCATGAAAGTTTTTGCTTCCAATACTAAATGGGAGTCTCTTAAGAAAATATGATATAACTTATTCCAAATTAACAAAATATTTCTAAATTAACAAAATAGTTCTAAATTAAATCATAAACTCTAAAAACTAACACCTGAGATTAAACCTTGAAAACTAAACCCTAAACCCTAAAAACTAAACCCAAAATTCTAAATCCTAACCCAAAAAGTCAAATTATAAACTCTAAAAACTAAACAAAAAATCGGAAACTGATGTGTTTATTTAATTTTTCTGAATATCTAACTTATTTTAATTACTATTATTATTTTGCTTATCCTTCTTAGTTGTCCCATTATATATCGTATTTTTCATATGGAAAATAGCCCGCGTCCCTAAAAATTAAACCCTACAAATTAGACTCGAAATTCTAAATTCTGACCAAAAATTAAATAAAATTATAAACTCTAAAAACTAAACTGAAAGTCTAAAATTCATGTATTTATTTAATTTTGAATAATTAACCTAATTAATATTCAATTAATTTTTTTTTTTTGCTTTTCTTTTCCCTCTTGATTTTCCCATTAAATACAAGTTTCATACGGAGTATCAAACAGTTAAAAAAACACAAACGCAAATAAACAATGAAGACCTAACATAAATTAACGTGATTATACTAATTGCAGACACTTAGATTCATTGACTCATACAACGTGAGGATAAAAGGAGTATTGTCATTGAACAGCCAACTGTTCCATATAGCGATAAACCGTTGCAGAAACATAAAGATTGAAGATATCCGAATCATAGCACCAGATGAGAGTCCCAACACCGATGGCATTCACATTCAGCTATCAACTGATATTGAGGTCCGAAATGTTTCCATCAAAACCGGAGACGATTGTATCTCTATCGGACCCGGTACAAAGAACTTGATGGTAGATGGAATCACTTGTGGCCCTGGACATGGAATCAGGTATATATGTGTACAAATTTTCAATTTTCCTATAAATTTTGTTTTTCTTAGCATAAAAAATAATAAAAATGACCTAAATCATAAACATAATGACTAGGTATCTATGAATATATGCCCTCTCACATATACAATATAGCCGAATTTGGAGTTCATTTGTAACAATAACTATGGTAGCAAAATCTAAGAGAAGTGAAAGTGAAAGAAAATTAAATGACATAAATAGCATAATATTTGTTTTTTTTTTGACTAAATGTAAATAGCATAATATTCTAATGTGTTTTAACCAAAAAAAATCTGCTATTTTATTCGATAACACACTATTTTATATGGTATTGCGTTATTTGATTAAAAAGCTTGATTCAACATCTGCTTATATATTATCAAAGAGGTGGTGAGATAGTGGTAATATACAAGGATTGGTTTACTTGTTTTATCGGGTTCAAACTATTTGGAACGGAAGGCGATTATTTAAATCGGAATATCTGAAGGCTGACTCCGACTGCTAGGAAGATTATCTCCCATGATTAAAAAAAAAAACATCTACTTATTTTAAATTTTGCCTCTGTTATTTTTGCTTCCAAAAAAACTATCTACATAATTGACCCTGTATTTAATCCAGCATTGGAAGCTTAGCGAAGGACCTAGAGGAGCAAGGCGTAGAAAACGTGACGGTGAAGAAGGCAGTGTTCGTACGGACGGACAATGGGCTAAGGATAAAGTCGTGGCCACGTCATAGCAACGGGTTCGTGGAGAGGGTTCGGTTCTTAGGGGCTCTTATGGTCAACGTCTCGTATCCTATCCTCATCGACCAGAACTATTGCCCTGGCGATTCTTCTTGTCCTTCTCAGGTTCCTTTCTTCTTTACCCATTTTATATTAGTTTAGAATCTAACTTGCTAGATAATATAAAGGGTTTCTTTGGTGCATACACATAACCTAACGGAAAACCAAAATTAGCGAGAAAAAAACAACCCATTGCCATTTTTGCAGATAAGTGGCGTATTTTACCGGGCCTATTAAAAAAATATAATAGTATGTTTAATATTATGTCATCACATAACATAATGAGCCTTGTAAACTAAGTGGTAATGAGTGGTAAAAGATCATGGGATATGGTGTACTCGTTTTACCCCTGGATTTGATTACTATTGGGAACACTTTTCCGTTTAGCTAGTCGAAATATGTTTTAAACGCATTAGAAAATCTGGTGAGTGATCTATTACACAGTTACACTAACTATGGAAAGATTAGTCGGGTGTTAAAAATTCGGATCATCTCCTCGTTAAAAAAAACGTGAAATCTATGCTTCTTAACAAAACACATGTGGATTAATGAACTATTATATTTATCAAAATGTCACTCAATTCGTTGATTTTGCAAATTAAAAAATAGAATAAAGTATGGTGGTTTAGTGCTATTACTCTTATACATACAAATCCAAATACAAATTTCCGAATACAAGTAATTATTTTAGATTGATATTATAGTTTAAATATCATGAAACTTATTTTCAACTTAATTAATTAATTTATTGATTTGATAACTGTAGACTAACATAATACAAGAAGAAAATTAATGTGAAATTAGATATATTGTGGATACATCTGCTTCAAGATTCTAAAGATTGTTGATATGCGCACTGTTCAGTATTATTTTTTTTTTGACCGAATCTGAAAATATAAATTTTCAGGAATCGGGAATCAAAATAAACGATGTAATATACAGCGGAATCATAGGAACATCGGCCACAAAGGTTGCTATAAAGATGGATTGTAGTGAGCGATTCCCATGCACTGGGATTCGAATGCAAGCGATTAATCTAACTTATTACGGTGGTGAAGCAAAGACTTCTTGCACCAATGTTTCTGGTAAGCAACTTGGTTTGGTTTTACCCAATGGATGTCTCTGATCGAACTCTATTCGTTTGCCCAGACCAGGCCAAGACTTTGCAAAATAAAATATGACGACATTGGTTGTAAATAAACATTAAAATTAATTATGGTTTATGTACTTTGTAACCATTGTAAATGATTCTTTGTATATAAAATATGGTTGTAAGTATAACTACTGATCTGTAATTAAATAAAAAAGGATCCCAACATATTAATTCTGACATTCCAAAGAATTTGTCACGTTTCAGCCCAATAAATGTACCCCATGAGCATGACTAGTTCAATGGTCATGAAAACTCAAGATCCGAGTTTCCTTAACCGATCATCTCCATTCAAGACTTTCAGTATCTCGACCTAGTCACGAATAAACAGACCACAATAATTTCTCTTATAAGAGTTCCAATGGCTCTTTCCTAATCCATCAAGCAAGAATGCGCATCCAATAGTTCAAATTCAAAACTTGGGTGAAAAGCTGATAGAGTAACGATCTTGCAACTCTTCCTTTATTGAATCAATGAACAGATTACAAAGATAAACTCTGATTGTTGAATCAATTTACACTCTCATGGCGAATGGAAACGGACTCACCCATCTCATGGCGATCGAGCATAGACTGATAGACTCATAGTGTCTAAGAACACAACGATAATCAAAGCATCCCCGAAACTAAGAACAGACTCGATTACTTATATTTCTTGAGTAATCAAGTACACTATCAGCTTACACTACAACAAATTTCGTTACAAACACTTTAAAATCCATTGTAAATTATATTTTGCAACAGATTTGTTACACGCATATTCCGTTGCAAAAATATTATGCTGCAAATCTGTTGCAAAATTGTAAAGGTTTTGCAATGGAATATTTGCAACGGTAACAATGCAAACATTTGTGATGGTTCAATCTAATATTTCCACTACGGACCTTACTGTTTGGTTATTCAACAAATTTAACCCTAACAAAAAGTGAACAAGAGATTATGAAATTATTTAGTTTTATATTATTTTTTTGGTTTATATCTTGAATTTAGTAAACTTTCTGTTTTCAAGTTAATTTATATTTTGATTTAGGAAGTTTTCTATAAGAAATTATGCAAATCTTTTTTTTTTTTTGAACTTTAAATTATGTAAATCTCTCTACCTATATATATGTACAAGAACAAAATATTTTACGACTATCAACGAAAAAGAGTACTCAGATATGTTCAAAGTGGAACCAATTGGGTCGAATCTTAGTTCCGATAAGAGTTGGGATGAGAAGGGACAAACCATGATCTCCAATATATATGTTACTTTCGACAACTATCACCTATTCAGTTTATCTATTTCCATGAGGGAGCTCATGTCGAGTCTCAAAAACACGGTTCCTCCGGAGGCCAATACATCAAAAGAGTAAGCTTTGGTGTAATCTTAAGTTTTTTTTTTCTTCCATAGTTATAAAACCAAATATTATTGCCACTTGACATGAAAACATAGCAGGAATCTTCAGATTTTTTGTTTTAATGGCGATGAATGATATGCCACTTGATTCCGCTATTTTTTATTATTCATGGAAAAGTGATTTCAATATATACAATTGAAAAAAACATAATTAATCTAGTTTTTTCACCGTTTTATAATTATTCTATGAAATAATTATTCTCGCCCCTGTTCGAAAACGCGCCCGCAGAGGCCGTTAAATCGCCGATTATGCGCTCGGCGGAGGAGAGCCGCCGAGATTAGACCAAAATCGGAGAAATAAGAAAATCTCGAGTTTTGTTGATTTTTACCTTGAAAAAGTATTTTTTTTATGTAAGATCTACCGTTTTATTGTTAAAGTCAATTGAATCTGAATTAAAATCCATGAAAACTAATAAAAAAAACCAGAAAAAAAGTTATGGCGGCGGCTGTAGATCTAGGTTAAATGAAGAAGATGATTACAAAATTACTATTGTACCCCTCATTAAGATTAATGAAAAAAAGGGTACAAATCGTGCTTGGGGGGAGTCGAACAGGTCACATGCTGGTTCAAGAAAGTGAAATTAACCACTGTACCACCAAGAATTTCTGAATAATCTTTCAATCATATCTATTTAACTACTTAAATGTATAATTTAATATTAAATAAATATAATATTTAAAAACCCTTAAAATAAATCCCCGATTAATCCTCGCCTAATTTCCGATTAATTGATTCGGCGCTAGGCGCAAACCGACCGCCCGATTAGCGCCTAACGCTTTTTCGAACAAGGCTAATACATTAACTAAAAAGGTTTTGGTTGAAGAAGTTGAAGAGTTTGCTAACTTTTTTTAATTATTTTTATTGTTTTCAATTTTTTTATTAAATGATAATTTCTTTTAAAAAGTAGTTTTCTTAATCTTTGTGCTTTTCTCTAGAAAATCACTTAAAATGGGACAGAGAGAGTATAAAAGTTAGGTTGTGCCTCACAAGGGATTGACACCTAAGCACCCTTCTACATGACACATCATCCAATTTATTTATTATTTAAAAAAAATATAAAACTCAATTAAAACTTTTTTCTCTTAGTTGAAACTCAATTAAAGCTATGTTTTTTTTGTGTGATCAAATCTAAATTAAAGCTAAATATATCTTTTATTTACACGTTCATGTCTCCCATGCTCTGATTTATTTATCATGATGACTTTTTAACTTTTGATACCTTCTATTTTTTTAAAAAAAATTGAACATTTGTTGATATGTTGATTAAAGAAAACTAACATATATTAATTTAGTATACTTGAGTAAGTTTACTTTAAAATGAGATTCGATAATGGTTTGTTCTTCTAGCTCACAAATTATTGTGTATATTTATGTTATATACAAATTATTGTGTATTATGGTATGTTAAAGAAATATAACAAACATTAATTTAGTATACTTAAGTAAGTTTTACATAAAAATAAGATTCACTAATGGTTTGTTCTTGTATCTCACAAATTATTGTGTATCTTCATGCTATATACAAATTATTGTGTATTATGGTATTATAGAACTGATTTTTAGTTTTATATTTGGTTGGTGTATGGTTGAAATATTCATTTACTCAACCTTTTAATTTCAAGAGAAATTGTCCGAGCAAACCAGGAGTTATCCGAGGGAATACTACCGCGGCTATGCGATAGTCGTGGATAGCCGAACGTATCTGCAAGATAGTCAAGGAACCCGACTATAGCCGAGAGAGATTGTCGAACAGTATGGCTATATCCGAGAGAAAGCTGACTGGACCGAGAGTCGACTGCATCCGAGAGATGTGTGACTATCAACGAGAGATTGTCCAAAGATTTGATTCCACCGTGAGATAGCCGAGAGATCTCACTGTATCTAAGAATTTTCCGAGAAAACCAGGAGTTATCCGAGGGAATACTACCGTGGCTATGCGATAGCCGTGGATAGCCGAACGTATCTGCAAGATAGTCAAGGAACCCAACTATAGCCGAGAGGGATAGTCGAGCAGTACGGCTATATCCGAGAGAAAGCTGACTGGACCGAGAGGATCCAACTGTATTCCGTGAGATTCATCGAGATGGATCGTTCTGCCATGAGATTTATCGAGAGACAGCCGAGGTGATTGCCGAGAGAAAGTGTTATTTTGTGAGGTCCACCGAGAGGGATCGTTATGTCGAGACTTTCACAGTGAGAAGTGGTTCACCGAGAGATAGTCAGGAGGATTCGTCTATATCCGAGAGATAACCGAGAGGATTACAACTGTGGTCAAGAGAAACGTGGATATGGTCAATGAGACCATGAACTGGGCTGACTTGCGAACATGATTGATCGTGACTGGAGTGTGTGGCGATCAGTGTGGATCGTGTCTGGCGATCAGTGTGGATCGTGTCTGGCGATCAGTGTGGATCGTGTCTGGCGATCAGTGTGGATTGTGTCTTGCGATCAGTTTGGATCGTATCTGGCAATCAGTGTGGATCGTGTCTAGCGATCAATGTGGATCGTGTCTAGCGATCAGTGTGGATCGTGCCTAAGCATGCAAAGGATCGGGGACCTTAGCCGTCTCTATTATGTACTTGGTCATGCGCGGATGGTTGGTTGAGAGTGACTATGTACCGGGGAGAGATGTGCTTCGTGGTTTGGCCGATATTGTGGCTGGGTCAGCAGGAGCATGGATTGGTAGCTGTGAAGCAGATACATGCGGTAAAGGACGTTCAAGGGATCATGCAAAACAAAGGAGTTCAGCTGGTACGTCCGAAGCTGAGACTGCCCAAGGTATTGTTTAGCTGACGCTTGATATTGCGATTCTAATGCGTAGGTAGTTAAGCCGTGAATGGGTTAAGACCATGAGATGGACTTTGTTAAGTTGTTAGATGGAAGGAATGTATTAAACCTCATCTAAGATATCAGTTAGAAAGGCAAAATTTTCTTGTGGTTCGACTGCGGGTTAGGAAAATCGGGTCGGGGTGTGACAAGTTGGTATTAGAGCGTGGTCAGTTCTAGGACATAGTCTTTACGAATTAGACTTGTCAAGAATGACTTAGACGCAGAAAATGGTAAAAGGGAATAATTTTTTTATCTGCTTAAGTGGCTGGATCCGTGAATGATCTAGTCTATCTGGTTGGATTTTCTGTGAGTGCGTGACTATGGCTGGTATCTAGGATCGTAGGATTGCTAGGTTATCTGGTTTTGATTGATTGCTTGTGTAAGTTAGTGGTTTCGCCTTAGCAAGGTCAATGTTTCTGTGATTGTGCATGGTATCTAACTAGCTTGTGATCGAGGCAGGATCGTGTGTCTTGCCTGGGTGATGTGTTATTCACGCTAGTGTAGAACCGAGTCCATAAGACTAGGGTCAAAGTTAGGGTAGATGATCATATCTGTTTCCGTGATTGTATAAGGTGTCTAACTAGCTCGTGATTGAGGGCAGGATCGTGTCTCTTGCCTGGGTGATGTGTGATTCACGCTAGTGCGGAACCGAGTCCATAAGACTATGGTCAGCGAGTTAGGGTAGATGATCATATCTGTTTTTGTGCTTGTTTGCAAAGTGTAATCACGTGGTATAAGTGCGGTTTGAGAGTTGAGATCGGTTAGAGCAAGAGATTGGGAGCTAAGTGTTCTCGCCAAATAGCTGTCTAAGGATCAAGATACTTCTCGGATGTACTTTTGACTACGAATGCAATGACATGTTGGTTAAGCGTAGTAAGGCTGGGAGCCGAGATAAGGGTTTGGGTGACCGGGGCCATTGTGTGCCGATAAGGGTCTGGGTGATCGGGGCCATTTTGTGCCGATAAGGGTCTATGTGATCGGGGCTATAGCGTACGGATAAAAGTCTGTGTGACTTGTAAAGGCTTGTAAGCCGTGTAGTGTTATGGCGTCCTTGTGAATCTGTGGATTCGCTAAAACATAACTGCTCTGGCGTCCTTGAGAACCTTCGGGTTTGCTAAGGCGTGACTGGCGTCCTTTGGAACATTCGGGTTTGCTAAGGCATGATTGTTTTTGGGTTGCGACTTTGGAAACCAGGTATGTTTGCCAAGGCGTGACTGTTCTGGGTTGTGACTTTTGAGACCGGAAAGGTTTGCAAAGGCATGACTGTTCTTTGTTACGACTTTGGGAACGAGGTTGGTTTGCCAAAACGTGACTGCTCTGGGTTACAACCTTGAAAACCAAGTGGGTTATCCAGGTGTGACTGTTTCTGAGATGCGTCCTTGAAAACTAAGTGGGTTGTCTAGGCGTGACTGTTTTTTAGATGCGTCTTTTGAAACTAAGTGGGTTGTCCAAGCGTGACTGTTTCTAAGATGCGTCCTTGAAAACTAAGTGGATTATCCAGGCGTGACTGTTTCTGAGATGCGTCTTTTGAAACTAATTAAGTGGGCTGTCCAAGCGTGACTAATTTTGAGATGAGTCCTTGGAAACCAAGTGGGTTGTCCATACGTGACTGTTTCTGAGAGGTGTTATTGGGAACCAACATGGAGGCAGACAACGGCATTCCGCCGATTATTGACTTGGAGTTTTCAATCAGGGGAAGCCTCGATGAGTATGATTCTGATTCCGATTTGGCAGTGGATATCCATGGCCGATTGCTTTGAACTCTTCATGAATTTCCGAATTCTTTATCGACTTCGAAGTCTTTGGAAGGGATCATGTCTGCATGTGGGTTTCTGCTCTAGAGATTTGTTCTCCTGAGCTCATGCGAACGCACTTGGACCCCTCCTCCCGGTTGGATATGTCTTTATAATACTAGTTTGCGCATTGCGAGTTGTGGTTTCCGTTGCATGGACTTTTAGTGGATTATTGTGCGGCAAGGGGAATAACATTTACTCAGGTTTGTCCAAGCGCGATCTGGAATCTGGTTTGCTCATTGTGAGTTGTGGTTTCTGTTGCATGATCCGTTCAACACCACAACGAGACACCAATAGTATCGACTCCAATCATATTCTGGACTGCACCTGGACACAGTTGAGTAAGCGCTATCCTCCTAGCATCGCAATAATCCATCAGAAGCTCTGGAATCGGAAACCACAACTAACAGTGGACGAACCAATACTCGTAAAGACATATCCAGCCAGGAGGAGGAGTCCAAGGGCAATCATCCGGCTTAGGAACCTGGAACTCTAGACCAAAAACACGCAAGCATACTGGATCTCCTTCCAAGACTTCAAAGACGATATGGATCTCGAAACGTCGTGAAAACTACGAATCAACTTCTGTTGAGACCCCGCCTCCGAATCAGAGAAATCTTTCTCGTTAGAATCATCTGTGATGTCAAGCTTCGGACCCACCAAAATAGTACTCGCAGCATCAACTGCGTAATACTCTGAGGCTATATCACTCAAACCAACATCTTCACTAAAGTCATGGTCGGTGTAATAACCCTGCTGAAGAGCAAAACGACCCGGACATATCTTTCGGTTATGAAGACCCCTCAATACTATTTTCAAAATTATGGGATTTTATATGGAGGTAGCCAATTCCTTGCTGAAGACCGTGGAAGAAGAATTTCTCCAAGAAAAATTCTGCCGAGTTCTCTACAAATCGGACAGTGCGATAGATGCGTCCGAGCCGCGAAACGGGTTGAGGATAGGAAAAACCAACTCGGTCATAAACCTATCAACTCGAGAATTTGGGCAACTCATACTAAGCCTAAAATGAGCCTATCTACTAAAAAAACCGTCAAAATCCCGGAGGAAGTCGATAGACGCACTTGAGATCCGAAAAGGAGTCAAACGGAGTGAACGCGGGACAAAGACGGGTGTATAATCCATTACTTCGGGACTAAGGAGAAAGGAAGGGGCCATAACAACCAAATGCTTATTTATCATTGGATGGGAAGAGATAAGGATGACTAGGTGGAGTAGTGGCGTTTTCTTATTGGTTGGAGGAGAGAAGGTAAGGTGTTAACACCCCATTGGTGGAGAAACTCTATATAAATCCCTTTAACCCTCATCCCACCCCCATTAGTTGCTATCTTAGGCGTGCTATAGTAAGTGTGAGAGAGAAAGAAAGAGAAAAGAAAAGAGAGTGAGTTCGTGAGAGAAAAGAAGAGAGTTAGTTCGGCTTTGTGAGAGAGTGTTCGGATCTATGTTTAAGTGAATAAGCGAAGTGTTAGGTCTTAGATCTGACTGTTGTGTGGCCGTGAGTGTGTAGATCTAAAGATTTTATGGAAGATTCGTCAGTTCAAGGTGAGTCCCAGTAGAGGTGGACTATCGCGGTTGCTGTTCGTAATGCAGTGTAGATCTCAGATATGCATTATAGTGCAACACTAGCCTTGGTAGAATAGGTTATATGCTTGTATGTGTGTGTGTGACTAACGTGTGATGCAGGGAAGCTCGGATCTGTGTAGATCCGAGGGTATAATAACGTTTTAGTACAACTTTAGCCTCAGATCTGTTGGATCTGTGCGCTGTGAAACCCGTTGGGTGAGGTAACGGTTTGATGCATATCAGTGGGAAATCTTATTATCCTTACCGAGTGGTGAGAAGGGTGTAAGGACTGCCGGATCTCTGATCCAGTTGCATGTTCCTTCACCGAATGAGCGAGTGTACGATTTCTGGTAAAACCTGTTGCATGCCTGGAAGGTCATTTATGCGGTGTTGTAATGAATGTGCATGAGCGAGGTTCAAGCGTGTAAGGCTTGTAACCGAAAACGAGAGTTGGGACTAGAGAAGTTCTGGCTTTGCCGTCACTCTAGGGCGCTAACTTCTCGGAGATGGTGTGAAGGTGTGTTGGCGTTTGATCAAGTGTGGATCAACGCGGTGTGAAGTATAATGGTGTGACTCCATTATACTGCGG
This sequence comes from Alliaria petiolata, assembly GCA_020283515.1. Lineage (NCBI taxonomy): Eukaryota > Viridiplantae > Streptophyta > Magnoliopsida > Brassicales > Brassicaceae > Alliaria > Alliaria petiolata. The sequence goes on from JAHZTW010000002.1 coordinate 18,033,505, forward strand.
AGTCATGTTGTGGTGTGATATCCTTCATGACTTTGTGACGGTGTGGTCGGAGTTCCCCGTCCCCATTGTTAGCTAACCACTGCTATGATGGGAAGACTCGGAGAGATGGGATTGCAGCACAGGGCCGAGTACTATCTGACGTGATAGCGGGAATCCACCAACGAAGTGTGGTTGTCCCGCCCGGGATGTGAACTCCCTTGGCGGCTCTCGGATGGAAACCCCGCCGAGATGTGAACCGATCGAGGAGCTCCCGGGTAACGATGTTCCGGCTTGGCTTGTCTTTGTGATAGTCAAGTGCAGGGTGTTCGTGGTAGTGATGTTCCGGCTTGGCTTGTCTTTGTGATAGTCAAGTGCAGGGTGTTCGTGGTAGTGATGTTCCGGCTTGGCTTGTCTTTGTGATAGTCAAGTGCAGGGTGATCGCGAAGGGGAACTGGCCGACCAACTTAGAGATCTCTGTGTCCACGCGAGTATGGCAGTATGTGTGCGTTGTGAGAACGCGGTTTGGTGCAAAAGTGGTAGCACCTTTGCATATTCTCTAGCGCTTGCATATAGATCTAGGATTGCATGCTTCGGTTTTTTATTTTATATTGCTTCGGCTATTGTATGATTGCTTGTTTGCTTGTTGCTTGGGGGTTTTTCTTGGGGATTTTCTTTTGGGGATTTGATATTATAGAGGGTCCTGGACTCACTGAGTAATCTTAGATTACTCAACCCCCTTTTTCTTCCCTTCTTACAGGTAACCCGTAGATTGCCTTAGTAAGCGGAGCGGAATGTTAGGACGCCGGAGTAGAGTTGCGTTGGTTTTTTTAAAACTCGGTTGTGAAATAAAGTATGTATTAAATCTCTTTTTGGGTTTACCTTCCGCCGCGGCAGTATCTATATATTTTGTAATAACATATTTTCAAGATTGTTATAATATTAATAACAAGTACTTTTTTATGATCTTGTTCTTGCTTAATGATATTAGTCTAGTCCAGACTAACACAACTCAAGATTGGGGTACGGGCTGAAAAGCCTTAGGCCTTGGTCGAGAGGGTTCGAGCTAACTTGATGAGACGGCCTCGTGCTTAGATTCGTACTAGGACGGGCTGACTTATTGAGTGAACCTCGGCATTTTGTAGCATCTCCGGTCGGACTGGTCCTACTCTGAACCGGGGATGTTACAGTCAGGGCTCTCCCCGAGATCGTCGATATCAACGTCCGAGTCTAAAGCGACAGTCATCTCACGATCAACCTCGAATTTCTCTCGGCCCCGCAAAGAACGAGCGTATCCTGTATCGCTAGAAGAAAAAGATCATGCATTACTCGAAAAATCAGACCTCTTGCTACTCGAAGAAGTAGATCTCGTACCGCTCAAAGAAGAAGCCGTCTCCTTATGAAAAATGGCCGAATCATCGTCTCCCATCTGGTACCGAAACAGTCAATAAAGGACTCGATCAAATGAAACTCGTGTAAAAAAAACACGAAAAACCGGTTCACCAGAGAATCCAAGTGAAACGAAGCTAGGCAAAACAAAATCTGAGGAGCCGACCTCGACTAGAAAATCTTGACAATTCAGCAACAATTACCCATCAAGAAGTCACAATAGATCTCAACAATGTAAACTTGCCATCCTCACAAGAGAACGCGTATCACGACAACACCGAGTCTCGCCCAAGTCGCCGAATCTTAAATTACTCAACCCCCTTTTTCTTCCCTTCTTACAGGTAACCTGTAGATGGCCTTAGTAAGCGGAGCGGAACGATAGGACACCGGAGTAGAGTTGCGTTGGTTTTTGTAAAACTCGGTTGTGAAATAAAGTATGTACTAAATCTCTTTTTGGGTTTACCTTCCGCCGCGGCAGTATCTATATAGTTTGTAAGAACATATTTTCAAGAATGTTATAATATTAATAACAAGTACGTTTTTATGATCTTGGGCTTGCTTAATGATATTAGTCTAGTCCGGACTAACACAACTCAAGATTGGGGTACGGGTTGAAAAGCCTTAGGCCTTCGTCGAGAGGGTTCGAGCTAACTTGATGAGATGGCCTCATGCTTAGATTCGTACTAGGACGGGCTGACTTATTGAGTGAACCTTGTCATTTTGTAGCATCTCCGATCGGACTGGTCCTACTCTGAACCGGGGGTGTTACAAATGGTGGTATCAGAGCATGGTTTTAAGATCATGCTCACGGGACAAGCCTGTTTTCAATGTTTTATCGAGTCAAAGGTGTCGCAAAAACCAACTTAGGTAATCCGGTACGTTCCGCCCTGTAGGTAGTTTAATAGTTTGTTACATGTGGCAAATGACTGACTGTTGGCTAGACGGGCAAAGGATGAGGGGTTTGTCATTGAGTCAAGATGAAGATCAGCCATTACGGAACTCGGGATCACGGGATAACTATACAAGTTAGAGTGACGAACACGAGGAACGTACAGGGAGATCAAGCCATACTTCCAGTGAAATCGGGCCTTCAAGAAGTGAGTATTCATGGATGCGGGAACCCTCGAGTTTATCCTTTTTATCTCTAAGTCTGCCCGGATCTAGTGTTGCTGCGTCTGGAACCCATGAGTCGCCCCAACCCCGGACGAATCCCCAAAATAATGCGAATCAAGAAAGGACTGAAACTACGAACCCAACCAACGGAAATGAGCCACAGCGAGCCGATCCTACTTTGGCCATGGTGCACGACCTATTATCCAAGGTGATTCTGAAGCAGACAACACCCGACCCAAATGCTAGAACCGCACCAACGCCAGACTTCCTGAAAATAGTAACTACTATGAAGTCTCTAGGAACCTACCGATTTGAGGGAACCCCAAGCCCATATGAGGCCGATGCATGGCTACTATGTATGGAGAAGAATTTTGCGGCAACAAGATGTCCATCAGAGTTCAAGAAGGATGTGGGCGTGTATTATCTGGAGAAGGAGGCGCTAAACTGGTGGAGCCTCATCGACCGACAGACTGGCTACACTATCACTTTATGGGAAAGGTTCAGGGAGGAGTTCGAACAGAAGTACTTTCCGCCTGAAGCTCGCGACAGACTACCTCAAGAATTCCTCCGAAAGGAACAAGGGAATAAAACCGTGAGGGAATACGAAGCCGAATTTATGAGACTTCAGCGATACGCCACTTACTGCAATATAAGTGACAAAGCATTGGCAAGACAATTTATGGAAGAACTGAATCCAGATATCGAAAGCCGACTTCAATCGGTAACATTCACCAACCCGCATGAAGCCATAGAAAGGGCAGTGAATGTGGAAGCTTATTTGCTCCAGAAAAAGGCAGCAGGAAACCAGAATAAAGGAAATATAGAACCCGACGCAATTACAAGATCAAATCAATCTGATAAGCGCGGCCAACCAACTCACCGTGCCAAATTGAGGGGAGGAGGAAACTTCCGGCCAAGAGAGGTGAACCCCGTCAGGAAATGTTTCAAATGTGGAGCAGAGGGTCACATATCCAGAAACTGCCCTAGTAACCGTACCCCCGAATTCCCCGCATTTGTCACTTGTTATCTCTGTGGAGAGAAATGTCATTTCGCGACAAAATGTCCGTCAAAAGGGAGGAACCGACGCGAAGCGCCGGCTCAATTGACAAATGGACCTTAAGCCAAACGCCAAGCCTCAGCAGGCAGAGTCTATGCTCTTGAGGGAGAAGTCTTAGACTCCGCAGGACCGACCAACGGTCCCATAACAGGAACACTACATGTTGGTGGAATTCCCACGCATGTTTCGTTCTACTCGGGAGCGACGCATAGTTTTGTGACTCCTGAGGTAGCGTCTAGGTTTAGTATTCCTGTGGTAGGAGAGGATGTGAGTGTTTCCGTGTTAACCCCCGGAAATAAACCCCTTAGTGCAGTGAGAATGGTTATAGGAGTACCCATAAAGGTTAGGAATAGAACCTTTAAGGCAAACCTATTAATAATGCCCCTAGGGCATTTCGATGTAATCCTCAGGATGGGTTGGCTATCTAGTTATAAGGCTCAGTTAGATTGTGAAAAAGGGAGTGTGACCCTTAGAGAGAACCGGAAACCTGATACGACGTACTATGGGATTAAACCTATTGCGGTAGTATCCTTAGTAGCAGCCGCCAAGGTAGTAACGCAACTAGAATACGGGGAGGCTTATTTAGTTGCCATTCGGGTGGTTGAGGAGGATAAGAACGAGGAGTTAAGGGTGGAGAACATCCTGGTAGTTCAAGAGTATGCAGATGTATTCGAGCCACTAACCAAGTTACCCCCGCCAAGGAAGAACCCGTTCACTATAAATTTAGAATCGGGAGCAGCACCAATAGCAAAGACGCCCAACCGGATGGCCCCAGCTGAGTTAGCTGAATTTAAGACACAACTGGAGGATCTGATGGGGAAAGGATTCATTAAACCGAGCTATATATCAGTACATCTTTCCACTCGGAAATAGACGGGCAAACCGAAAGGATGATCCGAACATTGGAAGACTTGCCAAGGCTGTGTATCTTAGATTGGGGAGGCGTTTGGGAAGACTACTTACCTCTGATCGAGTTCTCATACAACAACAGCTATCACGCAAGTATTGGTATGTCACCATACAAAGCTCTATATGGTAGACCACTCCGAACCCCTCTATGCTGGACAGAAATCGGAGAAAGAAAATTGTGTGGGCCTCCAATAGTGGACGAGACGATGGAAAGATTGCAAGTTATTCGTAAAAACATGAGGAAAGCACAAGAACGCCAGAAGAAGTACGCTGATCAGGGACGACGAGAAGTCACATTCGAGGTTGGAGACTGGGTATACCTGAAAGTATCTGCCCAGAAGGGAAAAGATAGGTTTGGAAAGGTAGCCAAACTGGCAGTGCGATGTATCGGACCATATCAGATCAAAGGAAGAGTGGACGAAGTAGCATATAGACTGGAGTTGCCATCGGACATGAATCTACATCCGATATTTCATGTGTCAATGTTACGAAAACATATTCGAGACCCGGAAGCAATCGAGCCTGAGAGGATAGAAGAACTACAAACGGATTTGACCTATCCAGAAGGACCTCTCAAGATAGGACTCAGAAGAATATGAAAACTAAAGAACAGAGAGATTCCTCAAATACAAGTCTTTTGGGGAAGGCAAAACCGAATGGTGGTCACATGGGAGGATGAGCAACGATTCAAGGAGAAGTACCTGAAGTTCTTCGAGACAAATGCGGCAATGGAGCAGGGAGAACCATCCCAAGCTTAAGAATTCGAGGACGAATTCTATTTAAGGGGGGGGGGGAGAATGTAATAACCCTGCCGAAGAGTTAAACGACCCGGACATATCTTTCGGTTATGGAGACCCCACCATACAATTTTAAAAATTATGGGATTTTATATGGAGGTATCCAAGACCTTGCTGAAGACCGTGGAAGAAGAATTTCTCCATGAAAAATTCTACCGACAGTCCGATAGATGCGTCCGAGCCGCGAAACGGGTTGAGGATGGGAAAAACCAACTCGGTCATAAAACTATCAACTCGAGAATTTGGGAAACTCACACTAAGCCTAAAATGAGCCTATCTACTAAAGAAAACCGTCAAAATCCCGGAGGAAGTCGATAGACGCACTTGAGATCCGAAAAGGAGCCAAACGGAGTGAACGCGGGACAAAGTCGGGTGTATAATCCATTACTTCGGGACTAAGGAGAAAGGAAGGGGCCATAACAACCACATGCTTATTTATCATTGGATGGGAAGAGATAAAGATGACTAGGTGGAGTAGTGGCGTTTTCTTATTGGTTGGAGGAGAGAAGGTAAGGTGTTAACACCCCATTGGTGGAGAAACTCTATATAAATCTCTTTAACCCTCATCCCACCCCATTAGTTGCTATCTTAGGCGTGCTATAGTAAGTGTGAGAGAGAAAGAAAGAGAAAAGAAAAGAGAGTGAGTTCATGAGAGAAAAGAAGAGAGTTAGTTCGGTTTTGTGAGAGAGTGTTCGGATCTATGTTTAAGTGACTAAGCGAAGTGTTAGGTCTTAGATCTTAGATCTGAGTGTTGTGTGGCCGTGAGTGTGTAGATCTAAAGATTTTGTGGAAGATTCATCAGTTCAAGGTGAGTCCCGGTAGAGGTGGACTATCGTGGTTGCTGTTCGTAATGCAGTGTAGATCTCAGATATGCATTGTAGTGCAACACTAGCCTCGGTAGAATAGGTTATATGCTTGTATGTGTGTGTGTGACTAACGTGTGATGCAGGGAAGCTCGGATCTGTGTAGATCTGAGGGTATACTAACGTTTTAGTACAGCTTTAGCCTCAGATCTGTTGGATATGTGCGCTGTGAAACCCGTTGGGTGAGGTAACGGTTTGATGCATATCAGTGGGACATGTTATTATCCTTACCGAGTAGTGATAAGGGTGTAAGGACTGCCGGATCTCTGATCCACTTGCATGTTTCTTCACCGAATGAGCGAGTGTACGATTTCTGGTAAAACACGTTGCATGGCTGGAAGGTCATGTATGCGGTGTTGTAATGAACGTGCATGAGCGAGGTTCAAGCGTGTAAGGCTTGTAACCGAAAACGAGAAAGGGGACTAGAGAAGTTCTGGCTTTGCCGTCACTCTAGGGCGCTAACTTCTCGGAGATGGTGTGAAGGTGTGTTGGCGTTTGATCAAGTGTGGATCAACACGGTGTGAAGTATAATGGTGTGACTCCATTATACTGCAGATTCATGTTGTGGTGTGATATCCTTCATGACTTAGTGACGGTGTGGTCGGAGTTCTCCGTCCCCATTGTTAGCTAACGACTGCTATGATGGGAAGACTCGGAGAGATGGAATTGCAGCACAGGGCCGAGTACTATCCGACATGATAGCGGGAATCCACCAACGAAGTGTGGTTGTCCCGCCCGGGATGTGAACTCACTTGGCGGCTCTCGGATGGAAACCCTGCCGAGATGTGAACCGACCGAGGAGCTCCCGGGTAGCGATGTTCCGGCTTGGCTTGTCTTTGTGATAGTCAAGTGCAGGGTGTTCGTGGTAGTGATGTTCCGGCTTGGCTTGTCTTTGTGATAGTCAAGTGCAGGGTGATCGCAGAGGGGAACTGGCCGACCCACTTAGAGATCTTTGTGTCCACGCGAGTGTGGCAGTATGTGTGCGTTGTGAGAACACGGTTTGGTGCAAAAGTGGTAGCACCTCTGCATATAGTCTAGCGCTTGCATTTAGATCTAAATTTGCATGTTTCAGCTATTTATTTTATATTGCTTCGGCTATTTATTTTATATTGCTTCGGCTATTGCATGATTGCTTGTTTGCTTGGGGATTTTCTTTTGGGGATTTGATATTATAGAGGATTCTGGACTCACTGAGTAATCTTAGATTACTCAACCCCCTTTTTCCTCCCTTCTGATATGCTCTCAAATTTATCCTAAAGCAACTCTCTCAAATTAAGAGATCAGTTGCCATTGCTCGCAGCGTCTAAGGCCATCTGGTACCTCCAGTCGATCCCGCGGTAGAATATTCCGATAAGCTACGGCTCGCTGAATCCATGATGTGGGCAGTCCCTCGGGTAAGAACGAAACCTCACCCAAGAAGCTTTGAATGCCTCAGTAGGTCCTTGAGAGAATGTAGTGATCTTCATTCTCAGCTCTTCAGATCTCGCGTCATCAAAGAAATTGCATAAGAATGCATTCTTTGTATCTTCCCATGTGGTCAAGGATCCTGGTGG
>JAHZTW010000002.1:18043584-18084144 GCA_020283515.1 Alliaria petiolata
TTTTCATTGACTCTTCTTATTCTTTTGAAGTCTCGGGAAATAGTGCTACTCTCTACTTGTGTTCCTTGTGAGGAGACGTGTTCAAGAGCACTCACTAATATTGTTCCTTGTGAGGAGACAGGCTCATGAGGTTCATTGCACTATTCCCAAACTTATACTCTTTTTCTTTTCTCAAGGGAAGATCAAGGAGAGACTCCAACTAGCTTCTCTTGTTCATAGCTGAAAGAGGAATCAAATTCAATGCATACCTAGTTCTTTTAAGGGGATCTGAACTCTCTCTGTTAGATTGATCCACTTGCAGTTTTCTACTTAGTAAGACCTGTAATCAACTACTAAAGCAATGGTCCTTCAAGTGTCAACATTCTGTGGTTAGTTCTTCTGAAAACTGAAAATTTCACTGATTTTGACTCAATAAAACAAAAGTTTTTGACTCTCAAAACAAAGCACAAAGTCAGTAATCACCTCCCCCAGACTTAAACAACACTGTCCTCAGTGTTATCAAGCCCGAAGTTGGCTAAAAGAAGGATTAGAAACAACATAAAAGACCAGTTAGAAGACTTACCTTCGACTGCGCGTGGTGTCGATCGACACCGATCAATGTCGAATCCAATGTCGCCTTTTTTAACTGACTAAAATTTAGAACTTAGTAAAACCAAAACAAAATAAAAAGAAAAACGTACCTAACAGTGGGTTGCCTCCCACTCAGCGCTCGTTTTCAGTTATTAGCTTGACTGTGTCAAGTCAGACGTCTGGTGGATCAGAGGGTTGCATTGAATCCTTCCCAGACGAATGTCTTCTCATCCAAGGTGGTGTATAGGCATTAGGTGCATGAAAGCGACCAAAGAAATGAGGAACATCAGCAGGGAGGGACTTGAGTTCGGGTGGGATACTCCTTTTTCCTGCAGCATCATCAAAAGAAACACCGAACCTTCTACGAGAATCTCGTGGCTTGCATAAGTGTGCAGCAGCTTTTGAACTTTTTAAATTCTTATTGAGATGATCAGGAGGTTTGGAATTGAGTCCAGGGTGTGCGTACCTTTGCTTACTTCGAGGTTTCTGGGCAGAAGGATGTGGAGGCTTCTGTTTGACCAAAGATGACGGACTTGCAGCATTGGAAGCAACTTCTGGTGTGATCCGTGAAGTGTGTCGATCGACACTGAGTCAGTAGCTCGAATTTCTTAACTTTTTCTCCACTTCAGCTCTGCAATCGTTGCTTCCATGATGAAAACGTCTTCCTTCATCATCTTGTCATTGATTTGAACATCTTCTCTGCTCATAGTCTTGAAGAGATAGTCATTTTCACCCCAGTCTTCAAGCTCCACAACTTTCTTAAAATTCTCAGCTAATGCTTCTTGAATAACCAGCTTGTCCTCTTGTTCTGCAGTATCAAGCTCCTCTCTAGCGATCACAGCAATGCAAGAGATGTGTTTGGAAGTTCCAGTAGTAGGGATAGCTTTGTAGAGCACTTCTTTGTCAACATTAGAGAAATACATTCTCTTATTGGGCATGTCTACAATAGCTCCTACTGTGGCCATGAATGGTCTTCCAAGGATGAATGGTATGCTAGACGTTCTGCTTACTTCCACAACCTGAAAATCAGTTGGAACTAGGCAACTCCCAACTTTGACAAGTAGGTTTGGAATTGTATCATATGAGATTGCGGTAGAAGAATTAGCAAATTCAAGAGTCATGTTTGAAGGGTGAATGTCAACAATCCCCAGCCTCTCTGCAATGTCTTTTGTCATGAGGTTCACGCTTGCTCCTGAATCGCAGAGGGATTGTTTAAACTCAACTCCACCAATGGAGCATGGAACCATAAACATCCCAGGATCTTCAACCTTAGGCAGCTGCTTCATTGGTGGTGGTGTTTCCCTTGCTTTGTGAAAGAATTCTTCCATCTCTTCAAAGGTTTCTCTGTTATTCTGGAAGAATGCACACAAAGGATATCTCTCATAAGCCTCATCAAAGGAGAGCTCCTTAGGAATCATTTCCACGTTTTTGTTGAAAGCAGCCAGCTTCTCTGCACTAATGGGCGGCCTTAGGTGTTTGGGTAGAGGAAGATTTGGAACCTTGGCCTTGTAGATTCTTCCCAATGCAACCTGTGAAGCTTTAGGTGTGTCTGTCAAAGTCCGGGAAGGGTGTCGATCGACACCCAACTGGTGTCGATCGACACTACACGTTTTTGTCGAGGATGCTGTGTTGATCGAGCTTGATTTGTCTGATTTCTTCTCGAGTGTCGATCGACACACAGTAGTGTCGATCGACATTGACTCCGCAGCAATTTCTACATCTTCAAGCTCCTTGAATTTTTCATTACTTGGCCCACTTTTCTGCACAGGCTGAAGGTTCCCTACGTTCTGGATCGTGATGGCATTCACATGGTGTCTCGGATTCGTGTCCGTCTTTCCAGGAAGAATTCCTTCTTGCCTACGAACAGCTTCTGCGGTTTGAGCAACTTGAACATCCAGCTTCTTCATTTGAGTGTTTATGCCCTCAATCTTTCCATTCAGGTCTTGATATAGTGAATCAATCTTCCCATTGAAGTCCACTGTCATCTTCTGCCGTCCTTCCAAGATTTGCTCAAACATAGCTTCCATTTTGTTGTCTTGCGCAGGAGGCTTCTGGTAGGAAGAAGAACCATAAGTTCTGTTGAAGTTGTTGCTCTGAAAAGGCTTCTGGTAGGAAGAACCATAGCCTTGCTGATTGCCAAATCTTTGACCTTGAAAATCAGCTCCATTAATTTAGTTAACTTCTTCTTCCTCAGGTTCAAAAGTCCCCACTTCATTAGCAAAATGTACTTGCCTCTTCCCTACCAAGAGATCCAGCTTCCTGTTGACTTCAGCAATTTGGCTTCCTCAAGTTACCCCAGCGTTTTGTCTTCGTTCATAGTCTGCATTCTTGGTGCTGTTACAAGATGCCAAATTCTCTATAAGCACCATCGCATCATCTGGAAATCTTGTGTTGAAGTTGCCATTGCTCGCAGCGTCTAAGGCCATCTGGTACCTCCAGTCGATCCCGCGGTAGAATATTCCGATAAGCTGCGGCTCGCTGAATCCATGATGTGGGCAGTCCCTCGGGTAAGAACGAAACCTCACCCAAGAAGCTTTGAATGCCTTAGTAGGTCCTTGAGAGAATGTAGTGATCTTCATTCTCAGCTCTTCAGATCTCGCGTCATCAAAGAAATTGCATAAGAATGCATTCTTTGTATCTTCCCATGTGGTCAAGGATCCTGGTGGCAACTGCTTCAGCCAGTATGATGCGTCTCCAGCAAGCGAGTAGGGGAAAAGCTTACAGAAGAGATAATCATATGTAACTCCGTTGGCCTTGATGCTTGATGCCAAGTCCTCGAATCTCTCTATATGGTCCATTGGATGCTCATTAGGAAGACCATGGAAGGGATGCTGAGCCACTAGCGTGTAGTAAGCAGGCTTCAGCTCGAAGTCATTCCTCTGGAATGCAGGAGGACGGATCGCAGCTCTATTAGCATAGAACTGGTCTGGGCGGTTGTACTCGCCTAATGTTCTTCCACGTCCAGCTTCTGCGAGTGCTTGTATCGCTGGTTCAATGATGACGGCGCCAGCCTCATCAAGTCTCTGTCCTTGGGCGTTCCTTCTATTGCCTTGTAGGTCAACAAAGTCGCCTGCCTCATTGCGTACCATGATCACAGGTTCTGCCATCTCAGTCTGCGCAGGGTGTCGATCGATGCTGTTGGTGTCGATCGACGCTGAAAATTGGTGTCGATCGATGCTAGATGTGTCGATCGACGCTCTTGCAGTTGCTCGGTTCTTGCGTTCCAAACGGCTTATTTCCTGGTTGAGCGCGATTAGTTCTTTGTCTTTGTTGCTTCTGGTACTTAGCATGCACCTGAAAGCAAAAGTAAGAACTAAATTAGTAACCAAAAACAAAAATTAAAAACCTAGACAAAATTCTAATACTAGAAATATGTAAGAAACTAATCTCCTTCCCCGGCAACGACGCCAAAATTTGATATGGGTCAAATTTACCCTAAAGCAACTCTCTCAAATTAAGAGATCAGTTGTAGTACTTAGGGATCGAATCCACAGAGAAGGGATAGTCACACAGCAGTTTTCTAAATTCGAATTAAGCTAAGTAGAAATAATTAAAAGTAAAGACAGCAGGTAATTAAAACGGTGTAAGTTCAGGAAACAAAACGCTAGGTTCAGGGAAATTCTCAGGTGATCTAAATTGCAGGTCTAGACAGGATGTTAGGAATTATTAAGCACTGTTCTAGAACTCGAAACACTAATGTAAAATCAACCAACTCTCGCTGCGAAGATTATCTATGTCTAAACCCTAGAATTCCAAATCTCTTTGCAAATTCTAATAATTCAAACAAGCATTAATATCAGGTTCGATTGTTCACAAAACCCTAAACCAAATCTCTTTGCGAATAGGTATTTTGCTCATCTAACATTAGTTCAGGCAATTAATAATACTCTCGCATCTATTAATCAACCTAAGATCAGATTCTAGGTCGCGAAGCTAGAATAAGCATTAAACACAAATCCAGATGAAGAACTCTAATGATTTTATCCTAACAATTTAATTTGACCTAACAATTCATTAATCACCTTTGAAAAACCCTAAACCTAACTAGCAAACTACTCAGACATGATCAATGAAACAGAAATCATTATTTGAATAGAAAGCATAAAAGAAATCAATAGAAGAAAATAAAGGAGTTCCAAATCAGCTCTAAAGGAGTCTGATTTTTCTCTCCAAAAACCCTAAACTTCTATGATTCTTAAAGTATGAGATTCTGCCTAAACAATGGCTTTGACAACTATATATAAGGTCCAAAACACGAATTGGGCATTCTTGCAAATAAGGAAATCTTTTTGGGCAATTTCCTTTTCTTCAAAACTTGTAGAAATCGCGTTTTCTTTAGAAAATATTTGGTGTCGATCGACACCAACAGTGTCGATCAACACTGTTCATCCAATCTTCAATTCAACGCCATCTTTTCAGCAGCTTCTTCCACAATGCTCCAAAATGCTCCAAAATCTCCAATTATGCTCAAAACGTAGCTGAACCTGCAAAGACTCTAATAGGACTCTAAAAAGACCAAAAGACTCTATAAAAATACTTATATCATGGTCCAAAAATGGGTAAAAATCATGATATATCACCTTCTTACAGGTAACCCGTAGATGACCTTAGTAAGCGGAGCGGAACGTTAGGACACCGGAGTAGAGTTGCGTTGGTTTTTTTAAAACTCGGTTGTGAAATAAAGTATGTATTAAATCTCTTTTTGGGTTTACCTTCCGCCGCGGCAGTATCTATATATTTTGTAAGAACATATTTTCAAGAATGTTATAATATTAATAACAAGTACGTTTTTATGATCTTGGGCTTGCTTAATGATATTAGTCTAGTCAAGACTAACACAACTCAAGATTGGGGTACGGGCTGAAAAGCCTTAGGCCTTGGTCGAGAGGGTTCGAGCATACTTGATTAGACGGCCTCGTGCTTAGATTCGTACTAGGACGGGCTGACTTATTGAGTGAACCTCGGCATTTTGTAGCATCTCCGGTCGGACTGGTCCTACTCTGAACCGGGGGTGTTACAGTCGAGGCTCTCCTCGAGATCGTCGATATCAACGTCCAAGTCTAAAGCGACAGTCATCTCACGATCAACCTCGAACTTCTCTCGGCCCCGCAAAGAACGAGCGTATCCTGTATCGCTAGAAGAAAAAGATCACGCATTACTCGAAAAAACAGACCACATGCTACTCGAAGAAGTAGACCTCGTACCGCTCAAAGAAGAAGCCGACTCCTTATGAAAAACGGCCGAATCATCGTCTCCCATCTGGTACCGAAACAGTCAAAAAAGGACTCGATCAAATGAAACACGTGTAAAAAAAACACGAACAACCGGTTCACCAGAGAATCCAAGTGAAACGAAGCTAGGCAAAACAAAATCTGAGGAGCCCACCTCGACTAGAAAATCTTGACAATTCAGCAACAATTACCCATCAAGAAGTCACAATAGATCTCAACAATGTAAACTTGCCATCCTCACAAGAGAATGCGTATCACGACGACGCCGAGTCTCGCCCAAGTCGCCACGAGACCAACAGACCCACCTCTACGAACCGGAAATGAGGAATAAGGCCATCATCACCAAAGTCGTCGTCCCCACTGATCGTGTCCGTGAAGTATCCCTCGCCGATCACACTTGGCAATATTTTAGTCCCGCTCAGCGAAGTATTATACAAACATCGGCAAGCTTGCCCATCCGCAACACAAGAACCACAAAACGCTGGCCCGAGAATAATGGGCTTCATGCCGAGAACGCCGTCCAAGCATTCCACACCGGCCTTATAAAGAACCAAGGAAGGTCGCAAGCCCAACAAGAAATAACTAGCCCAACAAACCCCAAAGAAACCGCCGGCCCAACAGACAATTTCAACATGCCTGCCCACAAAGCCCAATCTCAATCCACCAAGCAAACCAACAAGTCGAATCGCCGATCCAAAAATGTCGGTCTTGAAAACACCAAGCAAATCAAGACGCCGACCCCGTGAAAACGCCGGCCCAACAAGGTAACAACCCCTTAAAAAATGGCTGATCTAAGGCCATACGCCGACCATAAGCTACCTTGCCGGCTTGAGGCATCGTCGCCGATTAAAATCTACTCACCGGTCCCACGAATTCCTCTCGCTGAAGAAACAATGGACGGGCCCCAAGAGGCCAATCTCCCGCGAAGCTCCCTCGACAGTCCTGTGAATTTTCCTTGCCGGTCATGCGGAGCTCTTCGCCGATCCCGCAAAGTCTTCTCGCCGGCCCAGTGAAGCCTCCTCGTTGGTCCCGCAAAGCTCTTCGCCGACCCCGCGAAGCCTGCTCGCCAGTCCCGCAAATCTCCTCGCAAGCCCCGCGAAGCTGCACGTCGATCAATGGCTAGCCGACCCTTGACTCACCGACCTCGCTCGACGCACGCCGATCTCATGGCACCAGTTCCAACCACAAGTTCGTGCCGCCTCCTCGCTGGCCCGAGATCCTCGCCGTCCGAGAAACATTTCAAAAAGAAATACATGCCTACTGAAAACCCGCCGCCCAAAGAAGATCTGGCCTTCAAATCAAAATCTCAGCTCGCCGGGCTGACGAGATTCCATTGGCAAAAGCTCGTTCAAGACATTCCAAATATAAAAAAAAAAGATAACAAACAAAAACTAGAGAAAGAGGGAGAGAAAATTATTTTGGTGAGGAAAGTGGAGAGAGAAAACTAAAAGTAAAAATGTGAAAGAAAGAAGAGTGTTTATAGGGGCATAAAAAATGGCTCCTAATTTTTAGGGGCATAAAACTTTAAATGGAAATGCATATTTAATGTGGCACATATGCAGATTATTAAAAAGCAGATTAATCTGCATTTTTATTGCCATTCACCTATTTTATGTATAACTAAAAAATATTATTAAAATATTAAATAATCTACATGCACATTAAAACTTTTATTAAATTATTAATTTACACAAGAAAGAGAAAAAAAGCTTAAACACATAGAAAGGTCCAACCACATGACTTGTTTTTTTAATTTTTACTTATTTTCGTCTTTTTAATAGCTTATAAATATAGTTTTTAGTTTCATAATTTATTTTATTGACTTTTATCAAATAAGCAAATCTAAAAATTCTCGCAAGTTTAAAAGTATGATTTAATTTATTTTTCGTTTTTTGTGTAATAACTTTTTGGAGAATAAATTTTTTATTCAGTCACATATTTAATATATATATATACATATATATATTGTATTTATTTTCTTCTATTAATATCTATAAACATAATGATGTTTCTATCTTAAAACCTGTAAATGTATTTATTTTACATATTCATAATTTTTATATAATTTGTTTGTAATAACTAGTTATGCATATTGAAATTTTGCATCATTTCTAAATATATAGCTTCATTAAAAAAACATATAATATTTATATCAATAGAAAAAATATGATTTTTTCCATCATCTGCAACATTAACTTTTATTTTTAAATTTTCTACATATGTGGTAATCGAAATTTTTTTCATAATGTTTAAAATTTTAAACATATTTTTTCTCGTAATTATATTTATTTAAATGAACAAATTTATATAGACAAATGAAATTACTTTGTATTAATTTTTATTTTGAAAATTTCTTTTTATTGTATAATCGAATTTAATTTTTTGATAATATTTAAAATTTAATGTATTATTTATTGCATTTATATGTATTTTTTCTTTTTGACTTTTTAAATATAATTTGCATCATTTTATGTTATTACACTATTTAATATAATGTGATTATATGTAGATCCTCCTTTGTTCTGCATTTCGACTTGATCTGTATTCGCTTCACTTAATATGCATTATCTGTTTGAACTACATTTTTGATATGCGAGGATCCACGTCCGAAGGACTTAAGAAACCACTGAAACGTCAAAAATCCACGGAACGACCTAAGACCCGTCATCAGAGCCAAATTCTGATTTGCGCCAGGCCAACAAATTCGATAAATCCGCCGGTCAACAAATCTTATTAATCTCCAAAAATTGTATCTTTTGTGAAAAAATACCTGACCTCCGAGTGGATACGAGTTAATTAACTTTTAACATAACAACTATACTAATAGGGTTTTCATATGTATTTATCTTGCGAGGTTGAAAGTCCAATGTAGAAAAACGAGGCCGGCGTTTGGTGGAGTTGTCGTCTTGTCGGGCCGGCGTTTCAACAGGCCGAAGTTTCGACTTGTGCGAGTTGGACCCTGGTGGTTTAACTTTTTGGTTGGCATTTTCTTGGTCGTTCCGAACCGACATGAATCTCCATATTCGGCGTGAACTTTTCTCTGCCGGCGAAATTCTTTTGTGGCCGATATTAGCATGTGGCTCGTGAGTGGAATCTCGCAGGGATGGTTGTTGCTCTTTGGTCTGTATGTCTTAGTTTGGGGACTTGAAGCCGGCGTAGTGAGCTAAGCGTATGTGAGGCTGGCGTTTTTACTTGTTTTTCTCGGTTCTCGATTTTCACGGTCAGCAAGTGAATGGGTAGGGTATTTTTATCTGTGTCAGCATCCTTAGGTGTTTTTATGTCGAGCTCGCGTTTTCTTTTGATTGAGCCGGCTTTTCGTTTTTAGTTTGCCGAGTCGTTTATTATTTGTCTGTCATCTATACATTTGGTTTCTGACTCGGGTTGTTCCTTTTGCAGGTCGGCGTCTCTTTTGGCATAGCTTTTAGTTAGAATAGTAACCTGGGTTTTGTGTTTAGTATCCGATGGGGGACGACGATGCGTCTTGGCTTGAGAGAGGGATGACACGGACAGGTTCAATTGCGGAGAGTTTTGAGATGACTATCTCTCCCTCGGTGTGACAGGATCGACTTCTTCTTCGAGCGAGGAAGTGTCGGCTTCTTCTTCGAGCGGGACAGGGTTAGCTTATTCGTCGAGCGAGATGGGGTCGGAGTCCTTTGATGATGTTGACTTAGTTCGAGCGACTATTGAGACGGGTTTGGGAACTAACGTGGAGGCAGACAACGGCAGTCCGCCAATTATTGACTTGGAGTTTTCGATCACGGGAAGCCTCGATGAGTATGATTCTGATTTTGATTTGACGGTGGATGTCCAAGGCCGAATTCTTCGTACTCTTCGTGAATTTTTGGATTCTTTATCGACTTCGAAGTCTTTGTAAGGGATCATGTCTGCATGTGGGGTTTCTGGTCTAGAGATTTTTTCTCCTGAGCTCAGGCGAACGCCCTTGGACCCCTCCTCCTGGTTGGATATATCTTTATGAATACTGGTTTGTACATTGCGAGCTGTGGTTTCCGTTGCATGGGCTTTTACTGAATTATTGTGCAGCTAGGGGAATAGCATTTACTCAACTTTGTTTAAGCGCGATCTGGAATCTGGTTTGCTCATTGCGAGTTGTGGTTTCCGTTGCATGATCTGTTCAACACCACAACGAGACACCAATAGCATCGACTCCAATCATATTCTAGACGGCACCTGGACACAGTTGAGTAAGCGCTATCCTCCTAACATTGCAATAATCCATCAGAAGCTCAGGCATCGGAAACCACAACTGACATTGGACGAACCAATACTCGTAAAGACATATCCAGCCAGGAGGAGGAGTCAAAGGGCACTCATCCGGCTCAGGAACTTGGAACTCTAGACTAAAAACCCACAAGCAGACTGGATATCCTTCAAAGACTTCAAAGACAATATGGATCTCGAAAATTCGCGAAAACTACGAATCAACTTATGTTGAGACTCCGCCTCCGAATCAGAGAAATCTTCCTCGTCAGAATCATATGTGATGTCGAGCTTCACACCCACAAATATAGTACTCGCAGCATCCACTTCATAATGCTCTGAGGCTATACCACTCAAACCAACATCTTCGCCAAAGTCATGGTCGGGGCTATCCCCGATATCGTCGATATCAACGTCAGAGTCTAAAGCGACAGTCGCCTCACGATAAACATCGGACATCTTCCGACCCCGCAAAGAACGAGTGTATCATGTATCGCTCGAAGAAAAAGATCATGTATTACTCGAAGAAGCAGACCTCGTGCTACTCGAAGTAGTAGACCCCATACCGCTCAAAGAAGAAGCCAACTCCCTATGCAGAACGGCCGAATCATCATCTCCCATCAGGTACCAAAGCAGTCAACAAGGGACTCGATCAAATGAAACACATGTAAAAAAAACAAAACAACCGGGTCACCGGAGTATTCAAGTGAAACGAAGCTCGGCAAAAAAAAATTTGAGGAGTCGACCCCGAATAGAAAATCTTGACAATTCAGCAACAATTACCCACCAAAAAGTCGCAATAGGCCTCGACAATGTAAACTTCCCATCCTCACAAGAGGACGCGTATTACGACAACCCCGAGTCTCGCCCAAGTAACCGCGAGACCAACAAACCCACCTTTATGGACCGGAAATGAGGAATAAGGCCATCCTCACCAAAGTCGTCGTCCCCACTGATCGCGCCCGTGAAGTGTCCCTCGCCGATCACACTTGGCAACATTTTAGTCCCGCTAAGCGAAGTCTCATACAGACATCGACAAGCTTGCCCATCCGCAACACAAGCACCACAAAACGCCGGCCTGAAAATAATGGTCTTCATGCCGAGAACGCCGTCCAAGCATTCCACATCGCCCTGATAAAGAACCAAGGAAAGTCTCAAGCCCAACTAGAAATAACTAGCCCAACAAACCCCAAAGAAACCGCCGGCCCAACAGACAATTTCAACATGCCGGCCCACAAAGCCCAATCTCAATCCTCCAAGGAAACCAACAAGTCGAATCGCCAATCCAAAAATGTCGGTCTTGAAAACACCAAGTAAATCAAGACGTCGACCCAATGAAAACGCCGGCCCACCAAGGTAATACCCCGTAAAAAACAGATGATCTAAAGCCATACGCCGACCGGAAACTACCTCGCCGGCTTGAGGCATCTTCGCCGATTAAAAGCTACTCGCCGGTCTCACGAATTCCTCTCGCAGAAGAAACAAAGGCCGGGCCCCAAGAGGCTGATCTCCCGTGATGCTCCCTCGACGGTCCTGCGAATTCTCCTTGCCGGTTCCGCGGAGCTTTTCGCCAATCACGCAAAGTCTTCTCACCAGCCTAGTGAAGCCTCCTCGCTGGTCCCGCAAAGCTCTTCGCCGACCCCGTGAAGCCTCCTCGCTGGTCCCGCAAAGCTCCTCGCAGGCCTCACGAAGCTGCACGCTAATCCATGGCTAGCCGACCCTTGACTCACCGACCTCGCTCGACGCACGCCGAGCTCATGGCGCCGGTCCGAACCACAAGCTCGTGCCGCCTCCTCGCTGGCCTGAGATCCTCGCCGCTTGAGACACATTTCAAAAATAAATCCTCGCCGATTGAAAACTACGCTGACCCAAGGAGAAATCCGCCCACTGAAGGTTCGTCGACCAAGGTCTCGCTCACTGCTTGTCACACCGTCGCTGTCCTCTCACGCGGAAGTCGATCTCACGGAAATCGAGAACTTGTCGCCCCCACAGCTTGCGCCGCCTCAACAAACTGAAAACCCGCCGCTCAAAGACGATCTGACCGCCAAATCAAAATCTCAGCTCGTCGGGCCGACGAGATTCCATTGGCAAAAGCTCGTTCAAGACACTCCAAAAAAAATAAAAAATAGATAACAAACAAAAACTAGAGAAGGAGAGAAAATTATTTTGCTGAGGAAAGTGGAGAGAGAAAACTAAAAGTAAAATTGAGCAAGGAGGGAGGATATTTATAGGGCATAAAAAATGGCTCCCAATTTTTAGGGGCATAAAACTATGAATGGAAATGCATATTTAGGTTATTAAAAACAGATTAATCTGTATTTTCATTGTCATTTACTTATTTTATGCAGAACTAAAATATAATATTAAAATATTAAATAATCTGCATACAGATTAAAACCTTTGTTAAATTATTGATCTACACAATAAAGAGAAAAAATAGTTAAACACATACAGAGGTCTAAATCACGTGACTTGTTTTTTTTGTTTTTACTTATTTGTTCTCCTTTTTAATAGCTTATAAATATAGTCTTTAGTTTCATAATTTATTTTATTCACTTTTATAAAATAAACAAATCTAAAAAATTTCTCAAGTTTAAGAGTATGATTTAATTTTATTTTTTGTTTTTTTTTTTGTAACATTTTTAAAAATAAATTTTTTATTTAGTCACATATTTAATATATATATTATATTTATTTTCTTCTATAAATATCAATAAACATAATGATGTTTCAATCTTTAAACCTATAAATATATTTATTTTACATATTCATAATTTTTATATAATTTTTTTGTACTAACTAGTTATGCATATTGAATTTTTGCATCATTTCTAAATATATAGCTTCATTAAAAAACATATAATATTTATATCAATAGAAAAATATGATTTTTCCATCATTTGCAATATTAATTTTTATTTTTAAATTTTCTAGATATGTGGTAATAAAAGTATGTTGTAAACTAGAGGGGCAAAACTTAATCACTATAGAAAAAACACCTCGCAAACCACTTAACTGCAAATTCTTTTGCGGAGTCGCCCTCAGTTAATATCAGACTGCATTCTGATCCTTTTGTCTCCGTCAAGTTTGCGTCTATTAATTT
This sequence comes from Alliaria petiolata, assembly GCA_020283515.1. Classification (NCBI taxonomy): domain Eukaryota; kingdom Viridiplantae; phylum Streptophyta; class Magnoliopsida; order Brassicales; family Brassicaceae; genus Alliaria; species Alliaria petiolata. The sequence continues at coordinate 18,056,707 of JAHZTW010000002.1, forward strand.
TGCAGGTAAACTGACAACGGAACTGACCGGCTATATATATGTAAATAGATTATCAGTCAAAAATGATTTTTCAGAAAAGCAGCCGTTTAACTCAAAGTGGGACCAGTTGGGTCATATCTTAGTTCCGATAAGAGTTGGGATGAGAAGGAACAAACCATAATCTCCAATTTATATGTTACTTTTAACAACTACCACATAAAATCTATTCAGTTTATCTATTTCCATGAGGGAGCTCATGTCGAGTCTCAAAAACACGGTTCCTCCGGAGGCCAATACATCAAAAGAGTAAGTTTTGGTAGAATCTTCAGTTTTTTTTTTCTTTTTTTTTTCATAGTTATAAAACCGAGTATTATTGCCACTTAACATGAAAACATATCAGGAATCTTTAGACTTTTTGTTTTAATGGGGATGAATGATATGCCACTTGATTCCACTATTTTTTACTATTCACGAAAAGTGATTCCACCATATATACAATTAGAATGTCAAAATACAATTAGGAAAAAAATATAATGTAATTAATCTAGTTTTTCAGTATTTTATAATTATTCTATAAAAAAATTATCTACTTCAGTTCGTTTCGCTAACAATTATTCAATGTTTTATTTATTTTACTATTTATCTGACATACGAGTTAGACCCAATATAATTTCTTTTTTACTTTAAATAGTTTTTTTTGTTACTTACGGATGAAGTTAATGCAAATATATGTACAAGTAAAACTGGAAACCGATGAATATGTGACTGCGTTAAGTGGAGTCGATAATGGAGCGCTCACGTGTTTGACATTTCACACTAACAAAAGGAAACACAGACCATTTTGTAAGAGAGGTGAGTATCTTAAAACCCGGCTGAGGAAGATTGATGTGGGGATACGTGACCGTCGTGAGTTTGGTGGTTTATTTGGGTCTTCTCTGTCTCCAGTTATGGAAGCTTTCTGACATCCCTTGGCATGTATGTCTATCACAATACAAGCAGCATTGACGCAGTCCCTCGAACCAGGTTCGGAGAAAACTACGTTGACCAATTCATTGGCTACCAATCATTGGATCCTATAGCCAGGATCACCCATTATCAAAGCCCGAAGATCGTCGATGGATTTCCTGTCAAGCCTAACTATCGTAATAAGCCCAAACTCAAAGACCAGATACTCTCAAAGTTGCATAAAGCTATTCGGTTTCTTATTGATCTTTGATGGTATTAGATTTTTTGTTTGCATTCATGCAAGAGGTATAGTAGTACTCTTGAGTTTTATGTTTTTGTTTCATTTGTGTTTTAAATTAAAAACTACTTTAATGTAGGAATACCACAGTTTCTTATGTTTTATTATAAGCATCAGTTTTCAGTTAACGTATTTGTTTTAGTCGAATGATTTGTTCACTACGGCATCTGCTTAACCACCCTTGGCTTGTGTTTCCTTAAAGCCTCTTAGACTTGTGCATGAAAAGTGTAGAATGATATTATTCTCTTAAAAACCAAAAAGGAAAAATGAATCATATTTTAATTAGCACATGACCAGAGTTTCTTAATTGCAACTTGGGACTTTTGCTATGCTTGATTTTCATGAACACTAAATAACACAAGTCAAAGAAGACACATCGGTTTCTTGCACAATCTTCCCCATAGCCCGGCTATGTATCCCTTACTCTGTATGTAATCACACTACTTGCAAGTCCATAAAAATGAAGAGGTTGATCAAACTGGTTGAGACCGACACCAAGATCTTTTGTTTATTTTTCCTTGTGTTTATTGGACTATTTAGATCATTGTAAAACATCTTCTTTTTCTTCTTGATAACCAGGAGATGATCTTAACTTTTAACATCCGACTAATCCCTACATAGTGAGTGTAGTTGTTGAGTAGTCCACTCACCATATTTCCTAATGAGCCTAAAGTATGACACCATTTCGACTGGCCAAGTGGAAATGGTTAGATAATTCCACGCTTGAAGGGAATCGATCCATGACATAGACCATTATGACAACTCCCTGTCAAATAGGAATACTAACTCACCACCACTTGATTTGTAAAACAGGTTTTGATCAGACGAAGAGTCTTCTTAAGCACAATTTATTCATCTTTGCGTTAGCAGCGTTCAACAGTAGTCTGGCTCATTTTGTTGTTGAGGTTTCTCTGAAATGAAGTAGTTTGGGACAAGAGAGTCGTTCGGGATGCACATCTTGTAGCTTTTCTTGTCACTACTCGATCAATCTCTATCTCAAGCCTATCCTCTTTAATATGCGTAGTCATGATTGAAGCAGGAAATGTCTATAAACTTTAATTAAAGTCAAAACTCATTTCTCTTTTCCTTTCCTTGTCTAAAAAACAACAATAGTTAATTATATTGTACATATTCAGTTTGAAAAGATCATGAATATGAAATTTAATTTCTTTAATGGAGGAATGTATAACTCTTGGATTGGACGCTGGATTTATGAAAATGTTTAGAGGGAAGAGACTTAAAAGAATTCTTACTAGGGCTAGGCTTTCGGGTTAATCGAAATAAACCAACCAGGTTGGTTATTTCAGTTTTTAAGTCATTTTGGTTTTAAAATTTCTACCAAAATTAACCGTAAAAGTTATGGTTCGGTTATTTGGTTATAAGTTAGTTCGGATATATTAAATTTTATCAAAACTAATCAATTTTTTTTTTGGTTCCTAATTGATTAAAATCATTTAAATTCGAATAAATTCAAATAACTTTGGTTAGTTCGGTTCTTTAGTTCATAAATGTTGATATACTCTTAATTAAATTTGATATAATTCAATATAATTCGGTAAAATTCCATTGGCATATATTGGTTTAGGATATTTTTTTTTTAAAATACGGTAAACCAACCAATTCGACCAAACCAAACTAATAACCGAGTCAATTTGAAAATATTCCCAACCGGTTTAACCTAAATAACAGAACCAAAACCGAAATCGAAAAACTCGGATACGTTTAATTCAGTTATTCTGGTTCGGTTAATAGTCGCAAACCTAATTCTTACCTACGTGCAGATATCGTCTCGTCAGTGATCCATCGTCCATCACATATATACATGTTCGAGTGGTATAGAAATGGAAAAACTTGCAAAAAACTATATTATGAACCAGAAGAATCCATGAAAATGGAGAAGAAGAAGTTTGTTGAGAAAACAGATTTTCTGATTAAATGTAAATGTTGCCGTTTACAAGATATATACAAAATGTATTTAGAAAAAATTGAGCTAAACCAGTGAAAGGAAGCCGGTTCAACTATAACCAATAAAATCGAGTAAACCAGATCTCAATAGTCCCCCTCAAAATGAGGCTTCAAATATATTAAGAAGGCTCAACTTGGACTTCAAATGATCAAATTGGCAAGGGAACAACGGTTTAGTCAATATATCTGCCACCTGATCTTCAGTCTTGACATGAAGAGTTTTGATGATGCCTTTGTCAAGCTTCTCTCGAACTGAGTGACAATCCGTTTCAATGTGCTTCGCGCGTTCGTGGAAGACCGGATTTGTGGCTATGTAGATCGATGCAGTACTGTCAGAGAACAGAATGGGAGTTGCAGCAGGAAGTACGTTGAGGTCAATGAGTAGTTTCTTCAGCCAACCCATCTCTTTAGATGCCAAGTTCAGAGCTCGATACTCTTCTTCAGCCAAGGAACATGAAACAATATCTTGTTTCTTGGATTTCCAAGATATCAGAGATGGACTGAGAAACATGCAAAACCCAGTGGTAGACCATCGACTATCAGGACAGGATGCCCAATCTGAATCAGCAAAGCCCTTCAAAGTGAGATCTGAATCAGCTGAATAGAACAAACCTTGTCCAAGAGTCCCTTTGAGATACTGAAGCACCTTGTAGACAGCTTTAAGATGTGATGTACAAGGAGCAGATGAATATTGGCACAACTTATTAACAGCTAATGTAATGTATGGCCTTGTAATCGTCAAATACATCAATCTCCCCACAAGACTACGATACATTTCTCTAACGGAAAGTAAATCACCATCACTCTTAGAAAGTTTCAAATTAGGTACCATAGGTGTAGAAGAAGGTTTACATCCTAGCATGCCAACCGAAGTAAGAAGTTCGAGAGCATACTTCCGCTGGCAAACAGAAATCCCCGCATCAGTACGAGCAATTTCCGGACCCAAGAAGTATTTCAGAGTACCAAGTTCTCGAAGCTTAAATTTGTTGGCTAAATCCTTCGTTAGATGTGCAGTAGCAACCTCGCTGGTGCTAGAAATGATGATATCATCAACATACACTATGATACAATCCTCATTGCTTATACATCAGGATTTTACAAAGAAAAGAGCCTTGGAGCTAAAGAGGATGGAGCTAAGCTTGAAGCTGAGAAGGAAGGAGGACTTGTGGCTGTGTCTGAAGAAGGTAAGGGGCTTATAACAAAACGACATCATTCTATAAGGCCAGAAGCACGCCTTAACCAAGCTAAACCAAGTCAGATTCCATTCAGAATCAAAGAAATCAGCTTTAAACCAAAGGAGATACCAAGGGAGCCGTTTAAGGAAAGCTCGTATATATGTTATACAAACATATTATACGACCAACTTTCATCACCTATTGAAGCTAAGGAGACCCACAAACCGTCCCTGGTTCAACTCAAGTCAACATTAACCCAAGGAGATCAATTCAATCCGCCAAAACCACCAAACCGGCCAAGATATGCATCCGCCAAGTCATATAAGGAAACTACGGATATATGTCTAGCTAAGACATTATATTAGACCCTTTTTACATCCACAGGAGTCTACATGAGCTATGCTACACCAGATCAAGTCCTTAACCGTTCCTCAATATCAAAAGTCAAAGAAGATCAAGCCAAAAAGGGGCTTTCCTTACTTGGAAACAGCTACACGGTTTCTAATGGAAAGCAAGACCAAACCTATCATTCACCAGCTAATCTCGTCCCTACATCATCTCTAGAGGATCTTGAGCGTCCCAGATACCCCAGAGTAGCTCCATGGATCAAGCCCTTTCCCCCCAAGACCAAATCAAGACCATTAAAGCTTAACGGCTAGGAAAATAGAGTCAAGAACAAATCCCATCTTTGTTGCTTTTCTTTTACTTTAGTTACCGTTTATTTTCATCTTTTCTGAGTATTATAAAAGCTCATCTACATTGTATTCTCATTTCACGAAATTATTAATCAAGAAAGTATTTTATTTTGTTTCAAAGAGAGAATTCTTTTGAAAACAATTGTTCTTGCAAATTAAACACTTTGTGGAATCAGAGAGTATAATTTGTGGAGAGTCTTAATAACCTTGTGAGGATTAGCTCTTGGTTATTCAGAGTCTCAAATCTTTGTCTGTGGATTCAGCCAACATACTGGTTAACAAATCATCAACCATTCCTCCATCCATCTAAGCTTGAAGGTCAGAATCAAAGGACATTACTTGGAGCATTTCAAGTATTGTATCATTGGTATCAGAGCTAAAAGCTCATATCTCAGGTGTACTCCTATCCTTATTTCAAGTTTTGTTAATTTTTCTTTCAGTTTTTCAAGTTTTGTTTCATACAAATCCAAAAAAAAAAAACCCAAAAGAATTGTTCTTTCCGTTTATCTGCTTTGTTCGAATTTTATAAAAATCATAAAAATCCAAACAAATATTCAGCTTTCTGTTTCTGTTTATTTAAACTCTTAAAAACTATAAAAAAATATTTTCCTTGAATTTTCGGATCATTTGTTAATTTTTAAAACCATTTTCTTTCAACTGGTCAAAACTGCTTAAATACTTGTTCTTGTATTTTGCCTTCATCTAAAACATCTCCTGATTGTTTTGCTTGAATCTTGCAAGGTACCATGGGAGATTTACCAGCAGCAGAACCCCTACAAACAATGATGGCCTTAATGCAAACCCAATTCGCAGCCATCAACGAAAATCTTGCCAACCTCAACGCCAATACCCAAGCCGCTAATGAAAGATTAAATCGCTTGGAGAATCCAGCGCGTCCTCCTCCTCTCTTCCTAAGAAGAAACATCCCTGGAGGTCAACAAGAGGCAAATCGTGTAGAGGACCCCCCTGATGTTCAACCACGAGTACCAGACCATGTACAAGCTGCTCAAGAAAATTTGAATAGAAGAAATGGTGATCGCAACAGGCCATATCAAGAGGACAGAAACTTGCCACCTGAAGTCAAGCTTGCTGCACCAACCTTTGCTGGAAAACTTGATCCTGCAGCCTATCTAGAATGGGAAAGAAGGATGGAGCATCTATTTGAATACTATGCTTACATCGAGCCTAAGAAGATTGCTCTTGCAATAGCTAGTCTCACTGACCATGCTTTAGCTTGGTGGGACAGAGAAGTAGCTGAGAAGAGGAGGCTCAGATATCCACAAATCACTAGATGGAGTGACATGAAATTTGAGCTAAACAGAAGGTATGTACCTCCCCATTATCATAGGGATTTATTAAAAAGGTTTAGGTCTCTATTTCAGGGTTCTAGGAGTGTGGAAGAATATTATGAAGAATTTGATCTCCTAAGGAGTCAACTAGCTCTAGATGAAACAGAGGAGTCTTTGATGTCCCAATTCATGGATGGACTCCAAGACAGAATTCAGAGAAAGGTGGAGATGCAACCTTACCACTCACTGCCAGAACTCTTGCATCTAGAATCAAGAAGAAAACTTCTACTAGGAATCGCTCAAGTAACAGCAATGCAGCTTGGAATCAACAAGTTCAACAAACTCAGCAGCAGCAGCAGCCAAAGCCCACGCCATTCATAGACACAGGAAAGGGGCTTGCAGTAGAATCACGTTTCAAATCCCATACCCAAGAGCAAGGTAAGTCTAGCAATTCAACTAGACATATGACATCATTTGCTTTAAGTGTCAAGGCAGGGGTCATGTTTCAAGAGAATGTCCAAACAAGAGGACAATGATTCTTAGACCAGATGGAGGATATGATTCACAAGATGAGGCTATGGCTGAAGAATCAGAAGAATAAATAACTTTATATGCTGAAGAAGGAGAATTACTGGTCCTTCAAAGAGCTCTAAACTCTCAACCAGTTTTGGAGGACTTAGAACAAAGAGATAACGTCTTTCACATCAGATGCACCATTAAAGACAAGGTATGTCATTTAATCATTGATAGTGGTTCATGTGCTAACATTGCAAGTGTTTCTTTGGTAGAAAAACTTGGCCTTCAAACAATGCAGCACCCTAGACCCTACAAGCTCAAATGGTTAAATGATAAAGAGGAGTTAAAGGTTTCAAAGCAAGTCAATATATCACTCACCATTGGGCAGTATAAGGACAAAATCTTGTGTGACATTGCACCTATGCAAGCTGGCCATGTCTTACTTGGAAGACCTTGGCAGTATGATCGAGAAGTCAGCCACAATGGGAGAACAAATGAGTATTCTTTCCACCTTAACCATTGTAAGCATATTTTAGTTCCTTTAGCTCAAAAGGATATAAGAGTATTACAAGTGAGAGCTAAACAAAATACTGGGAATAAGGCTAGTTATTTTGCTATTCAGGAAATTTTAGATTTAATTCCACCAGATATCATGCACTTGCCTTTGCCAAGAGATTGTTTTGCAGGTTTAAAAGGAGAAGAGTTCAAAACTGAAGAATTTTAGGAGAATAGTGTGAGCAACAATGGTGAAAACATGATATTCACTAAGGAAAATCCGCCATTAGCTGAACATAAGCCAACACTGGAGCTGTCCAAGGCTAAAAACATTCCAATCACCGCCTTACTTGATCACTTATATCCCAGCCAAATCATAAATTCTCAAGGTAAGTTTCTAAACTTTCAAAGTTTTATTGGAACTAACTTAAGGTTGTTTGATGCAGGTTCTGAAGTTTTGAGGACAAAACCTCTTCAAGAGGGAGAGGATGATACAATCCTCATTGCTTATACATCAGGATTTTACAAAGAAAGGAGCCTTGGAGCTAAAGAGGATGGAGCTAAGCTTGAAGCTGAGAAGGAAGGAGGACTTGTGGCTGTGTCTGAAGAAGGTAAGGAGCTTATAACAAAACGACATCATTCTATAAGGCCAGAAGCACGCCTTAACCAAGCTAAACCAAGTCAGATTCCATTCAGAATCAAAGAAATCAGCTTTAAACCAAAGGAGATACCAAGGGAGCCGTTTAAGGAAAGCTCGTATATATGTTATACAAACATATTATACGACCAACTTTCATCACCTATTGAAGCTAAGGAGACCCACAAACCGTCTCTGGTTCAACTCAAGTCAACATTAACCCAAGGAGATCAATTCAATCCGCCAAAACCACCAAACCGGCCAAGATATGCATCCGCCAAGTCATATAAGGAAACTACGGATATATGTCTAGCTAAGACATTATATTCGACCCATTTTACATCCACAGGAGTCTACATGGGCTATGCTACACCAGATCAAGTCCTTAACCGTTCCTCAATATCAAAAGTCAAAGAAGATCAAGCCAAAAAGGGGCTTTCCTTACTTGGAAACAGCTACACGGTTTCTAATGGAAAGCAAGACCAAACCTATCATTCACCAGCTAATCTCGTCCCTACATCATCTCTAGAGGATCTTGAGCGACCCAGATACCCCAGAGTAGCTCCATCGATCAAGCCCTTTCCCCCCAAGACCAAATCAAGACCATTAAAGCCTAACGGCTAGGAAAATAGAGTCAAGAACAAATCCCATCTTTGTTGCTTTTCTTTTACTTTAGTTACCGTTTATTTTCATCTTTTCTGAGTATTATAAAAGCTCATCTACATTGTATTCTCATTTCACGAAATTATTAATCAAGAAAGTATTTTATTTTGTTTCAAAGAGAGAATTCTTTTGAAAACAATTGTTCTTGCAAATTAAACACTTTGTGGAATCAGATAGTATAATTTGTGGAGAGTCTTAATAACCTTGTGAGGATTAGCCCTTGGTTATTCAGAGTCTCAAATCGTTGTCTGTGGATTCAGCCAACAAACTGGTTAACAAATCATCAACCATTCCTCCATCCATCTAAGCTTGAAGGTCAGAATCAAAGGACATTACTTGGAGCATTTCAAGTATTGTATCACACTAAGACTGCAAAAAAATTTCCATCAGAACAACTCTTAACGAATAGTGTATGATCTCCATCACCTTTTACAAACCCGAAGCTCATCAAAACTGCAGAGAACTTCAAAAACCCTTGTCTTGATGCCTGCTTAAGACCATAAATTGATTTCTTAAGTCTTAAAACAGCATTCTTAGACAGAGAGTCCCCCTGTCTTGCAGCATAACCCTCAGGAAGCTTCAATAAAAAATTCCTCATCCAAGTCACCATTGAGAAAAGCATTTGAAACATCAAGTTGATTGAGATACCATCGTTTAGAGGCAGAGACTTTCAACAACAACTTGATAGTGGCATACTTGGTAACAGGGGAGAAGGTTTCTTTGTAATCAATACCCTCTTTCTGAGTGTATCCTTTGGAAACTAACTGAGCCTTATACCTCTCAAGACTTCCATCAGCATGAAATTTCAAAGTGAAAACCCACTTACAACCAACAGCTTTCTTTCCTGGAGGTAAACTCGTGACATCCCAAGTTTTAGTAGTCTCCATAGCACCAATTTCCTTATCAATGGCTCTGAAACCACTCCTTTCAATTCTTTGCCTCGGATTGAGGGATAGGAATTTTGGTGATGTTATTGATATAGGAAAGGTGATTAACAGATATTTGGGAATAAGAAACATAGGATGAAATGGGATAATCAAGATCAGATTGTAAATTGAAACAGTGATAATCCTATAAATGAGCAGGAACTTTTCGTGTCCTGTTAAAGGATTTGGTGGTACAGGAGGAGTAGAAATTTCTAATGAAGGAGAAAAAGGGTGGTATGTCCTGTGAACCTTCGTCAATAGCATTTTTAACCATCGGAAAATTTTCTTCATGGAAAACCACATGTCTGGAAACAAACACCGTGTTACTCTCCATATCCATCAGTTTGTATCCTTTAACCCCTGAAGGGTAACCCAAAAATAAGCAAGCTCTGGCACGGTGCTGAAACTTATGTCTTTGTTTTGGAGAAGTTGAAGCATAACACAAACAACCAAATGTTCTGATCTGATCATATGCAGGAACCTTGCCAGTAAGAATCTCCATGGGAGTCTTGTTAGATAAGACTTGGGAAGGAGTCATGTTGATAGGAAATACAGCCGTCATTATGCAATCACTCAAAAAAGGAATAGAAACTTCGGATTGAAACATAAGAGCTCGTGCAACGTTAAGGATATGTTGGTGTTTTCTTTCCACAACTGAATTCTGCTCAGGTGTCTCTGAACAAGAATGAAAAGAAACTATCCCCTTTTGACTGTGGAACTCTGTGAATTTCAATTCTGGAGCATTATCCGACCTCACATATTTGACTTTGGTGTTATATTGATTCTCAACTTGTTGGATGAATGCTGGAAAAACTTTTAGTACGTCCGATTTGTTACGTAAAAAATAAATCCAAGTTGCCCTTGAATGATCATCAACAATTGTTAAGAATTATTTGAATCCTTCGACTGATTCAACTGAAAAAAGTCCCCAAATGTCGATATGCAATAATTCGAAGTTGGAATTACAAATATTGTTTGGAGATGAAAATGACAGCTTCTTCTGTTTAGCCAAGTGACAAACATGACAATAAGCTGATTCCTTATTCTTGAGTCTTGTGGTTCCCAAAGCTTCTGAGATCACATCCAATCTTGAGAAAGATGGATGACCAAGTCTCTCTTGTGCCATACACCCGCGTCCACTACTGCATTCACTAAGACAGAAGGAGAAGTTTGTGTGTCCAGCACATAGAGTTTTGCAATTCTTCTACCCTGTCCAATCGTCACAACCTTGATAGGATCCTGAATTTCCCAAGACGTTTTATCAAATATCACTCTGGTACCAATATCAGTAGTTAAGGAGCTCATACTAATCAGGTTGAGTCTGAATTCGGGTATAAACAACACATTGTTGAGAGTAATATGTTTGTTTATCCTAACCGATCCTACACCACTGATTTTGATTGTAAAACCGGTTGGAAGATTGATAGAACTCATAATAATTGTCCATGGAAACAAACAAAGCTCGATCATGGGCTACATGATGAGTCTCTCCAGAATCAATCACCCATGAATAATTGCTCAAGGTGTGTTGATAAACTGTCAAGATACCAACAAAATAAAACGTGGAGGGTGAAAATGATATATCAAAGTTATCAACTGCAGACTTAAACGAACTGGCTTCATTCTGAGAACTAACGATGGAAGGTTGAAGTTGTGAACTGAACAAAGCTATAAATTGTTGTATCTGATCCTTGGAAAGATTGCCAATCAATCCTTCAAACCCAGCTGGTTTGACTTCTGGTGGTGGAGGAAAAGTTACCTGAGCAGCCACAAGTGTAGATTTTCGAAACTTTTCATTGCTTTTTCCTTTGAAACCAGGTGGAAAACCATGCTTCTTGTAACATGTTTCAGCAATGTGGCCAACTTTGTTGCCGAATGAACAAATCGGATGTCCTTTCTTTGGACCAGATTGAACATAGCAGATACTATTAGTGTCCAGTGGTGATATAACTTGTTCAGAAACCTGAAATGTAACTGAAGGAACAACATTCGTGAACCCTCTGACTTTGACTATCATCTTGATCAAGAATGTTATAATATTCAGCAAGAGTAAGGAGCATTTCATGATGATCTGACGGCGAATGATCGCATAGGATTCATTTAGGCCAGCTAGAAATTTCACAATCTTGGCTCTCTCTGCCTTATGTTGCAGACGAATAGCCTTACCATAAGTACAAGGATCATCAGGTTCTTCAGAGCTTTCTGAATTACTCCATAAGGTCTTTAGTGTGGTGAAGTAATCAGATAAAGACATTGAACCATGTCTCAAATCCTGAATTTCTTGAGTGAGATTGAAAGTTCTAGGCAGATTTGTCATGTGAAAATGACTATAGAGTTCTCTCCAGATGTCAGCTCATCATTCATACGCAGAATACTACGGTAGATCTGAGTAGAAACCGAGTTAAGTAATCACGACTTAACAAGACTATTGCATCTAGACCAAATTCGAAAACTAGAATCAAATTTTGTAGGACGAGTCTATAAATCCGATCTTGTTCTTAGCGTCTAGAGCAATTTTCATAGCAGCTTCCCAATCATCATAGTTTGTCCCGTTTAATCGAAGAGAGATTAGTTGCAAACCTGGATGATCGGAGCTGTGCATATGAAAAGGAGAATGAATCGAATCGAGTGAATCTGTTGTTGCTAGAGCTTGAAAAACTCGTGAAGCTTGAGATCCCGAAGCAGATCGCGTCGAAGAAGCATCCTGAGTCGAACCCTACGGAACGAAAGCTCGAGTTGAGCGGCGAGGCTGAACTCGTTTTAAATGTACCATCAGATCTTCGAAATCAACCGTAGAAGATGAACAAACGAGTTCGGAAAAGCGGAATTGCAAGTTGGATCTTAGCGCGTTGGCTTTGATACATATTACGAACCAGAAGAATCCATGAAAATGGAGAAGAAGAAGTTTGTTGATAAATGTAAATGTTGTCGTTTACAAGATATATATACAAAATGTATTTAGACAAAATTGAGGTAAACCAGTAAAAGGAAATCGGTTCAACTATAACCAATAAAATCGAGTAAACCAGATCTCAATAAACTACGAAAACGGTTAATAGCAAAGTTTTTTTTTTTTGTGTGTGCAAAGCAAACTTTTTGTAAGGGCATGTGCATTTGTAATTTTAAAAATGGGTGTTTAAAAATTATTTTTTTGATTAAATTTAAATAAGTTTAATATTTTAAGACACTTTAGTTATGGAGACATGTCTAAAGCTCAAAAATAAATCATATATTAAACACTTTTTATCAATTTTGGATTTTAGTGTTAAAATTTATTATTTTAATAATGTTATTAGATCTCTTAAAGTTACAAATGCACATGCCCTAAGTACATTGAATGACATCAAACCAAACCAAACCTCCACGCCCCCACACAAACGAGAAACACTCGTCTTACCAAACTCTCTTCTAAACAACCAAACTATTGCAAAAAAATGAAAAGTCATCTTCGTCTTCTCCGTCACAAACACGAATTTACAAACAAACAAAAAAAAAGAAAGAAATGGAAGAAGTTGCAGTGGTGAAAAACAAGAAAGTGATACTAAAGAAGTATGTAGATGGTATTCCTACAGAAACAGACATGGAAGTGAAATTCGGAGAGACAATTGAGCTTAAGGCACCAAAAGGATCATCTTGTTTCGTCGTTAAAAATCTTTACTTGTCTTGTGATCCTTACATGAGAGGTCGTATGCGCGATTTTCACGGTTCCTATCTCCCGCCTTTTGTTCCTGGTCAAGTATATATTAACTCAAACTCGATTTTCACCCAATTCTTTTGAATCTATGATTGTTTTTACTGTGGGGATATTGTTCGTGATTGAGGCGGAATGTATTTTTGTAATAGATAGATTTTTGCAGACCATGTGTTCGATGTTTTGCAAACTCGATTTCACCCAATTTTTGAATCTTATGATTGATTTTTTTGTGGGTATTGGTTTGCCCTTTGTGAGATCACATTTGTTTGTAATAGATAGTTTTTTGCAGACCAAGTGTTCGATGTTTTGCTGGAACTTGTGAATGTAGACAAATCTGTTAGGCAGTTCTTAAGATTTGTTCTTTTGTCAAGTATATTATTATACAACCTAGATTTGACCCAAATTTTGAGTTTTGTATCACTTGAAGTTTTTTTTCCCTGGGTATTGTTTTGTTCTTTGATTGAAGATGAATGTTTTCGTGTGGTAGGGAGATTTTCGCAGACCAAGTGTTCGATGTTTTGCCGGAACTTGTGAATGTGGTCAAGTATATTATTATACAACCTAGGTTTCACCCAAATTTTGAGTTTTCTGTTTTGTGGCAATTGAAGTTTTGTTTTTTGGGTATTATTTTGTTCTTTGATTGAAGAAGAATGGACACAGAATGTTCTCGTGTGATAGAGAGATTTTTGCAGACCAAATGTTCGATGTTTTGTTGGAACTAGTGAATGTATAGGTACCTACTCTGCTGCGTAGCTCTTAAGATTTTGTATAAGTGAATTCACTACTCTTAACATGTTTGATGACAGATAGAGTTTTCCGATCTTGATGCAGCGTATGGAAGGGTTCGGTGTAGCAAGGGTGATAGATTCGGATGACGCTAATTATAAGCCCGGCGACATAATCTGCGGGATTACTGGTTGGGAAGAATACAGTCTGCTTCGTAGCTCAACTGAGCTGAGAAAGATTCAGTTAGATGATGACATTCCACTTTCTTATCATCTTGGACTTCTTGGTATTTACTCAATCTTCTGTTTAGCAAAACAAGAATCAATAAAAAATTTTATCTAAACAGTTTGAATTCACAATTACCATTCCCTAGAGTTTTATGATTCTTCTTTGTTGTTCTGTAATTTTCGGGTTTCGATTACTTTTTACAGGAATGGCAGGATTTACAGCATATGCAGGGTTTTACGAGATATGCACTCCGAAGAAAGGGGAAAGTGTTTTTGTTTCTGCGGCTTCAGGAGCTGTAGGACAACTTGTTGGTCAGCTAGCTAAGTTGCACGGATGCTATGTTGTTGGGAGCGCCGGTAGTAATCAAAAGGTTGATCTTCTTAAAAACAAGCTCAGGTTTGATGAAGCCTTTAACTACAAGGAAGAAGCTGATCTTGATGCTGCTTTGAAGAGGTAAATTACATTGTAAGATTAGTGTTTCTAATAGGTTTGCTCACTCGTTCTGTCTTATCTCTACACATTGCTCACTGTGACTTTTCTCCTGCGTATGATTGATGTTTATGGGAAATGAAAACTGTTTTTGATTCATTTGAAATTGTCTCAAGAAGTTCACTTGCTCTGCCTCGTATGAAGTAACTTATCGTCTTATATGATTCTATCCATACTCTTCTTTGAAACGCGCTTTTGAATAACATAACTTTTGCAACCATCAGCCCAAATGTTTGATCTTACTAAGATTAGTGTTCTTATTATGTTTGCTCACTCGTTCTGTCTTATCTCTACACATTGCTCACTGTGACTTAGATTCATTGAAATTGTATGAGAAAGTTCTCTTGCCCTGTCTCGTATGAAGCAACTTACCGTCTTATATGATTCTATCGCAACTACTCTGTGATTATGCCATTTTGATTTGGATTTTAGCCGCCGAGCTAGCTTTAGGAGATGAGATAACATAACTTTTGCAACAATTAGCTCAAATGTTTCATCTTACTAATAGGTATTTCCCTGAAGGGATCAATATCTACTTTGACAACGTTGGAGGAACCATGCTTGATGCAGCGCTCCTCAACATGAAGGTACGTGGAAGAATCGCGCTCTGCGGAATGGTGTCTTTGCAAAGCCTCTCAAGCTCATCGCAAGGGATCAACAACTTGTACAACGCGATCCCTAAACGCGTAAGATTAGAAGGGTTCTTGCAGATCGATTACCTCCATGTCTTCCCACAGTTTCTTGAACATGTCAAAGGATATTACAAGGAAGGGAAGATTGTGTACATCGAAGATATGTGTGAAGGGCTCGAGCTCGCCCCCGCCGCACTAGTCGGGCTGTTTTCCGGTAAAAATATCGGTAAACAGGTCGTTTGTGTAGCTAAGGAGTGACTGTTTCTGAAAGTATATTGCGATGTTATGAATAGAGCTGTGTTATGTGTAACATCATCTCCTTTGATGACCAGAGTAAAAAGGTCTTGTTGAATCCGCTAGATGAGCAAGAGGGTTTCTTGTTGATTTTAATGAGCTTGCTTTGCTAATAAACGAAATGGTGGGGTCATAAACGGAATTTGAATTCGTAATTTCTCGTAGTGAATAGGGTGAAAGTGTGAAATCAGGAGAAATAAGGGATGTATGAAGTAATTAGTTATCTTGGGCAAGAGCTCTCCTTGGTTCAATATTTCGGTTGAGGGATAAACCAATAGCGCGGCTCAATTAGAAACAGGAAACGTTAATAAGCACTAGATGAATACCCACACAAATGTGTGGGATTTCTTTTTAATATTATGTCTAATGTTTAAAATTTAAAAGTAGTTTTTAAAAAAAATTACTTTCATTTTTGTTTTTTGGATGGTCATCATATATGTAGAGAAAAGATTGTTTGTTTTTTCAAGGTGATTTTGTTGTGATTAAATTTTCTATTGATTTTTTGTCTTCACTGAAACTTATCATACAATGACACTACTAAAAACAATTAAGTTCTTCAGTTATAACTATAATCTGGCAATCTATAGCATTGTAAACAAATCTAGATAAAAGAATTCACAAATACTATATAGTATACTAAATATTATGATTTAGAACTCAATACGCATATTTTATAAATAAATATATAAACTTATTATAACTAATTTTTCTATTCTCATTGATACATTCACAATTTCTCTTGAAATCAAAAGATTAAGTAAATGAATATTTCAACCATATACCAACCAAAAAAAAAAAAAATCAGTTCTATAATACCATAATACACAATAATTTGTATATAACATCAAGATACACAATAATTTGTGAGATATAAGAACAAATCATTAGTGAATCTTATTTTTATGTAAAACTTACTTAAGTATACTAAATTAATGTTTGTTATATTTCTTTAACATACCATAATACACAATAATTTATTTGTATATAACATAAATATACATAATAATTTGTGAGCTACAAGAACAAACCATTATCAAATCTCATTTTAAAGTAAATTTAGTCAAATATACTAAATTAATATATGTTAATTTTTTAACCAACCTATCAACAAATGTTCGACTTAAAAAAAAAAATTTAAGGTATCAAAAGTAAAAGTTAAAAGTGATCATGGTAAATAAATCAGAGCATGGGAGAAATGAACATGTAAATCAAATATATATTTAGCTTTAATTTAGATTTGACCACACAAAAAAAACATAGCTTTAATTGAGTTTTGACCCAAAAAAAAAAGTTTTAATTGAGTTTTATATTTTTTTAAATAATAAATAAGTTAGATGATGTGTCATGGAAATAGGTGTTTAGGTGTCAATCCCTTGTGAGGCACCACCCAACTTTTATATAATAGATTTCACTTTACTGTCAAATCTAATTTTTACCATGTCGATAATTATGTAAAATTTTAATAAAAATTGTGGGTTTGATTATACTGCTGGTGTACCAGACTCTCAGACATGGAGGCCATGGCTAATCTCCCCAAGACTTGACTTTTAAAATTTTGGGCGTTTAATACTCTCTTTTACTTCTAGTTTTGTAAATGTATTTTTTTAGTTATGTTTCTTATTACATTTATTCTGAAAGGAATGTATAAAAACTTACGACTCATAGTCTTTGTAACCAATTTGGATAATTAAAAGAAGTTAATTTATGATTTTTCACTTGATATATACCATGAATAAAACATTAAAAGAATTTTTTTATTTTTTTTAGCGTCGGAAATATTATTTCAATTACAAATTATGAGGACAATTACAACGATAATTTTTCTTACGGACAATTTAACTATTTCACAAAAATTCACAGTAGATATACGGACCCACTACGAACAGCTCTACTTGCACCGCGCTGGAAATTTTTCTTATCTGCCTGCCTCCAATAACTTGCAGAAATCGCATCTTCTGAGAATTAAAACCCAAACTTCCTGGTATAGAAGTATTAATAAACTTTTTAGTCAACCACTAGAGTAAAAGAGTTTCCACAACTATTAAAAAAAGTTAATTTGTGATTTTTCAAAGTAAAAAACAGAAATTTATCAATGTAAAATGACATATCATGTGTACAATCTCTATGCAGACACGAATATGATTCGACTTGTTGGTATGTAGCTGGTTTTGATACTGCAAATGGCTTCAAGATCGCTTCTACAAAGAAGGGATTTTTGGCTTTCTCATACATCACGAAACAGGCCGGATCATACATCAATGATAGTGTTAGGTTATAACAACCCCAATGAATAATCGCGTTCAATTCATACTTAAACTTATTAAAATCAGTCAATCCATACTTAATCGTAACAGTATTAGTTTTGCCGTCAGTTTATGTTGACTCAGATGCCATGTTATATACAATGTCGTTTTAGTCAAAAACATATTTATTTATTTTTGCTTAAAATGATGTCGTTTTGAGAGAAAAAAATCTAACAAAGAGGTGACTCAGATGTCAAGTAATATACGATGTCGTTTTAGTCAAAACCATAGTTAAAAAAATTGTTTAAAACGACGCCGTTTAGAAAAAAATTCTAACAAAAAGCTGACTCAGATGCCACGTAATATACGATGTCGCTTTAGTCAAAAATGTAGTTAAAATTTTGTTTAAAACGATGCCGTATTGAGATAAAATAGAAAAACAAAAAAATCTAACAAAGAGTTGACTCAGATGCCACGTAATATACAGTGTCGTTTTAAACAAAAATTGTTAACTACAATTTTGACTAAAACGACATCGTATATTATGTGGCATCTGAGTGAGCTCTTTGTTAGTTTTTTTTTTTTTTATCTCAAAACAGTGTTGTTTTAAACAAACTAGATGAATACACACGCGTAAACGCACGGATTTTTCTTTTCGACTATTTCAAATTTGTATATTTTCTATATTTTTTTTAAAACAAATATGATCGTTTAACATTTGTATATGTTCATAATGTTAGAAACGAATATATAATATGTATTTCAAACATTAAAATATGAAGAATTATTCAAAAATAAATTAAGTATTCAATAATCTTTTTTGGATAATTATAACATATATTGTTATTCAACATTTAGTTATGGAAAAGTCACTAATAGTACATTGAATTTATCCATTAATTTGCTTTAAAGAATTTATAGAATTAAATTAGAGAGAATGACACATGTCTTTTTCACATCAACCAAAAATGATGATGTGGCAAGCAAATGGAGAGAGTTGGTCTTCTTTTATATGATAAATTTTTTAACTATGGTTTTAACTAAACAGACATTATATATTATGTGGCATCTGAGTCAGCATAAACTGATGGCAAAAACTAATACTTTTAAGACTAATTATAGATTGGCTGATTTTAATAAGTTTATGTATGAATTGAATGAGATTATTCATTGGGGTATGTTGTAATCCAACATTATCATTAATGTATGATCCGACTTTTTCGTACTCTTAATGTATGAAAAAAACGAAAACCCACAAAGAAGGAAGTACCTCGTTCAATCTCTCGTGAGTGAACCTGTGCAAACAATCCAATGTCTTTCAAGCTTTTAGCGGCAAGGAAAGTTTGGATATGTTCTACATTAGGGGTCTGAATTCTGGAAAACATGTTTCCAAAGATGGGAATTTGCATTCTTTTCTCAAAAAAAAAAAAAAGAATCGTTCGCTTCAATGGAGGGATTCCATATAACTAGTTTATTGGTAGTGAATTGACTTTGAAACAATCATACGTACTCAATTAAACCATCTGAAAAATATGAATCTCGCAAAATTTTACCATCTATATTATATGCAATGGATGATTAAAACTTAAAAGTATATATAAAACTTATAATCGTTTACAAGCTATTTAAAAATTATAATCTACAGATTCATCATTTGGGGAGTGAATACCATGTTAATCGAAGTCAAAAATCAAGTTTTATCTATTAGACTTCTATGTTATCACCCACACACAAATTATATTTTCTGTCTATATCTGTTTTTGCCATCTGTAAAAAGAAATAACTAGAATTAATTAACCACTAAGTTTTTTTTGTTTGGCATTAATTAATCACTAATTGTACTAGGTGATTACACGGGTTTGTATTTTATTATATATTTTGAATGATTAATATCATATTTTATTTTAAATATAGTTAGAATTTAATTTTGAACTTAATTTAGAAAATAACAAAGAGTTTACAAAGAGATAAGCGATCTTTAGTTTGCGACTGAAACAAGTAATAGATTGATAGTCGTGAAAACAGAAATGAACACTAATATATAAAAAAAGAAGATAAAATCTGTTTTATATCTTAATGAATTCCATAGGTATCTTGGTTTGGTTGGATGTGTTGCAAGAAATGCATATACAGTAAAACTTCTGTAAATTAATATTAGGATTTCAAAATTTTATTAATTTATAGAGATATTGTTCGGTTCGAATTTTTAATGTTCATCAAGAGAAAAATAATATTTTCCATACTATAAAATTCATTCAGAAAATGTCATATAAATGAATTTGGAAGATGATAAACAAAATTTGTGAACTTGAAAAAATAATAAAATCATATTTTACTACATATTTAATTATTAGTTTATCTTATTATTGTGACTAAATATTTACATAGGAGTTTCAAAAATATTATTATCTTAGCATCTTATCGAATTTTGCTAATTTTTACATTGTCCCGACTCGAGACCGACAAAATTTATTAATTTATAATGATTATTAATTTATCGAGTATTAATTTATAAAAATTCTACTGTATGCTTTCATTTAGATAAAATCGATTGTAAATTGCACATTCTCTATTCAAGTATCATTCACTACAAATAAGAATTGATCTCTTTGTTATAGTGTTTTTTTATTATAATTATGATGCGTACGTGATTTTATTTCTATTAAAATGTTTTACACATTTTCATTTGTATATATAATACTTGTTAGAATAACATTGAAATAATATTTTATATTTCAATATATTCATTATATTATGCGATCTGAGGTAAATTTTTTAATATAGACATTTTGTATATTTTTAAAACTGAGCAAAACAATCTAGCAACAAACCCACATTATGGCCATTTTGTTGACCATATCGGTTTACATATCAAATTTACCCCTTGTTGTTAAAAACATTTGATTCAAGAAAATTAAAATAAGAAATTAATTATGATTTGTTATGAACTATTATGTGATGTCCATTATAAGCTCATAAGCCCATTAGGTTTTACTTTGTCACCAAGTAAAACTCTCTCTTGTACTCCTATATAAAGGATCTCTTACTTATTGGAATAATACAACAACATCAATTCCTTCTTCTCTTCTCTTTATTCACAACAGTTATCAGCACGAAACCCTAGCCGTCTGAACTAAGAGGTACTTAGTTTTAGATTTTAGTTTTTATTGCTTTCCGATATTAAGAACCATGTCTATCTATCGATTCATGGTTCATAATATCAATCCACACAGTCACGTATGATATATCGATCCAAGTTATCAAGCTAGCCACATGTTGCGCTTAATCATGAATGTGACTTGTCGATTTTTGTGTGCTTTATTTAAGTTCTGAGAAATTTTTATTTTGCACGGATTTTGAACAAATTAATTTTCATCCGAACTTTGCACGGATTTATACTATCAGATCTGCACTATTTTCATTCGATTATTGTTTCATACTGTTTATGCACATAGTTTGCACGAAATTTCTTAAACTGAATCTGATCTATTAAATCGAATATTGTTCATACTGTTTATGCACCTACTTTGCACATAATTGTTTAATTCGAACTTTGCACGGTTGTATTTATCAGGTTATTATTTAGATTTGGTTTCTGTTTTCAAAACAGCTAATCCCGAATTCTGCACATACATGATTATGATCCGAATTTTGCACAGACATGATTATGAACCAATTTTGCACTTTTATATTTGAACTTATGTGTTTATACTTGCATCAGTTTTTGTGAAACACGAGTTTTGCACAGACATGTTTATGATCCGATTTTTGCACTGAACATATAGATTTCTGTTTTACAGATGCAGTGGTTTCTATCTTCAATACTGTTTAATCCGAATTTTGCACAGACATGCTTACAATCCGAATTTTGTACTAAACAGTTTAGACTTGAATTTATGTGTTGATACATGCATTGGTTTTTGTTAAACCCGAATTTTGCACAGATATGACAAAAACCCAAATTTTGCACAGATATGACAAAAACCCAAATTTTGCACAGATATGATATAAACCCGGATTTTGCACAGAACTATTGCATCATGCTTGTCTATTCTCTTTATCACGAAATTTGCACATGTTTATCAATCTGATATTTTTTTTTGAGCTGATTTATTGACAACCTAGTTTAATGGCATGATAGAATTAAACTAATGAATGATATGATTGATTGAGTTAAAATTTTGCACAGATATGATATAAACCCGGATTTTGCACAGAACTATTGCATCATGCTTGTCTATTCTCTTTATCACGAAATTTGCACATGTTTATCAATCTGATATTTTTTTTTGAGCTGATTTATTGACAACCTAGTTTAATGGCATGATAGAATTAAACTAATGAATGATATGATTGATTGAGTTATTTTTATATGATCTTATTATCATTGTTTATATTATATGTAAATCATATTTATGTGCCATCACCTCTTTGATGATATTTAAGTCTTGAGTACTTTAAAGTTCCATAAGCTCTTTTAGAACAATTTAAAAGAAAGGTATCAATCACCAGAATGTGATATGACCTAATTTTTTATGGATGATTGCATCTAAGACCACATGACTTGAAGTCTACAAGTGAATATAACCAATTGATATTACGTGAAGATAATATCACTAATACAAAGATGTTAGAATACATCACGCAAATATTGTTGTCTTGCAGACACCATAACCTAAAGATATTTGAGAAGCATTTTGAAATTATTTATATCTTATCTCTTTCAACTTCTTTTAAAACTCAAATTGTCACATGTAGTGATAATAAAGAAGAAATATGTCATTTAATTGTTTTAATTATGCTATTATTTATATATATGCAGTTTTATAATATTTATTTTTCTATCATCATCTATATGATTATCTTGTAGTTGATTGTGAAAGAGTATTTGCATCTAAGATTACAAGACTTGAAGTCTGTAAATAATTTTTAGCGAAGAGAATATAAATGATGCAGAGATGCTAAAGGCATACTCTACTCTTTAGACAAATAATGTTGTCTTGAAGACACAATACTATGATAATAAGTTTAAGAATTATTTTGAGAAAAGTCTAGAATCACGTCCAATTAGTTATGACCCATTCTCTGAAGTGAATGTGATATCATATATTGTGAAAGAAAAGAACCATGCCAATAACTTTGGCCAAGTACGTAGTTATAGATGTGGTCATGGACGAGAATATGAATATGAATATAGATATAGTTAAGGTCAAGGTCAAGGTCAATGAGTTTTTTTTAAGAACTCAAATTCTCATCAGAAGTGAGAAAATAAAGATGGTAACAAAAAAAATATATATCTCTTATATGAAGATAAAATAATCGAGGTCAAAGAGTTTATTTGAAGAACTCAAATTCTCACAAGAAGTGAGAAAATAAAGATTGTACAAACAAGAGATATTTATCATCTAATGATGAAAGAAACTTGTGTGTGTACAAGATCTAATAATATAAAGATTATTGAAAACTCTAGAAGAGCAGATTTATTTGCCTATGGAAACGAAATTTGTAATCATTGATGCATTATAGTCTCCAAAGTCTCAAAAGAATCAAAGGTAGAATACATGATCCAAGTTGGGTATGTTATTCATTCTAAATTGGGATTCAATTCGAGATAGATGAACCTGAAGTGTCATCATCTCGAGGGGGAGAATTGATGAATCCCATAATCAATAGTAAGTGAAACACCTAGAAGATTATGTTCACACTCAAGATGAACTTGATGAATCATTGATAAAGGAGAATCGAAGAATCTCACAATTCATAGTAAGTGAAACATCTAGAAGATTATGGTCACACTTAAAATGATCTTGATGAATCATTTATAAAGTAACTCCAATGGATTTCAAAGTTAATCAAATTGAGACAATAAGAGAATGAAAAGTTTAATACTTTCAAATCACGAGGCAATAAAAAAATATTTTGGTGAGACTATATGCATTCTATACTAGATTGTACTACAAAAAGATTAGTATAATGGAGATAAATGTTAAACCAGAATTTTAATTTATATCATTGTTTGGCATGAACTGGTTAGACCATAACGGTTCAAGAATGATGCGAAAAATAATTTATGTAGACATTCATTGAAGAACATGAAGATTCTTCCTAATGATGTTTCATGTAATGCGTACTCAAAAGGCAAATATGATAATATGATTATCACTAGTCTTATTAGATTTGGATTTAACAAGATGATTGTATGTATCCTTCTTATGGATCTACAACCTGAAGTTTGCAAGAGTACTTGGTAATGCTAGTGAATTTACATCTTAAGCCTTTGATGATAAAAGCATAAGGATAAATGTTGAAAATCCAGAAGCATTAATTCGCATTAAGCCAACGAGTAATCAAAGGTTCTCCCATCAAAATTGGTTTTGGGTCAGACCAAATTTTTCCATCTAAAGGATTTGGATGTGCAATATACATCCGCATTGCTCCACTACAGCGGTATAAGATGGATCCTCAAATGAGGTTGAGAATATATGTTGGATATGAATCTCCATTGATAATTAAGTATGTAGAGCCATCCATGAAGGATTTATTTAAGGCTTGATTTGTAGACTGCCATTTTAATATGTCAGTGTTTCCAACATTAGGGGGAGAAAATAAACAGCTGGAAAAGAAAATAAGTTGGAATGAATTATCATTGATCCTCGAAAAGTGAATTGAAAGTCTAAAAGATAATTCATTTACAAAATTGCCAGACGTATTTACAGACCCAAATAAAGTGACAAAGTCACATATACCAGCTGTAAATGCTCCAAGAAAAATTAATGTCTCAGAAGGACAATATCAAGCTGCTAGTGAGTCTAAAGAACGCATGAAGCGTGATAGACTTGTTCCAAATAAAAGAATCCTCGAAAATAAGAAGGAGCAGAATTTGACAATGGTCAGATCGAGGAAACAAAATTTTTTGAATGATCTCAAGAAGAGACATTAAACATGACAAGAAAGAAATTCAGGTACCTGAGATAATGAAGAGATCGATCTCAACAAGTTATGTCATGTGTAGATTAAAATTGAACCGAAAAGCAAATCGACGTCGATAATATTTTTGCATGCAATGTAGCAGTTGATATAATAAATGAGAAAGAGGATCATGAAATCTATTGTAAAGTGTACACAAATAAATGATTGGCCAAATTATAAAGAAGCAATAGTCATAGAGTTATAATCTCTGGGAAAGAGATGAGTATTTGGACCAGTTGTCCATACACCTAAGAGTGTAAAACCAGTGGGAGAAAAATGAGATTTTATGATGAATATAAAATTGATTATGAAGAGATATACTCTTTTGTGGTGGATGCAACTACTTTCAAGTTCCTTATCAGTCTGGCAATAAGAGAAGAACTTGACTTATTCGACCCACTGGAAAATGATACTTAAAGTGAAAATCCCTGAAGGATACAATACCCGAAGTATTAAAGATGTCAAATTGATACAATCTCTGAATGATTAATATGTCAAAATTATATTCACAGGAACTTAAGATATTTGATTGAGTTATCACATATATGTTTCATGAGGTATACGTGAATATTATAAGGTTAACCAATATACCCATGTGTATTTATCAAATGATTATGGATCAATGGAATCTTAGATTTGAATATAACTAAAACTCTTGAAGAGTTAATATAAGTTGAAAGATTTTGGAAAGACAACATTGTCTTCAAGTATTCCAAATTAAAACATTTAGTGAAAGAGATGTTATCTCAAAAGATCTTTGCAGGATTACATAATGAATGCTCACATATACTTGGTCTCGAAGGACCATATTTAAAATGCTAGTTAAGCAATGTATTGATCTCTTTCATGATTGAAAGATGTGATTTCGTATAACAAGAAAGAAAGTCAAAACAATAAAGAAGATCATGAATAAAATGATATGTACAAGTATGTACAATACAAGTTTAGAAAATCGTATGTAAATATAAATTTGGCTTGAAGTCCAAATAGAATAGAAAATTAAATTTTGTGTGAAAATGTAGTTATGGACAAGAAGTCCAGTAATCTAAGAGATTACAAAACAATCATACGATTTTATTCATTAAGCTTATGCTTATAATAATTCTCAAAAGATGGTATATGATTGAAATGCATCTCTTGAAGAAGATGATTCCAAGGGGAGAAATATAATGATGTGCGTGGTTATACTCTTTTCCTTATCATAGTTTTTATCCCACTGGGTTTTTCTATGAAAGGTTTTAACGAGGCAACAAAAGAACACGCAAATGATAGACATCTAAAGGGAAATGTAAAGATGAAAGTCTATCACCCTTCCAAAGTATTTGTCATACTTTAATGAGAACAAGTGAAGCAGAGAGAATGATCAAGACGAATCATTAGCAAGACTCATGCACTGCAGAAGAATAGCGATGTAAGGATTCTATAAATTCATTCAAGTGAAGATTCGACAGACAGATTTACCAAGGCGTTAGAAGCTATTTCATCATATTGGATTGGGTCATCTCAAAGATATCAAGTGATGTACTCATGAGGGGGAGTTAATGCGCGCTGCACTCTTTTTCCCATTGGGTTTTCCTAGTAAGGTTTTTAACGAGGCAGCAGCATACGCGCTTTAAGAAATATTTTTGTATAATGAACATCAAGGGGGAGTGTTATCAACTATTATGTGATGTCCATTATAAGCTCATAAGCCCATTAGGTTTTACTTTATCACCAAGTAAAACTCTCTCTTTTACTCCTATGTAAAGGACCCCTTACTTATTGGAATAATACAACAACATCAATTCCTTCTTCTCTTCTCTTTATTCACAACATTATTCTTTTTTTTCGCTCTATTTTGATTTTTTAAGAAAATATTCAAGTTTAATTCATTTGAACTGAAATATTATTACCAGTTTTGATGATCAAGTAAGATTGCGACTCTAATTTTTAATTTTTGAGACTTCGTTATAATGCATATTTTATTAGTTTTTATACTGATAAAAATTTAGCTAAATTTGTGTTGAATCAAGGCGTCAAGAATTCAAATATTTGAAATCACCATCGATAGCATCAGAACAAATAATCACGCCATAACAAAAACTTTAAGATATAGGGGCCAAGTCATGTTACTCAACTATCAAGCTATTCATCATACTACTAAACAACAAGAACAAATTTCGATCTTCTCTATCAAGGAAGGAGAGGAGAGCAACACGAAGAGGGACAATGCGCACAAGGTACGAAGAGGGACAATGCACATTAGACACATGAGAACGCTCCTCGGCTTCAGCCATACTAAGAGGGAGGATCGGCCATAACTGCCTGAAAAATTACCAAAGTAGCTGAGTCATCCAGGATCACAACCACGACTACGACTGCAGTCATCAGGTGCAGCCAAAGGTAGGACCGAAGGTAATGTGGCGGCTACTTTTTAAGGAAACTGAGAAGTCAAGCTCCTCAAAAGATGACAATGTGAGTCCCAAGCCTTTTTCTTTAGAAAGCATACCAGATTTCTCAACGTTGCCAACAGTTTTTGCTGCTCCAACTTCATCGTTTACTTCCTCACTCCCTTGAAGAAAAATCTGGCTCCATGCCACT